>KZ061567.1:30691-82438 GCA_002091835.1 Anopheles maculatus | reverse complement strand
TACTGGCCGTGTGTATGGAGGACATGACTCAAAGGAGAGTAGCAAGCGAGAACAAAAGGGCCGGAAAAAGCACACGCACATCAATACGGTAAAACAAAAGTAATGAAAGCAGTGAAGGGCATTTTATAGGATTGTGGCCAAAAATAACGACCGAGCAGGGTTTGTGCAGCAGGCCGGGGGTAGGCATATGACCGGAGCTTTAATAGGCACGTGCCACCAATGGTTGACATCATAATTTGTCCCAAGTCATGCTCGTAATTGGGTCAGCGTCTACGGAGAATGCGAGTGGGGGCCAGTCAATCGTTCGTCAACTACCGGAAATCAATACGCATCGGGACGCCGGGATCGACCGTACCTTGTGGGACAGAGAAGAAATAAAACTTCAAGAAAACATTCTTTAAACGTAGTACGCTCTTTCAAACCTAAAAGTTCCACACTTCTACTCTACAAAGTACACATTTGCTTCCTTCATTTGTCCGTTCGTCTGTGTGTTTGTTTTGCTTTCGTCCACCAATCGTTCTTGTCCGGTGTACCGGTCACCGACGAAAGACTTCAGTCCAATAAACGAAATTGAACAGGACTGCTGGTGATAACGGCGACGTTATCACGCACCGGGCAGCAGTTTAATTGGTTTTTTTTCGTGTTTGTGCTTAAAAAATTGCGTCCCAATGCGTTTACTTTGGTGCCGTCTTTGCCTTGCTGTTTTGGGGTGAGAGTGAGAGAAAATTCCAATTTACTAACAAACCTGAACGATTGCTGTGCGTCGTCAAAAGTTAACGAACAAAATGGATTCGTTGAACGGGAAGGGAATCAATTATCGTGCCATTGGTTGGGCCGTTGACGAACGACGAACACTAGTAGGATGTACATTAATACTAATACAAGAACAACAGTCAACAGTCTTGGTTTTTTTATGATTAAATAAACTAAATTTAGTTTAAATAATGAATGCATAGGGCGGGCCGGTGGTTGATGCGACAGCGGCGCCAGTCTTCACACGGCAGGACCGGGGTTCAAGTCTCATCTGGGCCGTTCCCCCATAATGAGGACTAACTATCCAACTATACGGGAACATTAAGTCTAGTAAGCCAGAAATGGCAGGCATGTCCTTAAGAGGTCGTTAGGCCAAGAAAGAAGAATAAGATACAAATAACAATTTAACCTAAAGCAATACGGCCAGACCGTATTTTATAAATACAAAAAAAGACAATTTAACTAAATAAAATGAAGTTATTTCTTCCCACAAACTTAAAGAAAATTTGTAAATGTATTTTTAGTTAAGATCGACAATACGGCCTTGGGATGTCATATTAAAAATTAAATAAAAAATAAATAAATATTGTTAGTTAAGCTACTGTAAACTTGAAGAACTAGACCAATAGATACTCTCGAATTTAAGGTTATTTTAATTTCCATACGTTTTTACATTGTAAAAATGTATGAAATAAAAAAAAAAAAATTTAAATCATTAAAAAACTTACAACGAATACATAAGTGTGTTGTAAAACCGAAAATTTAAAAAAACAAATAGAATCTATTTAAACTTTTGCATAAGTACTAAAGTATAAACGATTAAAACAAATATAACTAACACAAAAACAAATTGAACGTAGATTACTAAGCGAAAATTAAGCTCATAGTTGACCATAATAATAGATAATATATAAAATTAAAAACGAAAGGTAAAATATAGTGTAAAATGTACATTCTTAGAGAATAATATAGATTAATATAATAAAGGAACTTTGCTATATTGAAACAGCATTTACAATTACAAAATGTTACACAAAAAAACTGTTGACAGATAAAAAAGCGATTGAAAGTCGTTAAATACAAAATATAGAAACAAATTCTGCTGTGTAAATGAACAATCAACTAAAATATTTCATAAAATAAACTAAATTTGTCTAACAATCGAACTGAAACATAAACATGTGAATATAAAATAATAAATCAAGTGGGTAGATAGAAAATAAATTGCAAAAACATACAAAAATAATGGAAAAAACGTTAAGAAAATGTAAAACAAAACAAATTTAAAATGTTTTCTATACACTTTTTAATCACGGAACGGAACCAGTGCCACGTTTTATTGCCATTCCTTACCATATACTTTTTATCAAAGATTCCCTACGCTAAGAATGCGTTCCAACATTCCAACATTGTTTTTTTCTGCTGCTGCTTACACATTAGCACCAACGCACACCACCGAGAGATGCTCACGCACATTCTTGACCCACTACGACCAACAGGTACCGGCCAAACAACCGGAAGCAGATATCAATGATATTTCTTGCCTGTCTATCGTCTTGTCTCGCCCGTTTCAGTCTAGTCGCCGATCACCGTTCCTACTAAATTAATTGTCATCCGAAGCGGGACGCCATTTTTGCGACATCCGAAGCTTGGATTCGTTGCAATGAACCGACTCCCCATCCCGTCCCATCCCAGCACGGATCATCATTTCCTGCCATCCACTAGGGGACAGCATCTCGGGAGTCATTTGCTCATCAGCACTGGCAGCATTGTTCCCCGTTTAGCCAGCGTTCTTTTTTTTGTAACGTATTCATCAGTTTTCGCCGACTACCGTCCGGCCACTTTGTGTTGCGCCGGATGAACCGGCAGGTCTACGGTACGGGATGCGACCCAAATATTTGCACGCATGCTGCCCATGCCAGAGCGTGATTTGTTGGATGTTCTCCACCGTGGTTCAGCCCGGTCAGCGAGCTCCACTTCCGTCCACGAACGGCTCTTCTGCCCACTGACTGCTTAACTGCGTCGGGTGGTTTTTTTGGAAGATCTAATGAAGGTCGCGCGGCTCACCGGCACCAAAGGGAGTTCCGGGAGGCCGTCCCTTATTTCCTTCTACCGGTTGGGTTAAGTGATAAAGTGGAACCGTTCGATCGTGTGTCTGCGTGTGGATGGCCTATCGATCGAATTGAATTGATCGTGATGTGTTGATGAGAACGGGGTTTGAAAAGCGTGAGATTTTCCGCTGCCCAATCTGATTTGGCCGGGTGTTTTGTAAAGGGGGTTCCCCGAGGTGAATCCGGAACTGGTTTCGGTTACACATTAACGAATTTAATGGTTGCTGCGGCTAAGGCCTGGGACAGTTTCGATAAACTGAACGCGAGAGTTGAATACTACTGACACATTTGAGTCTCCGGTGGGTAGAAATTGTAGGAGCTAGTTGTACAATGTTGTTGATAGTGGGAAGAGTTGTTTGAGATCTTACAGGGTCAATTACTGGGCAGTCGGTTGTAGTTCACGACGATATCTGTTTCGATAAGCTATTTGTAAGACGTCGTAAAAACTCGTATCCGATAGTGCCGATATCAATCTGACGCATGGATCAACCAATCGGTTAAATAAAAGTTAAAATACAGACTTTTCCGAAATTGTTTTGGTTTGAATCTGTCAAATAAGTTACTTTGTTGTGTCATGAAGTTTTATAAATTCGATAAAATATTTAAGTTGTGTAATGTGAATAGTCAATTATTATAAATTAAGTTTAGATAGTTGGAGATTTTCGGTATTTACAGCCAGAGAATTTCTGACGTCCAATTTCCAGTTGATTCAAGGAAATTGTCTTAGCAATGGCTTGTTAGCCTTTAATTCTTTGTCTGTCCTATCGATATGTTGTATATAACTTATGGCTCGATCCAATAAAGGATCGAGACGTACAAAAATTCACTGTAGACTCATTAGAGTATCCCTCTCCACGGAAATCTTTAGTAAAAGGCGAAAGATTTATTCGACAACTGAAGAGAGATCAGAGTGCCTTCCAAACGTTCCGAACAAACGACCGGATGGCCAGCGTGCATGTTTCTCTAGCGATGTGTAAAGCGAGTTCTGCCGTTCTGTTCGTTCTACCCGTGCGCTTCTATGCTGCTTGTGCGTTACCTTATGCCGGGCGAAAACGAAGACCATAAAGAAACGGAAACACCCCATGAGCTGCTCGTTTTCGTTGCGGTACCCGCCGCATAAAGCGGCTGTTTGCTTTAGAGGGGTGAATGTACCAAAAGCTCGACAACGAAGAATGCCCCGTGTTTTTTTTTGCAAGAGCATATTAGTTTTAATGCATGCTTTTTCTTAGGTTTCATTTAGGCAAGAAGAAAGTTAATCATTGTAGAGGAATATGTTTAAATGAAATGGGATAAAATTGTTACAAAAAAGTGTAAAAATATTACAGTAAATGGAATAAAACTCGATTGTAACGAGTACCGAAAAAAGATGTTACTTTGCTAACAGCAAACAAACAGGAGCGAGATTTGAACCTGAGTTATCATCAACAAACTATATGACTTGCAATCGCTGACGTTTATGCTATTTCATGGATCGATAACACGTTAGCTAGATATGGACTACATTGGGCAGACGGCAGAAGAAATATAGTATTATTAAAATACTTTCAATACGACTTAAACTACTATCAATATGTTAGCAGATTTTGTGCATTAAAAATATATATATTTTTTTAAATTCCTCATCTTAAACACGAGGAAACAAATAAAACTATGAAAAGCTCAATTGGCTTTCTGTTCCATAACTTGTTTTTTTTTTCGTTTTTCTCTTCGTCTTTTCCCGCTTGTATTATTCTCAATCTCAGGGTACAGGAACCCAGAGAAAAGGATAACAATTGAAGGATAACAGCTGTAAACATCGCTAGAGAAACATGCACGCTGGCCATCCGGTCGTTTGTTCGGAGCATTTGTAGGGTACTCTGATCTCTCTTCAGTTGTCGAATAAATCTTTCGCCTTTTACTAAAGATTTCCGTGGAGAGGGATACTCTAATGAGTCTACAGTGAATTTTTGTTCGTCTCGATCCTTTATTGGATCGAGCCATTACGATACACAACAATAAATGTAAAAGAACTTTAATATAATATAGATAGAACGATTTTTGAGTTATAATACTTAAAGTAATTCACACATTGTTTGACATTTGTGATAACATACTAGTTGAAATAGGCAAAACTTTCAATAATAATTTGCTTTGTCAAACTAAGAGAATAAAACCACGAATTAATAAAAATATTTCAGATCAGTAATAGGTTACCTATTATTAAGAAAGAAGGGCTTTGAAAAATATGACACGAACAAGAATACATATACTCAAGCATCCTGAAAATTCGTTTTCAAGGAGGCAAGGGACGTAATTAAATTGACACCGGACGACCTATTTGCTTCAGTCATTGTGTCATGATTGGCGCTTGACTGACTGAGGTTTAGCGAATTTCTGCAGCTATTCGAGAATAGCGCCTTACGCTTGTGTGAGATTGTTAAAAAGATGTAAACTGTAACTGGTGTCTTATTATGTATAGTAAAAACAACCCCTTCAAAAACTTCATTTTGGTAATCATTTTTTTGTTCTTTAAACGACCGCAAAAGACATAAAACAAGCTCGATTAAATAAGCACCACAATCGAATATTGAACGACGACTCTACACCGCCCACTCTCCATCCCATCCCTTTTCCCTCCAGTGTTTAAGGTGGGGAGCAGTGGGCGAAAAATTGTCCCACTGGCCGACTATTTTCCATCCGCAAAAAAACGCCAACCGTACCGCGACACATTTTCACCATCACCAGCAAAGATCAACCACGGTCCACTTCGCCGGTTCGATTCGTGCCGTTTTCGGTCCGTTTTGTCACCGACAAAACGGCCGATCGCGACACCCCAACCTAACCACGACACGCCAACCATTCGCACTTTCTCCGGGCAGCACCCGCTCCAACGATTGGCCGGCGTGGCCTTGCACGACGAGAGTCACGGAGCTAGGCGAAACCCGTTGTCGGCATAATTTTACGCTGATCGCACCATATTCGGACTTTCGGTGGTTGTGATGGGTCTTTTGTTTTAGCTGACGATTTTCACTGTGTTGTTCACTGTCCGCATCTCTGGCTTATGGATGCTTATGCAATGTGCACGGCGAGAGCCTTTCACTTCCCGTTACGGTTCGACAAGCGTGCAAGCTAAACAAGGGAGGTGTCCGTCCGGTCCGGAAAATTGTCTCCCATCCGATTTGAGGCACGACCTGTATCGGGTATACCGCCGTCGATCAATCTACTACCGTCTCCGGATTACGGTGAGAGAAAGAGCAATTCGGATTTTATGGTACGGTAGTTAAAATTCTTATCAGGTCACTCGGTGTGTTGATGATTCGCACCCCTCAGTGGAAGTGTGTAAGACTCTGTCGGTGCCGAATGGTGTCTGAGGATGCCTAGTGTCTAATGAGACAGAGCTCACGGAAGCTGATCAACTAGGTTTACACTGATGTGAGTTTTAATGTGACTGCTTCTGTCCCGAGGAATCAAAAATCAAAAAGTGAATTCAAGCTCGCTTTGAAGGAGGGTGGTTGGATGAAGTGAAGAGAACTCTCTTGCGTCTAATCAACAGATCAAGTGGAACTAAAGCCAAACGACATATTGAACACCGTTTATTTACTTGGTTACAACTGCTCAAACGATTAAAACGGAAAGAATTTTTAATTCGAATTGTTACTGACGATGCAAAGCGAGTCCTCTACAATAATCTAAAACGGCGTGCAACATGTTATTACTCCGGCTAAATAATAGCATCATATTAAAACTAAATTACAGAATTGCAAAACAGTGCAAACAAAAAGAACTTATTCTAAATAAAACAAAAATACAGTTCTCATAAGTTGGGAGACACTTTCTCCTCCGAACCGTGAGAGGGCACCTTATCCCGGGTGTGATCGGTTGTTACGATGCAAGGTGTTCCGTCATCCTAATTGAGGTTCCGTTCATGGCTGGGATCTGTATTGGACACGTTATCCCGGGTTTTTAGGATTGGCGATCGTACTCCACACAAGACCATAGAAAGACCTCATACGCTGGAGATGAGTACCGAATGAACGCCAAGATTTCAAGGACACTCGGGAGTGATCGGATATAAAAACCTCCCGAACTCATATCTGTGTCCTACAAACTCTGTCACCGAACCATGCAGAGTGACTGTGGGGAATGCATGTGTTCGTGAGGAAGGATAAGCCTATCGAAAAAGGACCCT
The DNA here is from genome assembly GCA_002091835.1 of Anopheles maculatus. NCBI lineage: Eukaryota > Metazoa > Arthropoda > Insecta > Diptera > Culicidae > Anopheles > Anopheles maculatus. The sequence goes on along the minus strand of KZ061567.1, from coordinate 75,406 downwards.
TCTGAAGCACCCTTTTTGGCCAATTGATCTGCCTTTTCATTAAGACTTTTAAAATTTCTTTCACAAAGTAGTCTGGGCTCTTAATAGCCATCATAGATTTAAGTGCTTCAACATCGCTTAAGGCTTAAGCTGTCGGATAATATGAAATATTCATTTGTAGGGCAAGCACTCACAATTAATAAGGCGTAAAAGAATGCAGCGATCTCAGCTACATATATTAAGCAAGCTACATATACCTAACTTATTCATAGTCTTGAAAATTATTAAAAATAATCTAAAGCATCCAGTTTAACTAACTTAAAGAATATATTATTACAAGATCATTAGTTCTGCATATGCTGAACCGTACAGCCATAGCTGAACGAGTGGAGTGATTGTCAGCCCTCACGAAGTAACAAATCGTCTTCTTCGACAACAACCTATCTTCGTCTCTTCCATCCAACAACAAGAACGTCCTCGCACTTCCGCCAAATCGAGCACAAATCGCAGCAAAACCGTAAAAGGGTGACGCGTGCGCGAATCATAATAAAGTGACGTTCGTTCTGAGAATACTAAAATCGCACAACCGGAGCCGTCGTATGTATTTATTCAACGGTCACCTGCTAATGGGCCACTCAGATGACAACAGCAATCCAATGGTTGGGGCCCTGGCTACTGCTGTTACTGGCTGCACATTCCAATCGTGATGCGCTGTTGGGTTTTTACCGACCTCCTCTCCTCGGGTGGAAGCTCAGGTGGATAAGGTGAATTGCGCGCGTACGTGCTTCATTTGGAACCGGTCTGGCCAGAGGGGAAATAACGTCAAGGTGCAGCAGCACTAACCTGGAGCCACAACATGCTCTATGGAGGAGAATCTATGCGACAGTTTTCATGACGCATTTCGTTGGCACGCGTACCGGGTGAACGTAAATCCTGTTCGCAGAAAAATTAGCACCCAACCGTTGTTTGCGATCGAGTGAGTTGAGTTTTGAGCAGTATTCCAACAGTTTCAATACGTACTTGGTTATATAGGACGTACATCTATAGTCCTACAAAACTAAGTCCTAATCTTAATCTTAATCTCTTCATGCTAATCTTTTCTCAAAACCCCCGCCCAATGCTAATTCATTCTGTTCCTTGCCGCATATCCAATACTATCACGCACCAAACTCATGCTCACGAACGCCAACGTCGATCGTTCATTGACACAATAGTAAAAGCCCAATGGAAAGGCGCACCAGACAGAAGGCGTTTAAACCCGCAATCAATGCACCCGGCGCGTTCGGCACATGGCTCACGTGCCCTGTTCGATAACCAACCACGCGCGATCATTGATCGTGGGCATTACGCTATCAACCGGTTTTCGGCAGAAAAGGCCACAGGTCCGGCGCGTACAAACTGCGACGGTGCTGTTACACCTGTCACAAACACACTCGCGGCAAGGTTGTACAGTTTTATGAATGAAATCGATGTCTCCTTCTATCTCGCCCCACGCGTTCCAGCTGCCCACACGCACACACCTAGTCCTCCATTCAAGCGGCTTTTGCGGCATGTAATTTGAATGAGTGAGCGCATAGTACACACCCTCTAATTCGAGCGGCAGCTGGCACCGAAGGGCTGCATCCGTGGTCAGGTGGTCCGCGTCTGGTGCACATTTAATTGTGGTCGCATAATGCGCTTGCACCGGATGTTTCCGGTCGAGCGTTACTTTGCATCGCGAAAGTTCCGCTCGCTGCTCGGGGCACTTGCCAACTGCCAACCTACCAATTGTCGCTGAGTGTCGAAAGGGTTCGCTAGATTGGGTGAAAGTTAAGGTAAAGGACAGGCACCAAGGGCAGTTAGTCGATGAGCAGAACTACAATTACACCACCGGTTGTAGGTGAAGTTTTGCAAATTATTCTTCCCCCATTTATCAATCCTATCTTATTCATTTGCATGTATTGTACAACAAGTTTTGTTGCTTTTTCGTAAATTAAGTATGTCAATATTAGGCCTTTCCGTCTATTCGGTCGGCGAGATTCAAATTCATGTAACTTGTTGATATGTGTCGCTAGCCATTTTTGGGTTCCTTTACCTTCTTCTTCTCTCTTCTTTCATGGCCTAACGACCTCTTAAGGTCATGCCTGCCATTTCTGGCTTACTAGACTAATTGATACCGCATAGTTGGTTAGTCAATTCTCACTATGGGGGAACGGCCCAGATGAGACTTGAACCCCGGTCCTGCCGTGTGAAGACCGGCGCCGCTGTCGCATCATCACCATGGGGAATCACGAGAGTGGCCTACGGCAGACCGTACGTGTTCCAGCAGGATTCCGCTCCGTGCCATACAGCCTCCAAAACGATAAAGAAGTGGTTGGCGGCCAATTTCAACGACTTCACCGCGCCGAATGTGTGGCCTCCCAGCTCCCCAGATCTTAATCCAATGGATTATTTCGTGTGGGGCGCGGTGGAACGGGACACCAACAGAACCTCCAGCAACACCAAGGCGGAGCTGATGTCGAAAATCAGGTCCGTTTTCGCGGCCCTACCTCGCAAAACTGTCGCCAGGGCTTGTTTTCGGTTCCGGAGACGGGTGGAGGCCGTAATAGAAGCCAAGGGCAGATATTTTGAATAAAATGAATAAAATACATGGTAAGCTACTATTTCTAAAACAAACAAAAATTCCCCGATGATCAATTTTGTCATAAAAAGACTTTGTCTTTCTCCGTAGGTGACTGTCAAATTTATCTCGAACACCGTCCATACGTATGGGAAAGACAATCCGAATCGGGTTCGATACCGGTCGCTACATACACATATTGAATTCTACGATACAAGAACTGTAAAAGAATAAGAATTCTTCAGCTAAATTGATCCAATATGAAACAACTTCGCTCATTTAACTGTTTGAGTCTGTTTTGGGTTAACTAGCCGGTTGGGAAGTCCTGGTCGGGAAATTGGGTACTCCCATCAAAGACATGCATGGCAGTTTCTGCAATTCTGGCAAGCACACATTTTCACATAACCTTGAAAACCTTTGCCACGAACAAACTTAATTTCAGTAACTGAGGAATGAATGGTGCTTATTGTTAATTTTCGGAAAAACAAACCCTGCCAATGGCGCTTGCAGCAAAATGTGACAGAAATAGGAGAAAGATGTTTAACAACGTGTAATGTGTGTACATGATACAAAATATAATTCATGTTTTACTTCTTATATTCAAAATACTTTTTAAATTTACAATAATGGACACACACCGCCATCTCCTACCGCGGACTTTTCCTCTTCAAAGACGCTCAATGCGATCGTACTCGTAACACCAGAACACTTGTTTACTGTCAACGTCCTCCTTACGCTCAAACTCTGGATAGAACCGTTCCGGCAGCAGCGGTCTAGTGTTTTGGTAGAAAACGGTCTCAAGCTTCTGTAGCAAATTGCCCGACGACATTGACACGCGCCGTGCACACGGCAGCAGATGATCCGTCTTGCACAGCAACATAAACTCGTCCATATCAAACTCGAGCAGATCGGTCTTCCGATTGTACACTTCCCCATAGCTGTACGGCTGCCGGTTCAGATACAGCTCACACACACGCCCATAAATCGACGGGATATTGACGACACTTTCCAGCAGCAGTAAATGCTCCAGCAAGAGATGTACCTGTGCCAGTCGGTTAAGCCGCATTTTCACCTCATCCTCATCGAAGTTACTCAGAAGGATCGACTTTTCGCGGCCACGATCCTCGCCGGTAGGTTGAAACAGAAGTGCGCTGCGTTTGGTGTTGCTGGCATGGTGCGGGTCGGCTTGTGGTCCCGATCCAGCGGCGTATCGAGATTTGCGTGTGCAACTAACCTGCGGTTGAAAGAGCTTCTCAAACTCCAACTCGTACACACCGCTCTCGCTAAAGATCGTACGGTAGTCGTTCATGAGTTTGGTGAAACCGCACTCCAGCAGCAGCTCGTACGGTTCTGATCCGGCCAGCGAAGGGATGGCCAACCGGTCCTGGATCATCGCTAGTATAAGCTGTGCAAACCGGGTACCGTTCGTCGGGACGTTCTGGATGGGGAATAATTTAAATGTATTAGTAAGGGGAATGCTCGAACAACAGATAATGTCTCGGTGGGTGGGTAATTTACCACAATATTGGAATGGGTCGACAGGTGAAAGATGTAATCGATGGCTGCCTTTAGATCGTCGTAGTTGGAACATACTGCAAGAACAGATCGAATTGGGATGAAGTTAAGTTCGCTCGTGCTATGCTTACGTTTACGTAGCTATCCTTCGCCCGAAAGAAACTTTCTTTATCTATTGGCCTCCTGACGAACCTCCTGACTGTGTTCCTCAAGATACCCAAGGACTTTAACGTCCCTTTGTGCTTCAAACATGTTACGCTTACGCTTGTTTGTCTGGTCGAGACTGCAATAATGTTCGATAGTATTGTTTCAAACAACAAGGATCATCACCGATCATGTCAAACAGGTTCAGAAGTCTTTACCCAGGTTCGTTTTCCGAATACCCTCATAAAAATTCATCTTTTTTACTTGAACATACAACTAGATGCCGTGTTTTGAGGCCTAGAAACCTTGGAAGCTCGTCACTCATTTGTCAAATCGTCTTTTTCGACTCTTTTCTTAACAAACTCAGTAATTCCTTTCCTGCTAATGTAAATAATAAGAGAAAACACATACGCGTCAACGCATCGTACAGCCGTTCCATCACGTCCGTAACATTATGATTTTGCACCTGACAAACCATATCGGCAATCGAGGAGCTCTGGTAAGTGGTGGGTTCCACTGCCAAAAATGTCGACAGGATGTTGTACACCCTTTGCTTCACGTACTCCAGATCCATCTCGCTACAGATGAAACAAAGACAGATGTATTGTTTCAGTGTTCAGTCCAAATGTGGCCGAATCAATACACCCACGATACTTACTCTACTCCACCGATATCGTTACGTGCGTAGCCAATCGCCCGGTTGGCACGAATGTCCATTATCTTCTCCCTCATCAACGCTAACCGCTGCAGTTGCTGCCAGAAGTACTCCGCCCGAGAACTGCGACTAAACGCTCCATTGTTAATCGGGAACTCTTGGCTCAAGCGGACACGTGCATTCCTCTCAACGGCAAACGTCGCACCCTCACCCATCGTGTTCCAGCTTAAACGTACGGTTATGTGCGGACTTAACGCGCACCACTGCTGAATCTGTATCTTCGGATTGAACTTCATCGCATCCCCAGCCCGCTCTCGATGCAGCCCAATAAGATGGGCCAGCGAAACATTTTCGTTTACTGCCATGCCGGTAAAGCGCACCACACCACGCGTAAACTGACGCTGATTGTTCGATGCGGAGTTGATCGCTAGCTGAAGCAACACCGTCTGGTCCGTGTCGGTACCGCAACATAACGTCCATATGCTGCCCCGTCCCGGACGGCAATCGAGATTGATAAAGTTTTGCAGTATGGAGCGTGCCTTTTCCGTTGCCAGTGGACCATACGCTTCCTCATCGGGCGTCCACAGGTTCGACACAGTTGCACCGTTTGTCTCTTCTATCGACATACCGATATCATCATATTCGGCAAAACTTATATCCTTCAGCGGAGAACCGGTAAGATCTAGGCTGTTGGATGCATTGCTTTTCGGTGATTTCTTCACCCAATCGGTGTCGAGCGGCAGGTCTCGATTCTGCAAATAATAGTGCTCGCATTATCGTACAAACACATTAACAACAAGCGAGAACATAGACGTACCTCCCGAAAGGCGAATATAATTTTTTCGCTGCTCTCCGTTAGCGTGCGTATGTAGGACGGTGGACTGTAGTAGCGAAAGTCATTTTCCTCAAACTTACTGCGGAACAGCTGATAAACGTTGGCCAAATCACTCATGTTAACAGAAAACAATTATTTTACAACAAATTGACAACAAAATGTACCAAGCGCGGCTTCGGTTTGATTCAAATCGAAACAAAACGTCAACAATGCTGGGGCGCGCAGATTTTTGTTAGGTCCCAAACAACAATTTTGAATACCAGCTTTGACAGCTCATTCGCAACGGTCTTTTTGAAGCGAATAGGCTTTTTAGATGAACTCAAATAACAGATATTTAACAATATTCCTTCTGTTTTGTTTCAATAAATCACATTTTACTTGAATATTTGTAAGTTTTATGTTTTTTTTAACCATTTTATAAAAAAGAATTGCATTTTTCCTAAAACAAAATCACACCATGATATTATCGTTTATGTGTCAAACTCCACACACTCGCAAACTGTCAAATTTTGTTTATCAACAAACAAAGCGGGATTCACCCAATTTTGCTCCCATACGAAACGTTTGCCTACCACGTGCAGAGCACCGGAAAAAAAGAATTATTCAAATAATACAATCGCACCATGCTGAAACCGATACTCAATCAAATCGGAACGAAACGGGTTGTGCTTGCCAGTGGATCCCCTCGACGACAGGAACTGATACAAAATTTGGTAGGAATCAAGTCCGACGGCGAAACATCGCATCGCTGATAACAGATAACCGTTCCTTTACAATACACAAAAAAATGAATTTTTATGCTCTCAAATACCTCCCAGGGGATATCCAAAGTTCAGCTATGTCCATCGACGTTCGAGGAAAATCTTGACCCGTCGCAGTACTCCTTCAGCGATTACGTAGCCATGACGGCGCTCGGAAAAGTCCGCGAAGTATATGAGCGCCTATCGAAGGATGATGCAATGCGCCCAGACGTTGTGATCGGGGCGGATACCATGGTAACGATGGATGGAGAGATGTACGGAAAACCAAAAACGCCAGAACACGCGTTTGAAGTACTGCAAAAGTGTGTATTACTCAGAATTGTAAGTCATTGAATAACAAATTTAAACTGTGCCATTTATTCCCACACAGATTCATGGGGCGTACACATATCGTATACACCGGTGTAGTGATAAAGTACCATGAGAAGGAGGTCAAGTTTACTGAATCCTGCAAGGTACACTTTGGCAAGGCAACAGCTGACCAGATTCAGGCGTACGTCGACACCGGTGAACCTCTGTGAGTGTTGCTTGTGCCATTGATTGTCTTGTGGTGTTTGTTGCTTTTAAGTAGAATTAAAAATTCTTTTTCCCATCAGCGACAAAGCCGGAGGATATGGCATCCAAGGTTTAGGTGGCAACTTCGTGGAAAGGATCGAAGGCGATTATTTTACTGTAGTGGGTCTACCGATGTACCGACTGTCTATAGAGCTGTGTAAACTGTTTGACTACCACATGGAATGAAGTGATAATATCAATACGAAAAAAATGAACCCCAATTAAATAAAGTAACAAAGAGAGCTATGAATGTTTAATCCATCTTTTGAGCCTTTGCAAGGAAGAAAATGTTTTTAATAGAAAAACTCAAACGAGTCATCATGTTTGTGCTGCTGAAGACAGTAAAAAGAAACGTGTAGACCGCGTGATCATTGATACAAATCATTCCATAAAATTACAATATCTATTTCAGTATAATATTGTTTGTTTTTTTACTTCTTCTGTAGCAAGTTTCTTTACCTTCTCCTTCTACCATTTGCCCAATTGGATGTTCGGCTTAATGATTCTGATGGGATGTGCTTTTTATCAGCTATATTTTGTTTTATTTCTTTTTTTTTTTGTTTGTTTTGCTTTATCTTTTGCTCACAGTTATGTTTTCCTTTTCTTTCCTCATTTGTTTTTAAGTTGACTATATCGTCAGTTTTGTTTATCTTTTTAATTTCCTTTTTTTCTTCTTTTTTAACATTACTTTTTTGCTTTTTCTCTCTCTCCCTCTGTGCCTTGTGGTTCGTTCGTTCTCGTTCTCGTCCTAAATTGTAATTCCCTTTCCGACGACCCTTCCCTTCTCCACAGAAAAAAAGAAGGAGTAATAAAGCACTTTTCTCAGCGCAGAGAACAGGACGTGCTACATACAACCACACACATACACACACGCTTCATTTCGGTGTCCTCGATTTTTCCTCGTGCTCTAGGGTTTAAGAAGAGATATGGCCTTCAGCACAATTACTACTTAGTTGTTTTTCCCCCCGGTCGGTGTTCGTTCGCAATTGTTGCAATCTTTATGTGTGTGTGTACGTGTTAGTGTGCGGACGATGCTTAGAATGATCGTTATCATCGCAGTTCGTCCATTTGTTACTACTCGTTACCAAACAAAATACACGCACACACACCACAAACGAGAATTACATTACATATCCAAGTGTACCGCAACAGTTAAAGTGATCATTATCAGTAGACGCATGGGGCGCCCATCTTTGCTTCCATCTCGTACTATCTTGGTTCAGCCAAACCCTTCTGAAGATGTACATACAAATTCAGATACAGTGTCGGCATAAAGGAAAATGGACACCCCTTCAATTGTTCAATTTCGAGGTGCCACGATTCCCGTCCGGAGCAATATATCTGGATTTTCATGTACATTTCCAACGACTTTTATGCCGCTACTTCTGCCCGCTGGTGTTTTGTCTCTACAATGTTATGGTTGTTGTCGGGTGACGATAGAGTTAGCGGCCGGCCTCTAGTTGACAACATTTCTAGCATTTCTTGGTATTTATTCTGGTCTGGTTTTGTTGTTTGCTTGTGTATAAAATATGAATACGAATCTTGTCACGCCCGCCCACCGGCCCGTCCCTCCCTCCCTGTCCGTACACTACTGCTAGTGCCGTGCCCGGAACTTGTGGAGGAGATTATATATTATTTTTATTTGCGGTTTCCACCTTTATTTAGTGCTTGTGTTTGTATATGTTTTCGTGTGTTTTGTAGTACTAACTTCTATTTTCAGTGTATAGACTGTAGCCATATCGGTCATATGACTATTTATCGATACATAATAGTAGAGGCTTTCTTTGCGCCTTATGCTGTCACTTGTTACGTTCGCTTCATCTCATTTTGCTATAGTAATAGTAGGCAGAGTTAAGTAAAAAAAAAGTATTTAAGTAAAAAAAAACACAAAACATCCGAAAGCCAAGGTTGTGTCGGTATCGGAACTTGAAGGTACAGCACGGAAATTACTATTGCGCGCCTTAAGACGCTACTGAGTTTGCATTCGCCCCCCCCCCCTTCGATGATTTGAAGTATGAAAATTAATTTCTATATTTTTGTTTTTGTATTTCATGTATCGAACAGAAATTCCAGCGGTGGCATTCACGATTATAGGTTGTATTAAAGTAAACTCTAAACAAAACAAACAAAAAATTTCTGTCGTTTTATTAAAGTTAAAAACGCCGTGTGACACGACGTTCCGGGCGTTTCATTCGTATCCATATCGCGGGAACCCTCTTTTTTTTAATAATTTCCATCCTTTTTGCCCTCTTTTTCGGTAGTCGTTCGCTCTTGTTTTATAGTTATCACAGAAAAAAGTGGGCCACATTCATGCGCTCACTCATGGTATTACATTTAGAGCATAGCTAAAAACGAGGGCATGCAGTATGTAGCGTGCAGGAGACGCAAACAAACAAAAAAATCCCCACAAATGAAAGGACGGGTTGTGTTGTGTGACATAGATTAAAAGTAAACAACCACTTTTTTGTTTTAGTGTTTCCCTTTGGGTTCATCGTTAATGCTACACGCAATCATTGTTGCACATATAATTCTTATTCTGCCCGCACATTAAACTGGGAATAGGGAATTGTTGCCAATCCTGGTGAAAGCCACGAATGAAAGTGTTTCATCATGATGTTGTTCATCATAGGCAATGCTTACGGGGACAAACCGAAATGGAAAAAACTCATACTCATCATCGAAGGGAGTGAGCGCTTCACTGTTTGGTAGGTTCGAGTGTAAAACGGGGACGAGATCGCTGTGCTAAAGAGTTTAAGAGATACACGGTTGTTCATCACAGGCGTTAATACGCACCCGGGGACTGTTAAACTTAAAACTTAGCTGTCCTGTTACATATGCAATACATTCGGAGTGTGAATTTGGTTTGTGGTTTCGGCAAAACATAAGCAAAGCTGTTCTGCAAATTGGCTATACAATAAATAAATTATTGATACTATGAATGGCTTGATAAGGTTCTTTGTAACATTTGATAGTTGTTCTTGTTTGCATTTGCAACAAGGAACAAACTCTGGTGGAATGATCGACATTGATGCAGAGCATAAAACATAGGCTAACCTGTAACACATTCTGCATTCCACAGCATTCAATTTTTTGGCTGTTGGTTACAAACGAACCGGCCCCCTTCTACCGAGTTTCCATTGTTTTGTTGAAATAGAATTGAACTAAAATTCTTACTAGAGTGTAGCAGAGCATTTGATTAATCTTAACTAAAGAATATCTCTATTGTGTAGTGTCGGGATCATATCGCTACGATCACAGTGTTCCAGAGTTCTTTGCCGCAGTGGTGTGCAGTGGTGTGCTGAATGTAGGGGGTGAGTAGTATAGCTGCTGCACAGGGTGGTGCGTGATATACGTTAATTTAAAGACTAAACTCCATTGTAAAACAACTACTGAGACGGAACGGAACTACTCTGCCTCCGGATGGTTTTAACAGCCATATTGCACGATCGTTTTCAGTGATACTAATAAAGTTGTTATAATAATAATGTTGGTCGTCAGACGTTTCTAAGACGCCAGCTGTCACAAGTAGAAGGTTGACAGATGACCGGCGTGGTCAGTCGTAAAAAGAAAATCGTGAACTAAAGACACAACGTAGGAGTTTCAATAAAGAACAAATAACAAATAAAATTATTGTTAAATTTGCTACTGCTTTCATACATTCTGTGTGCTCTAAATATCCAAAAGCCACACACGCAGTACGTGTGAAGGATATTTTTGATTTGATGTAAAAACATAAAGCTTAAGCAGTCTGCAAACACTGCAGACACGGTACGCGGGAAAAAAAAGATTATAAACGATGCTGCATTAACGCCTGTGACAAAAACCGTGATATTTTAGGATACAAATATTAGGCCCTTTTACATTCTCCTTCCACATCATTGCCTGACATTGCGCTATTGTGTTTTTGGTTTCGATCGTTCACGATATACGAGTGGTTTTTGTTTTGTACGATATAGTAATAATGATTGCTGTATGGTTTGTCGCAGTGTTTAATAAATAAAAAAAAAAACTATAGATGCACTTGCCTTGGCTTGTTCTTCACGACTGTATGGTTTGTCGCAGTGTTTAATAAATAAAAAAAAAAACTATAGATGCACTTGCCTTGCGCTGTTCTTCACGATACAGTATAAATCATTGTGTTTGTTAGCTAGTTGCACACGACACGACAAGATTGGTTTTTGCCACACCAAAAGCTGGAAACGTAATGTATTGCTGTGTACTACGCAACGATATCGATCGATTACAAGCTCATCATTACTCCGCACACAGCTTGAACTCTCCAAAAACCAGGAAGGAAATGCCTGCGCTCCGGATATGTCACACGTGTCGTGTTGTCGTGTTTCTTCGGAACACGAGTTCCGAAACAAAATGAACGTAATGTAAAGAACAACCGTTTCTCTTTTACGCATTCGCTATCTCTCTCTCTTCCCTATTTCAAATATTTAATTTATTACAATATATTATTAATGATCTACGGTCACACACAAACACACACACACACTGGGCGTCGTCGGATACGATCATAATATGTCTCTTTCTCTGTCTACGAATGTGTGAGATGCAGGGCTAACGCCCACATTGGCCGTTCGCGACTGTTTACGGTGTACGGCATACAGGGCGGGGGGGTTAAGGGTTGTCCGAGGTACATAGCAAAAAACAAAAGAAAAACAAAAACAAAGGATAATATGATACTTTTGCTAGTAAAGCCGACACACAGTAAGCTGGCTGCGCTCGAACAAAGCGGACAAGGCTTTCCATAAAACATATAAACCTAAAATATTACTCAACTGTCTTCTACGTATAATTTTTCTTCTTTTTTTCTTGGGCTAGGTATGGGTCTCATGCTACTAGAGAGAGAGAGAAAAGGTTCTGTCTTTTTCACTAGATCGATCAATTTCATTTCGTGGTATCTGATAGAAAGAATCTACTTTAAAATGGGGAAAATAAACGCACGAAAAGTTACGTGCGAAATACATACATAAATGAGCGAGGAATCGATGTACACCACAAAAAGCCAGTAAACCAATACCCTTTTTTTCGTTTCGGCGTTACCAAAACCGAAAGAGTTTCCAGCAGTTTGTGTCTATGCTTCAGTATTAGTTTTTCGATAAATTTTTACCTTTCCCGTACAGCATTTCATCGCCCATTTGTGTATTCTTTGCTCCGTTGCATTTATCGTTCCTATCGTCCCGATCGTCAGCCGATCGGTTCCACCAACCGATGTACACCGGTGCATCCGATCGTTGCGAGCTTTTCTGGCTCTTCGCACACTCGACCCAAAACCTGGCCCGTTCATTCGTGTGTTGTGTGATTTGTTAACGTAAAGCCTACCGTTGTTTGTTAGGATGTTGATGCATCATCTTATTTTGTTTTAAGCATTTATGTTACTCTCTCTCCGTTCTCTCTATAGGTTCGGTTTTCCGGCTGTCCTTCTTCTCGTTAGTACATCTTCATCTTTGTCTGCCTGTCACTTGCTTAAAATGAACACTTTAACTGGTGGGAATTTTGATAGTTTTATTGCACGCAGCACGAGTTCTTGTGGCCGTTTTTGTGCTTTAACCGTGACTTGGGCCTATACTTTTCTAGGTATGATAGTTGTTTGGCATTAATAGCACCTCTTCGTTTACTGGACAAGGAAAGAAAAGAGAAGAGGAATAGATTAGAGGAATGAAATCGACAAAAAAAAAACATCCAACAAACATACTTACTCTCTAATCAATTCTACAGCTGCCTCATACTTAAGTCCTAGTTCAATCAAAGCTAGTGCCACAAGGACCGGCGCACGTCCCAGACCCGCCACACAGTGTACCGCCACACACGCTTCCGGGTCCTCCTGGAACCTGTACAGAAAGCTTCGATTTATTGGAGGAATCGCTTATTACGGTGGCACTGTGGTTTCGTTACCAAACCACACCCAGCCGCACAGTATTGGTGACGAAGGGTAACTTACTTTTGTTTCAATATCTCGAACCACTCGAATACGATGTCGTTCGGCGGGAACGTACCATCCTCGAACGCTAGATCGCGCACGATGATACCATGGTTCGCGAGCTCTTCGATCTTATAGCTTGGCTCGCACACGCGTACCACTATCGAGACGTTATGTTTTTTCAGCTCCTTTGAACGAGAAGAAGCATGATCGTTTAGCATAACATAACATGCGAACGAAGGTAACGGCACGCCCTCAACTTACAGCTATGTACGATAGAATGTTTGCGTCCGATGGCCGATCGGTGATCAGGAATTTCATTCCCTTAAACTCGATCCGCGCCGGTGCGGGTCTGATGTCCTTCTGGCGCATGATGACGGTTGTCATAAAAAGGTTCGCCTTCACACGTGACTCAAAACCAAATCCAGCTAACCCCGGGGGTGGTTGATGTTTTTGATGTTGATGGCTGCAGTGAGCTTGCACAAGTGTGTCCCCTTGCACAAATAATCTACTACACGGAAAGTCTTGCTTTTATAACACGCGATGCACTGACCAACGTGTCTAAGTCTTACACCGACTAAATAACGACCGTTTAATAATCTGTGTAGATATCGTGTACCTTCTTCCAAGCACACACGCCACGCGCTCCTGGTTGCCTCGAACTGCACAATATTATCGTTGGCGAACAGCAGATACAATTTTCATCACAATTACAAAACAAAACGGGGTTTAAAAGACGCCAGCCAACAATTCGCTTCAATAGCGCCAATGGAGATGGAGAATCACTTAAACAAACAATAAAATTAGCTTTATCACAATTCTCTTCGTAATCCTTCGTGTTTTTTTTTCTCTCCTCAGTGATGGAACCGGGCTGTTTCGCAGCTAAAACTTTGCCCAAGCCTCGCCACAACAAAAAATACTCCCAGAACGCAACTTGCAGCCGTGTGCGCGATCGAGTTTGTTTAAGTGGTGTGGTATTGCAGGTGATTATCTTATCTTCCAAAACCTGCTTGTGCTACTCGTGCTGCTTTCTCCAGCGATGCGTTTACGCTTTAGTAACCGAATCGAATAATAATCTACTATTCTTTTTTATAGCAAGTCGGATGTTTGCCACTTGGCCACTTCTACACGCATCCACTATTCACACTCGCTCTCTGGTTGTATAAGATTGCAAGAATTTTGCATACACAAGCACTGTAAGAAGAATGTTGCTTTTCTATCTTCCGGAATTTCCCACCCTGCACAGCACACTAAACTGCGACGACAATCTGATGGCAAGCAAGTACACCTTCTTTTCGTCGACCAATTTTCGCTGATAACCGTGTGGATGAAGGTAGAAGCTGACACTGGGATGCTGTTTGTTGCCTGAGTGAGTGAGGGCCGGTAAATTATCTTATTTTTCCTCTAGTTACTGTTCACAACACACACACAGACGCGTTTATCTTTTATCTGATCAGATTTGTTTGCCAGTGTGTTCAGCACAGCGTCGCAAAACCAAAAACACCTGATCGGCTCTAGATGTTGATGGTAACAAACGGATGTGTGTGCTGTGTGCTGTTGGGTGTGTGTGTAATCTGCCGTTGAGATGCGTAGAGTTTGATATAAAAATGACCAATCTATCCTCCTCTTCAGAGAGTAAAGCTTGAAACACGTATCTAAAAGTATTTCACATTCGAAACATCTGAAAATTGAGAAAGAAAAAAAAACTTTTATACAAACATTCGGTTTTGAATTTGTTTAAAATGTGTTTTAATAAAATAAGAGTATGTGTAAGCACAATGAACTACTTTATTGTATTTTAAATCTGATGATGTCATCTGATCGAACATTAGGAATAAATGATTAAATTGGCTCTAAGTATAGGATAACAAAGGAAATAGTAATTCAAGATGATAATGAGAAGCATTTTTTCTACTAAGGTACCAGCAAACCAGTAAAATAAAAAGATTTATTATAGGAAACGAAAAACAAAGTTTCCAAGGATAAACAAACAAAGCGTCTTAAGTGCACTCAAGCACTAACACCGAACACACATTGTAAAATCGCTCTCGAGGGCAACATTGTTTGCATTGTATAAGTATTCATGTGCCGCTTATGTGTTTTTTTTTATTGGTTGAATTTCTAGCAACAGCCCGCAACGATCCATACTAAGCTACCGTCAAAAAATGCATATCCTTTTTGGATTAGAAACGAGATTAGTTAATAAAAGAAACTCAACCAAACAGTGAACAAAGTGGTACAAATTGTTGATAAAGCATTATTCTCTATATGTAACAGCAGGTGCAGGGTGGCTTAAATGCAACAAGTTGTCAATAAACAATGTACCAAATTTGGAATCGTACTGTAAATCGTCAGACTTGTCAGACGATAACAAGCAGCAGGTGATAAATCCCCACAGGTGGTACTAAAACTATACTATTTTACTATTTAATACATTACCAAACTTACTTATATTCATCAGAAACCCAGCTCTTTCTATTGCGGGGGACTTAGATGGCTGCTCCGGATCGCAACACACACTACTACGGTTATTTAGTTCGTTTGACTACTTCGCGCCTCCTTAAACATCGGCCAAAATTCGGTGGAACTGTGATTTACCCTTTTTTTCCCCCGGGAACGGGTAGGGCGATATAAGGGTCTTCAGCAGCAGCAGAAAGGTCTTAGGATTTCGTTACAGTGTTTTTCACTTGGTCGGGATGTTTCGGCTATTTTGATTTAGTTGATTGGAGCGCCTTCGGAGAATGGGTCGCTCGTTTTTGTGGAGGAGAATATAAGACAATGATTACCACCAACAGGTCCCCCTTATGCGGTCACCTCTCCCTCTTGTTCTTTCGCTGTGCAACGGCTGATGATGATGGAGTTGAGGGGATTATACTTGTTTGGTTACTATCCTTAATAGATCTATTTTACAATCAGTCTCAATCTGTAAGACGTAAACGCCAAAAAAGGGAAACTATTAGATGGATTTGTTGAAAAAAAAGTGCCTGTTATAAATATTTGCTACCTACATATTGTTTTCTGCCGCCGAGTTTTGCTTGCAGTTGTCGAAGATATCCGATGCACGGCGTTCTTGTAGAACACGCAACGAAATGCCACACACGCCTAAATTAGTGAAGCCACAGGAAACGATGGGATTATTAAAGCGCACACCAATTATAAAGCAAGCAATCGGGTGGCTACCGTACGATGGTGCAATCAAACGGAAGGACACAAATTAACGCTTGGTTCCTTCGCAAGCAAACTAAAAATCGCTTTCTTCCAAGGCTGTGTCGCTAAACCTTGCGCCGGTTTTAGATATGGATGGCGGGATGGATATACGTTTCTACGATGACGCTACAACACCTTCACCTCCTTTTCTCTCAACTATGTTGCTAAGAGGATGATGATGACGATGGTGATGATTTGTTTGCTTATCGTCTTCCTTCGCTCGTTTATCTATTCCAGGCCTTGATCGCTTCCTAACCGAAGGACCTTCTTACGGCCGGGTGTTCACACTCGATGATGCTTTGGGAGTTATGGCAATAACAAAACCGCTTGCGCTTCCTGGCGACGATGCTTCCTCGCTACGACGTGCAGCACTTTCTTCTCCAATGTACGCTCCAGCTCGGGGCTTCTCATTCAAAAGCTCTCAATTTCTGCCTTAGGTTTTGCGCGAAATCGCCTTCCTTACGCAGCAATCACCATTCGTGTCGCTTTCGCTGGAGGATCCTCCTCTGCTTGCACGCTTCCTGTCCCCTCTCGCTCTCTCTCACACACTCCGACACACGCACACTTTTTCTCTCTCGCGCTAATCAACGCTACAACTTTCTCCAGTTCGGTATCCTTCTTGGGAGGTACAGGCGGCGATGGTGTTGTGATGGTGATGTGGCAGGGAAAAAGCGCGCCTTTCGCTTATTTGTGTTGTGCCTGGCAATATTCCGCGCTGTCTAGCTGAAACTCCATAGAGGTTGGAACTAGCCGCACCAGCTGTTTGATGAGAGACGGAAATGGAGAAAGATACGAAACTTTCATTAGTAACACAGTATACTCATATAGTGGCAAACAGCATAGGCAACGTTTGCTCATAACTTGGATGAATAGTTGAATAATTAAAATGTTTAATGTTTAAATGTCTATAAACATAGAGAAACATACGATAACCCAGTTTTAAATCCGAATAAACAGCAATGTCATAATTCAACAATTTGTTGGCAGATCTCCAATTTTCCCTCAAGGTAAAGACTACCACGAAAAAACAATAAAAACAAAATGCAACACAAAATACATCTTGATTCCGCCTTTCCACAGAAACTGTGCCAAGGACAATCAAATTTCCCGTGCGCTCATAACGAATAAGCAATCGGAAATCCCATGAACTCGTTAGACACACATTTTATAGCTAAGAAGTCGAAAACTTTCCCACCAAAACCAAACTCATTTAAATAAATGCAAACACCGTTATCAATTGCCTACACACTTTCACGGTGAACTTGACATTGGCGCCGGTCGGCTGTAACTCACAGTCGGAGAGCTAATTTAACGAATGATGCAACACTTACTGCGCCCTTGCATGCGCTACATACAAACAAGCATTGCACCATTTACGTATTTCTGTTGATGACCCACGATAGAGCGATAGTAGCAGTAGCCACTCAACGACTTTAAAAACAGGAAAAAGGAGAAAAAAATGCACCACCATTTCCAATTACCGTTGAACATTCTCTTATCGGGGCTTACAATCAAGCGCCGTGTATTTCCAGATACAGATATAGCAAAAAAGGAACGAAAATTATCGCCTAACGGGCGCATTCTGTACCACGGGTAACAGGAGTCCTCTGCAGTGGGTAACGATAATATATACGACCTAGTTCTTGATTTCAGGATCTAGATATTACTACGAAAGTCGCTATAATTTTTACTTGCTAGTTGCTTACTAGTTAGAGGTTCAAATTCTGTAGGGATACAACAGAAGTTAGGGTTTGTCTAAAACCAATCATAAAATCTTAATGTTACTGTAGTCGGCGGTTCAACTCGTCCTGCACTAAAACTCGTCCTGACCTGCCTTCTCGGTGGTTTGATGGAAAGGAGAAAGATCTCCCTGACACAACGTACGCACGATCCTTTTGCCAAATGTGCGTCCTGGCGTTTCCTTGCCATCCAACCCACGTTTACAAGCGTAGGTACATGCGTTAGAGCACTAACACGCAGTTTAAAAATCTTGAAATTAATCAAGTACAAAGGTACCTGGCCTCTTGTAATTATACATGTGATTGCTACATGAAGAGTTCCATGGGCTAATTAGATGACCTTCAGTAGTGAAGAGATTCTAGAGTTTAGTTCAACTTGAAGAAAGTGCAATAGATTTCAGTGCTTTAGACGTTCATACTTAAAGCCTTTTAAAACAAACGATTCGTAAACGATTATAAGAAAATAAAACACTATATGTGTCATAGTCTATTTTTACGATTTGCCTTGTATTCTAACCGCATCGAAAGTATATCGGGGTCTCATGGTTTACCATCTTTTTCTTCCACGGTTCTATCTTATCTCAACCATCGTGCCCTGGTTCGTCACCACCTCCAGCTGACACACTCTATTTTCCTCCGCACTGGGATTGCACTAGCGATTGCGCAAAAACCGCACCAAACACGTACAACGCGCGCGTCGTTCGTGCATATAGATGTATGTATACGTGGTGTAGGCTTACGTCAAAATGCTGTATGTACAGAGAGTGTCCACTTGTGAACACACAAAAAGGCAACCAAGTATATCTTCCAAAACAAGACCCCATTGGTCCTCATTCCATGATTATTACATTCCAAAACACATACACAAACGTACACGGGACACACTTATTCCGACGTTTGGCGAGAGGTCTTATTGCGTT
This sequence comes from Anopheles maculatus, assembly GCA_002091835.1. NCBI lineage: Eukaryota > Metazoa > Arthropoda > Insecta > Diptera > Culicidae > Anopheles > Anopheles maculatus. Next base: position 56,568 of record KZ061567.1, on the reverse strand, counting down.
TGCTTGCCCTAATCCGTTCAGGAATTTTTATACACAATCTGTGCATTTAGTTGCAAAGTTCGTAGTTCTTCTAGCAGTAAGTGTGCGGGAGAAAAGCTACAGCAAAAATGGACCACCAATTTGTTTGTTGCTGTCTCACGGCACGTAATTGTCACACAAAACAAACACGATCATTGTCGTCGCAGTCGCTGGCCCCGTTTTAATTATCGAACCAACCACCCTTTCCTATTGACCTCCCGAAAGGGTGGCAAAAACGCAAATGAGAGTATAAGTGAGCGGGTGTACTACGTAAGCGCGTGAGGGTAGGACACGGTGCAGTAGTGGAAGAACCGTTGTTTTGCACGTTGTTTCTAATCATTCTAGCACGATGAACGGCTTTCCAGAACCCGACTTTAAGTGCGTACACAACATGCAAAACAACAATTCCACCGACGCTTCTTGTTGCTGCCGACGGTGACTAACACAAAACCGATCACCGGAGGCGAGATCGTTTACTTTAAAGTGAATTGTTCGATAGTTTTCGAACAACAATAAACCATACGTTGTCAAACGCTCCCTCAAACAGGCAAGAAGCGAAAGGAAACGTTTGTTAGAGGGAAGGCAAAGAATGAATTCCGTTTTGTGTCTGTGACGCAAATCGTGAAACAGAGTGTGTGCATACGCAGCACGACATCCTCTCTCGATTGACGCCATCTACGACATCTCCACCGTATCTCCCAGTGACGACTGGACAATGTCACGGATTCAAATTGAAAAATGGAATTGCGGGGACTATTGTGGGGCTCGGGGTCTTCTCGGGGAAGTCAATTACAAATGCACCGAGCCAACACTAGTGGTGGAATTCCTACAGCTACGCGCGCGGTCCAACGTGGGTGTGCCAGTTTGAACTGATCGATGTGGAAACGAAGCTAAGGGAGGATGGAATTTTGTTATGTGAATTCTCGGGAATTCTGAAGCAATGCAAATTGAACAGATTGATTCCGAGGAAATTGCTATGGCATTGAATGTCGGCGAGCTTTTTAATATGTCACTCTTATCATCCTGATAGCGTGCCTAAGGTATCTAAATAAACGAACAATCATCGTCATATCGAGCGAAGTTTATGCAGATGCAGAATAACCGGAAGGATCTCCATATCTTTAAACAATGTTGTATATTTCAATTATTCAAAATATTGCCACCATTTTGACACAATCTGAGACACATCCCATTCTATCAGCTAATTGGTCCCACAATCAAATCTGTTGTCAAATTTAATTTTATTCCACTGTGTGTTTTTCTCTTTTATCAGCAACCTCTTCCGGTACGATACCATCCAACGCTGCTAATCCAATAAAAGCGTCGGTTAAAGCAATGTAACCAAGTTTGCATTCAATCTGCAACACTGCAACAATGTTTTCCTCCCCATGATATGACGTCATTCGACAATTTGGCGAGTTGGCAATCGAGACATCGGCCCTCCGAAAAACCCACACGCAACATTAACTTCCTCTTGCTGCTCTCACACTGCAATAAAACCAAATCGCGAAATCAAAATCAACTCACGCTACGTCTCTTGCCGCAGCAGCAATTGCAACCGCTCTCCTTTTTATCTCTCGCTCTCATCTGCAATTGCACACGTCGCGTGAAAATAGACAACTCTAGTAATGGCGGACCGATGGATGCAGAACCATGTAATCACGGCTAGCACTAAAGCAGAGTACGGCATAATGGAGGTAGTAGAGTATTTGCATCTGCCCCGGTCATAAAGTTAACTGCCATCATCCACTCTATCCACCCGCAGAGCGGTTTGAGTGTACATGTTAGTGTCATGTTTCTTCACCGTCGCCACAAAGTAAGGGCCCGCTCGGGAGAGAACTGCTACTAGGAAAAGAAAAAAAAAAGAACAGTGCAAAGTACAGGGCGCGTGATATCGCAAAAAAACGGGAGATGAGCCCATAAAGCAAAAACGAGGCGACAGCGATTACGGGCGATGATGATTCACCGCGAAAAGATCGTCGTACCATTAGTGGTTTGTACTTCTCATTGCGTGGTCCAGAAGACTTTCGTACGCTCGTAGAGAAATGTAAGCAGGTAGGAGAACGTGTTTACTTAAAACTGCTTCAATTAAAAACTAATTTGTAATTTTTAATGACTAACTAAAACCAACGCAAAATTTACGCGAGGAATGTGAAGGAGCAAGCGTTTGATTTGTCATTCGTGTGATTACATTTTCCACATTCGGTTAAGCTCCTGGACACTATACCTTTAAAATACCGGGTACATCCTAATCAGTACATAGTATTATCAAATAGATAGAAATCATATACAATACAATACATACAATACATAGTATTATCAAATAGAAATAGTTGTAGTACTGCAATACAGATAGAATCCGAAAATATGATGAAAAGATATTGTTGAAAATTCAAATATTATGGCACAGCGAAATACTGTTTAGCGACATCTAGAAGTAAGAGGATTCTTACTAGATTTGAATGGCACATTTGTAGGATTACCCAGATGGTTGCAATCCAGTGGCTTGATTTGAAATAAACTGCAGAAGTGGAGAGACTATCAGTAAAGGCTTTTGGAGACGAATCATTTCATATCCCGAGATGTGTCCAGCTGTTCCAGCCAATCCCTTAAACGTCCTTGGCGGATAGCCGGTACGAAACACTCGCCAGCGTTCTCCGACAATGTTTCGAACCCTTGCTGAATTTTTGGCTCCTTTCCCATCTATCCTCCAAGACTTTTTTTTTTTTTTTTCATTTATTTATAGAGGCTTTGGGTCTCATAGACCTCATTCGCCTCTTTTCTGTCTATTGTTACATGTGTGGTACAACTATTGCGAGTGTGGCTAATCTATTACATGAAATTTTTATATTGGTAAAACTATTGTGCGTTGGATTTAAATTTCTCGGTACAGGTTGCTGATGCGTAAAAATCGGATGAGGCGGTTCTGCTGTTGTTTGTCGGGTGATAGTATGATGGCTAGGTCAGTATCAAGTTGGCAGGTTGCTCCTCCAAGACTTGAACACCGGTCGGTATTGGTTTCCTTGCCCTCCCTTTTTGATCTACGGAGTGATTAATACTGTTGTATGCATGACTCAGTTTTAGAAGAGCTCCATTTGCAACTAATTCTGTTAATCTAAATTCTATATAGAGTGGGCAAGACCTTAAGTACCTGTTTGGAGCCTGATAATTCATTTTGTCAAGAATGTACGGGGCGTCGGTTAATCCGGTGGTTAGCTCATGAGAAAAAAAAATACACTGAACCGTCATTCGTCTATGTTGAAGAGATTCCAGTCCGAATAGAAGGCACCTAGCATGATAGGAAGGACACGATGCCTCACGGGACCACGGTAGAAGGTTAAATAGGGTACGAGTAAATTTGTCTGGATAGATTCTAGTCTGTCGATATGATTTTGCTGTGATGGAGGTCCAAATAAAGCTGGCGAATTTAAGTGTTGGTCAAACTATTGTAACTACTGTCGATCCACCTTATATTTACAACTAAAACTGTAGTTCCCTTTTCCCCGTATCAAGAAAAATAGACAAGATGTGATGCTGAGATGCTCAAATAACTCCATAAAGTAGCACACCTTAAAGCCTGGTAAAAAGGTAAATAGTTGAGTCCCTCTAAAACCGGATGACACATAGTAATTCTTTCGAAAAAACGAATCTTTCGAAGGTTAGTAGGTTATTGATACTTTGTGAGATTTAAAAAGGAGTCCTAATTGATGGTCAAAATCTTGCAAATCTTACGCCCGTGCAATAAATGACTATTAAAAAACTGATGTCCATCAATTTCAATTCACCATCCTAAACAAGCCCAAATTGAAAAATGGCATACAAGCACCGTGTGACCAGTCGCTCAATCGTTAAAGCCGAAGACAAATGATCGCATCGTCCATAATCCATCACACACAGAAGAATAGTACTAGTCTGCATCGGCATAAACTGCACGATCGTTCAATGGTGGTGCAGTAATTCAAATCATTCAGCATCAATTACTTACTATTGCGCATCTCAGAACCTAGGCAAGAAAAAACAAAACACCCACCACCGACAACAGAACCACAAAACGCACACACTGCCAAGCGTCAGTCACGGATAGAACACCGCAGTTCGGTTTGGCAAATAAATATAGCCCTCAGCTGTTACACGACCGATCATCGCATTCGGAGACCACACTATACACACGGGGACGAACGGTGCGCGCCGGTTGTGCTACACTCCTCGGTATTTCCCGTTTGATGTGTGCGCGATTCCCAGTGTCAATGTACCGACACACTGCGACCGTTGCACACCAACGACCAGATCGATCCGCCCGCGCGTAAACTGCAATGCAAATCGGGGCTACAGGAGGGGAGTTGTTTTCCATTATATTTGTTGTTGCCTTTAACTTCCTCGACCACGCGCGTACACACCGCCGATGGAAATGATGGGGTCAAGGGAGGGCCCAAGCCACCGGAGAGGCACACCAGTGCGGTTAATATTACTAGGTCACCTTTACGTGTGATACGCGATCCACACCGCCATCCCGATGATCTCTGTGCGCGCTGCTGCCGTTCTTCATTCTCCCTGAAACGTGATACAGAGCAGGCTGGGTTTCGCGCACAGGATCGCCGTGTCGGCGGTTCAGTACTTTGCGCTTGTGCGTTGTAGCCAGAGCTGTCGCGAGTTCGGAGTGGTGATGCGAACATGAAAATAGATCGCGAAACACTCGCTCGCGGAACCAACCAAAACGGCGGACAAAACAAAAACACACGTCCAGGGGAAAAGCCGACTGCGATTTGTTTGTTTTTTGGTGATCTGGCTGCGATCTTGTTTAGCCCGATATTTACGAACTTTGTTTTTGATGGACGTTCTCTGTACGTTGTCGGGTAGGCCAGAACAAAGATGAGAACTTTAGAAGAGACATACTGCACACAAAACAAATCGAAACGTAATTCGCAATCGTCAGGATAGAGACGCAACTACAAACCGATGCCCCCTAAACCCTTATCGTATAGAAACGGAGTCGGCGACAGACAATATTATCTTCCCCCCCCCAGAGCTTGATAGATTTCACACCAAAAGGTGCGATAAAAAACTCACAAATCACAACCCTATGCTAATAGATGATGCCATTGAAGGGGGGGAGACTTGGAAAAAAAAGTAAAAGGCGAAGAGAACCTTACAGGAGAACGAGATAACTCGCTTAAAGTAACCGCAATATGACAAAATCAACCCCAACCCCATGTACCGAAGGTGTTGTTGTTCACCGTGATGATAAAACAAAATTAAACAGCAAATACAACAAACCCTGAAGGTGATGAGTAACAACACACAGCCACAATCCCTACCCAGTCTCCTGTGGCGCGATTGTAGTCGATGCAAGCGGGGGCTTTAAGTGCAGAGATTGTGTAAATATTCGCACTGCGCAGGTTAGTGAGATAAAGGCAATAAAAAGGCAATGAGAACGAAAAGTGAACTTTAATATAGAACGCAGCGGTAAAGACTTACTGAGGATAACAACACACGGACACACAGACACACGGCAACGATCGATTAACGGGCGTGTTTTGCTCTATTAAATTGCACCAACTAGGTCTCCTTACAAGTACACCACACCTGAGCTTCACACAAAGTCTACGATCAAACAACAAACACGTAAGGATCACTGATCACGGTTCATGTAACGCTCTCCTTGAAGAATGCTTCCTGTGCGCAGACAGTTCGCCGTCGAATGGTTGCGTCCTGATCCCGGGACGGAAGGACAACGTTTGGGCCGCGACCTTCGTTCCACTTTCCACTGAGCCGCCAACAAACGGCAACACTTTTCACTGCCGAGCGCAAATTCTGTTTCTTCCACTGTGGTCGCGCTAGTGCGACGCGGGCAATGATGACGATGTTGATGGTGGTGTCGTTGGGACAGTGCCCCTTACTGTCAATCATGTAAAGGAAGAGTAGCTACCGCTGATGTTCACTCTGTGTTGGCGTTTTTTTTTTTGCTTTTCTTGCGTTTGGCAAATGTTTATTCCCACGGTTATTCCTTTTGCTCAACTCCTGCGTGAAGAGGATCGTGAGAATATAGAAATAGGTACCAACAACACACACACACTTATGCGCTTAAAAGATCTCGTTAGATTTGTGCTCGCTTACACACAACAATCACTTCCAACAGCATATTGCTTGCCTTACATTTGGCTGTGAACAAGACGACGACCGACAACAAATCGTTTATTCTTTGTCTTGCACAACATTATTAAACTAAACACGGATGTATGCATCACCAGCCACTCTCTGATCCTCACTCACTAAAGCAACAAATCTTTCGTCAGACCACTTCAGCACATCAAGAAGAGCAAGCTCACTAGAATGGGGAATTCCCCTCTATTGCTCACTAGAGAAACTCGTCTAATCTATCCAAAATTCACAAAAGCTTGTATGGTAGGACGAGTCCACCTCAACACGACTGCAGCGCACTTCACTCACTGGCGTTTGCTCATGCAATCCACCCAGAGTATGTTTTGCGCCTCGTACGACCCGTGATGCTTATCAGTTGTAATTTACTACCACTGTCTGATCTTCGATTGATCATGTACGGCGCGAAATCGCTGCTTTCAACCACTCTGAAGTTGTGGTGATGACTGGGGCCGTGCTCGTTCGGAACCTGTTCGTTCAAGTCTCGGCGCGTGGGAGAATCGGCTAGCTAATGATTGCAATGATCCGACCGTGCTCTCCAACACAGTCACGGCATAAAGCATTCCTTCACCTAACGTACGTATTTACCGTACCGACATAACCAAGTCTCCACCACCCTCGTAGATTATACGCGGGGTTTTACTTTCCGGTAGAGCAGCAGCTAGATTGAAACTGCGAAACGTGGATGTCAAGAGCGCCATGCGGATGCGAAACCACACACACACACATATACACCCCGCGCGCCTTGAACACGGATCCGGGTTGATGCGTGTTTGACGACGACGTGTGAGAGATGATCGCGTGTATGCGCGCCCGTATTTGTCTAGCGTGCCGGTTGGGCCATTCTGCTCGCTGTAGTAGATGGGTGTAAGTGTTTGTGCAAGCGCCACAAAGATTTGCCCCGCACCAGAGTCTATCGCAAAGCGACCGATACATTCATAGTGGGGAGAGGTTGCGCCAATTAGCAGTTAGCAGTCGCTTTCGAGCGTTCAGCATGGATGGGTCCGCTCGTACGCTCAATATTGCTGTTGAAGCCACTGCTACCACTGATATCTATCGGCGTCTTGATAGGTACTGAGCTTCAGAAAATGAAGTACTAGCCATCTGTACCTAATATCCGAAGTAAGATAAACCGATCACGTCCAGCAGAGTTTAACGCAATGCGGTACACAATCCGGGTGTGTAACAACTAGCAACAAACGGTCACGAAGGTCCCACACACACACACCAACAAATCACATCGCCAATCGATAGTACTGGAATGTGGAGTACGCTGCTTGGTTTGTACTAACGTTATCAGCCAATGGTGACAGGAAACCATTTTCCTATTAACCAGTAAACTCTCTCCTAGAAGAACCCCGCGTCCAATATGCTGCAAAGCAGATAGCAGCGGATGTGCACTTAAAAACTCGACCGTACCGCATTCTCCACACGTACACATTCCGTCTTTATCGCGTTCAGTGCGAGAGACGTTCGATGTCATTCAGCGTTCGAACATGTTCCACGATCGAGAACGTTCCCAATGACGTGCTGCTTCACAGCTAAAGGCAGCGTAGCGGGACGAATGATCACATGCCACATGATGGTGTGGCAGAGCGAGGGATGCGATGTATTCCCAAAAAACGTTTGCCATATGGTGGAATCGTTCATTCGGGCTGAGTCCGAAATCAGTTCAGATTCCCATTCGTCAATCATCGGTGCTGAGGGTAGTGAGGGTGAAGTTAAAAGCAACAACGTCAACACAACGACAGCAAATGACGGGAAAACATCAACGGTTGATTGCTCTTGTGTTTTGCAGCAGCAGCACCATCATTCGGGTGCATTCTTGGTGAGCTCTCTGGACCGTGGCTGTAAATCAAACATTCTGCTAACGGGTTTGTGCTGTTTTGCCAAAAGATCACAGGCCAAAAGTGATACAGTTTCTTCGGTATTTTACAAGGGTTTATGAGGACAAACGCTAGAAGCTGCCAACATTTCGGTAATAAAAGAATTTTCTAGAAAGCTTTTCTAGCATTTTTTCTAGAAATTCTTTTAAAAGCATCATTTAAACTAAGACTATCTCTAAGACTGTCAATTAATCAATATCTCAATATGTGCACCATCAAAATATGAATAAACGTTCCTGGTGCATTTCATCACTCGTGGACACACATCATCCTCCTCATGACAGTTGGAAAATGTGGTCATCCCATTGCTCCCATTTGCCAACATGTAGCCTTTCCGAGATGTGTTCAACTGTCAACCGCTGATTGATTAGAGGATATGTCGGTCACACCACCAAAGATTCGACAACATTTGGAAGCACTCGAAGCACCAGCACTTGTTTGCAGTTGGTTGGGAAAAATGTCCAATCTAAGTATAGTAAAACATGCGTTAGCTTTAGATAATGTTAATTGCTGTCCATTTACAGGAAAACTGCCCCCCATTATACCATAGGCGTGATAATGTAGTCTTTTATAGTGCTCGTACCAAAGTACATTTCGCACAATCAAATGTTGATGACACATCATCTACCCAGAACAAACGAACGTGCAGTTTCACACATCAGAAAGCCCACACCGCCGTGGATATTAACCTTATTTTCTTCAACATCATAAAAAGCACAGAAACGCCAAGCGTCGGCGTCAGGGAGCGTAGACAGATAAACAGCAATAATACGCTCCCTGATCATCACATGACTCGGGGTTGCGCATAGCGCCGTACATGTTAGTAAACAAAACCAAACCCCAAAAACCCGACAGATGCGGTAGCTCGTTACACGGTGATGCTAATGAGAAGAATGTTCCGCGTTTATCGCAAAAACCTTGCAATATTTTGACCGTTTGAGACAAACCAGGAACGGGCACACAAATTCAATGTGGCCGTGGTCGACAGCAATGATTGTTTAAAATTAAACTCAACAGCAGAAAATGCTTATTCAGACGTCGGCAATGCGGCTAGGAAAACAAAAGCAGTGTGGCCATATAATTGCTGTAAACAAAGCACAGTTCCTGTGCTGCACATTAACTTGCACTCACAGGCACATATCAGCGGTGTTTCTCCAGACTGAAAATGCGGGGAATATCTCTCCTGCGGGAACTTCAAGCGCCAAGATTAGGTGACGCATGTCTGCACAGATGACAGAAAATAATGCAAACGTGATCGTAAACTGCAGGCCATCGGATCGGATTACCGACTGACAAACCAGCACGGGCTTGTCAGTCAAAACAACAGAAACATGACGCTGTACGCTGCGCCTTACATTTTTACAGCGGACTAGCGGACCTACTCGGACTTTGAACCTTTAAGTTGAGCTCGTACTGCTCGTACTCTACGTTTGTAGATCATTATTTCTTTACAAGCGAGCAGGAAGCATGCGCGAGTTTGAGACTTGCTAACAAAAATTTGCAATACAACCCAGTTGACACACAACTAGTTTCAAAACTAACTACATACATGATTTCCTGGACTCGGATAAACGCAGAACACTTAATGATTACAGCTATTACCTGTGCCCGCCTAGCTACCATATACATTGATTGATCACTTCAGACATAGGCGTTATGCATTAGACTACTTCTAACCCCTACCAACTTGCCACAAAACACTACCCCCCGTTAGGGTACGTAATAGCTGCAAAAAGCTGCAGGTGTGCAACGTGCCACCTACTCTCCATATCCCATAAACCAATGTCCATGCCCTTGCCGGTACAATGTAAAGGTCGCGGACACGAGCTTCCATTTTTACGTGGCCGGGTGTACACTGACAGGCGCAACAGCAACAAAAAAAAAGAGCTAAACCAAACGTCAGGAGATTCAACGTGATTATTATACACACAGGATATGCATACACACAGACACGAATGGACGGAAGCACAGCACTAGCGGTCGGTCATGCGGCTTGCCTCGTTTACCAACAGCGAATGCATCAAAGCGAACGATTTATCTAGGCAATTGTATAATGCATCTAATATGAGACAAGTGATAAAAAGGATATAGCGGTGTTATGTTTTACGATACGTTTTTAAGTTATGTCTGTTTTACTACATAACAGATTATTAGGCTAGTTCGCTTATATCTTAAACGCTCAAACAAGAAACGATGATACCAATTAGTTGCCATTTAACAGTAGTTTCAAGTGGATACAAACTAGAGATGTGTACACTGAGTAAGAGTGAGTGAGTGAGTTCAATACTGCAAGTGAAAGTATGGTTTCAAATTAGCAAAAAGAGTATATTTCACTCTTTATACTAACTCACTCTTTATACTTACTCACTCACTCTCTGTGCCGACTTCTAACTCACTCTTTCTGGTTTATACTCACTCACTCACTCTTTTCGGTTTTAACTTACTCTTTTCATATTATAATTAATCTCTTCTAATACGAAAAGAGTGAGTTAAACCGAAAAGATTAATTATAGTATGAAAAGAGTGAGTTAAAACCGAAAAGAGTCATTATAATATGAAAAGAGTGAGTGAGTGAGTATAAACCGAAAAGAGTGAGTTAGAAGTCGGCACAGAGAGTGATTATAAACAGGATATTAAATCTTGTTTGGAAAATTATTTTTTAATGAATTTTTAAAGAGTGAGTTAAGGATTTAAATCGTTATAGTTACTCTTTAACTCTGATTTAAATCACTAAAAAGAGTGAGTTTTCTCATCTCTAATACAAACGCTAACTGCGTCACGCTGCAAGCAATATGCCTGCTAGTACTAAAACCGCAAAGGTTGCAATTGACATTGAACTACGTCGCTTCACACCAGGCCGGCTGTCCATCGAAGTCTACCGGTTCGATCGATCCAACCGGGCGAAAAAATAGAACACCACAGCCAACAACGAACACTCTAACCTTTTTGCTGGTTCCTGGCGGAACTTAACGGCGACCCTTAAAATAAATCCATCTGCTCCTCGGGGGCTCTCGTGCGGCTCGTGCAACAGACGAGCGTCGTCGTGGGACACGGTTGCAGTTCGTGTCCCTAACACGGCGGTAGACGGTGAATTCGGGACACGCGCTACCCAAGCCAAGATTAGCCGAGAGCTCACCGTCACCTGGAGGTCGCCACCATCGGAGCGCGGTACGAATATTGGCGTGTGCTGTCAGTATATATAGATCGTCGATCATAAGACGAAATAGAAACGGGGTACTGCGACATAAGCTGTGAAAGCCGTTGCGAAGTTATGCCACCGAATGTTTTGTCATTTTTGTGCGTCGCTAGATAGCGAATTATTACAAAAACTCACAAAAGGAATTTCTATTGTTTAGCATGTACTTGCAAATGTTTGTATCATTAAAACAAAGCTTTTGATGTGATAGGAATAATCAGCCTGTACTTGTTATTAGCGCTGTCACTTTGGAATTTATTCGGACGAAGTTTTTCAGCTTTCTGATGGTTTAGAACTCATCTTTCCTCATTTTTTTGTTGATGTGACATCATTTTACACTCTTAGGTGTCGCACTATACACACGCTAAGATGTTAACAACACATGGTATATTAATATTTTTGATAAACGAACTGTATCTTCCAAGGTAACAGTAAGATCTCGCAAATACTTCGCAATCAGAGCACCCCACAACACATTATAAATATTGCAAATTGTTGAAATTGTAACGTAACAAAGTATTGCTACCGCAATTCGTTCTGTTCGGCTCATTTGCCAGTGTAATGGGTTTATCTGCTAATGGCCTAGTTGAAGGACCGTAGCAGAGGAGCATGTGAAAAATCTAAAAATTCATTCACCAGAACACACCAATGTTGATCTCTGGCACAGGGAACTATACAAATTCATACATACAACACAACCAAAACAATATCCCGTGTTGTTGTTTCAAGCAAAAATAGACCGCAACGATTATTTAATTTTATCATTCGCTCAAGTTGTAAAAATGAGATTTCTCGTCCAAGGACACACCAGAGGACGTACGCAAAAAAGTTGTATAGCGCAATTTTTATCGCCTGGGAATACGGGAAAAGCAACGAAAGCGACTATTAGATTGAAACAGGAAATAGCATTGACATTGGGGAAAGGAAAATTAGGTTACAATTCTACGTCTCGAACGCATTGCGATTCACAATGCGTGCTATTTCTAAATGCTTCACAAAGTTGCCCATAGAGCTCTGCTGGTTAGGAAAACAAGGAGCTAGCTTTATTGTGACAACAAACGGAGCTAAACATATTAAATGACGCTTTAAATGGATGCTTGAACTATAAAACGATATTACAGAAACTAAATACTGTACAGCAAACTTCAATTTTACACTTTTTAGCACATTGTTGTCGACCGAAATAGCTTTCTCACCGCACTCACTCATTCCTTCAACATATAACTTTCACCAATCGTGGACACTGGAATACTGGTGCCACAAACAAAGCTGTTTCCCTGCTGTTGGCTGCAGTTTATAATGCGTTTTCTTACATTAACACGGCACGACCTTTTTGTGGATATTGTCGTAACCATTTCTTGCACAGAATGGGTCACGTTACCGCTTTGTCCATTTGAAAAGGTCCAGCCAAGACATGACATACAGAGGGAAAAAAGATAACTTTGAAACATTCTACCTATTATCTGGCACTTCTACTCTGTAGACAAAAGCAAAAGTACACTGTTATCAATCTCAAAATCATCAAGCTGCAAGTATGTCCTTCCGGAAAATGTCACGAAACGAAAATGAACCCTAGGTTAAGCGATTATCTACCAATGGTAATTAAAACGGGCTTCGAAATGAAAACAGTGTGACCTATCCATCATTCCGAAGCTGTCTTAGTGTAGTAGAAGAAAGTATAAAAAAATGCAGCAAACTGCCGTCAAGGTTTTTCCTTCCACATTGACAGAATGTACATGATGTAACAGCAACACTTCATGTGACACGCGAAAATCATTTTCAACCCTAAATTATTATGGCCTAAAAACGATAACTCACAGTAGCTCTGTCCTCTACGCGTTCTTTATTTCTCTTCCTTTAACTTTCTCCAATATTTCACTTGTTTACGTAGCCCCTTGTTTATAACGCGCGCACAGTTATTATCCGTTCTGTTCCTTAGTCACCGCATGGACACACACACAATCACCGGACGCTGCCAACTGCTGCCTATTATCGATTTTTTTTTATAGTATGATATTTTTATCAGTTCGCTAACCATCCAGCGACTCCCGCCCAGGCAACAGAGCGCCATACATTAAGTAGAGTATGCATTTGACCTTTCACGATTCCACGTTTCCCTGTAGGAAGGACGAAACCTTCGTCAGCTAGTGAGCATGGATGAAATGACCTATTTTAATGGGGCACTGCACGGGAAGAAGCCACAAGAAGACAGATGAGATGGCGGTCGGTCCTTCTTGCACGAAACACACATTATCGTCATCGATGAGTGCGTGATGGATTCCATTAGTGGTTCACAGGACGGATCCAGCAGCATTGAGCAACGTTTTCTCATCATTTGATCCCCCTCCCCGTTCAACACTTACCTAAACCGAGATGAACGACGAGAAGGAAAGCGAGAAAATTTATTATGAATGTCACAAACGGCATGATTACGTCACGTAACTGTCAAATGACTTTACTTAATCTTTCTTTCTTCATCATCTGTCTACCGTACATCGGTAATTGGAGTTTGCTAGACAGTAATGATTAAGCATTAAGGAGTCTCGACCAGTTGTATAGGTGGATAGTTCCTGTATGTATGTTCCTCCTGTGTAAGTGCATATGGAAAATACCATCAAACTTTTGTATCCAAAATATTCGGTAAGAAAACTAGGATTTCTGTAAAAGATCCTCTGAATTCCATTACATTTGCCTATGACACCGGGATTCTGTCCGAACTTGATGAGATCCTCCTATCTACGTTTGAGAGGAGGAGGTTCAGAAGAATCACAATATGCTTAAAACAAATTTAATGCCATGCACATGGACAGAAGCGACATGGGATCCCCAAATTGAGATCAAGTGATGACGGGAACGCATCCACCAGAAATGTCCGAGATATAGAATCGGCAGGCAACGATGCTAGATCATGAGCTAAGTTGAGATCTTGGGTAGCAGATCTAGTTCGACGAAATGTGCCGTATTAGACTTGCATTCATCGTGATCTGCTACATCGACGAGCACTATAATTACCAGACTAGGCTGGTGTAGCCTGTTTCTCCGATTACTATAAGATCGTTGGACTTCCTAGTCTAGAATCGCCAGTGTTAGTTAAAACTCGTAATTAATAAATAACTAATCTCCAGCCTGCGCTCCAGCCTATATGGCTGATGACATAGACATCATTGATTTGAGGTTCTCCTATGTAGCAGAAGCTTACCAAAGGATAGAGCATACGACACTGAACCTCGGGTTAGAGATCAACGAGGCAAAAACCAAAATGATGATGGCACCAACAGCGGCTCAGCCAACAAACACTGATTTACGCAGGGGTGATGTAGAGATGGATGATTGCAACTGTCACGACGAACGAAGCTGAGACTTTATAAAATCTTTATAGTCCTAGTACTCACACACGCCTCTGAGACATGGACTCAGTCCAAAACTGACGAAATCGTGATCGAGAGGAAGATGCTCAGGATTTTTGGCCCCGTATGTGTGGAAAGGATGGTGATTTCACCATCGTGCAACGAATAGGCTCGTCAGGCTCCGGTGGGCTGGTCATGTCATGAGAATGGCACCGGACGACCCAGCCCGTAAAGTCATTTTAGGCCGTCCACAGGGACTCGGTCGTCCAGAACGGGATATTGGATTGGCAGAAGACGGCGCTAAACCGTGAGCGGTATCGAGGATTGTTGCAGCAGGCCAAGAAATCTCCAGCCGGGAATGACAAACTAACAAACTAATCGAGAACGAGTACTTCCCAAAATTCTTAATCAGAAACCATCAAATCTCATCCTAGTTTTACAAGGTTTTATAAATCCTAATTTTGTATATTAGCTAAACAAAGAATATTGACAATATATTGTATCCATTAAAATAATCTCCCAGCCGTTGTAAATACCGCGCTTGTTCTGTATGCATGCCTGTACGCGCGCATTCTAAAGTGTATTGACATTACATGAAAGTTCATTGTACTATCGGTCAGAAGAACACATTATGTTACGTTCCTGGTAAAAAGGGAGAGAAACAGGACAGAAAGGATCAACAGAACCCAATCAACTTCACGTACGTTGTCTACCTTCGCTTGGAGATCCCACACACACACACACACGATCTCCCCCCGATCACATGGTGTGTACGATCGTTGAACTTTTTGCCAACCACAACCGAAAACAAGACCACCAAGGAAAAGAACTGGGGGAAAACTGCGGAAACAACACCGTATAAGACATGTTTCGTTGGTGCGTCACTGCTGCCCCCTTTGTTGGCCGCCAAACAACAACAGCTTACACGCTCTTGTCCGTCAATGAGGAGAACAGAGCGTGCGCTGTTCCCGGTGGCGCGGGAAACCACAAGCACGCACCGAACGATCAACCCCTAAAACAAATGCAAACACGCTGCAAAATAAACGCGGTCCAACGTCAGCCAGCCGACGAGATGCATTGCAAGAATGCACCAGCGATGCAAGAGAACAACAGCGAAGCCGGAGAACACAAAAAGCGTCTTCGTGAAGCGAATTGGAAACGATAATTTCGATGCATTTATATACATTTGATCTCTCGTTCTTGCCCATGATGCGCCCTTGAGGTTGAACTGCCATTCCCACGGATCGTATTTTCACTAAAAGTTGGCTTTAGGTTTGTGAGTTGTTTTTTGTTTTCTTGCTTCGGTCACCAGAGTTTGTTCGAACTCCGAACCAGAAACGATCGGTGACGATGAGGGAGTGGTGTCTGCGCGCCATTTTACCAGCATAACGTGACCTGAGGAAAGTTCATTGTCCTCAGCTGAAAGCTATAGCACGTGATGTTGTAATCGATCGCGTTTTATGTTTGAGCAAAACAAGTTTAAGAATCAATTTACAGACCCTTATCAAATTCTAATAAAGCACAGGCAGTATGGATGTATTTAAGAATTGATACAGAAGATATAAAGAGGAACGATACACACAAGCAGTAGTGATATTTAGCCCATATTCTTGTTACTTTCCTTCTTCATTCAGAATTCCTGAATAATGCTGCGGAAAATGCAACAGACCTCGAAGCGAACTCATCCAGCAAAGGTGAATGACTTTGTGGAAAGCATTGAAAAATGGGAGCAAAAAAACATAATGCTTCACTCACTTCCCTCCCAGCTTTTCGCACACACAGACAGCTAGTTCCCTCTTTTAGTCGACCAACTTCGCAGGATAATAGATCTTCATTAATGCATTTTCATTTCAAGTGACTATGCCTGGTGATATTATCCTCCTGGAGTGGATATCTGCGTGCTGATTTTGCAAAAAGTAAGACAAGCCATAAATGGGCAAAAATGGACTTTCCATTACCTCAACATTGGATGTTTTGTGTGCAATTTGCTCAATCAACAACTACCAGAATCGCCGCCAGTATGAACTCCGAAAAAGGCAACATATTATACCCCCCCCCATTTACCACTCTCGACAGGAAGCGCGCGTGGAGTGTATTCTGCACGCATAACAACCAACATGTTTGAGGCAGAATAAAAGGAGGGCAATAACCTGGTTCAAGGCCAGCAGTTTGCTGCCTGTCAGACCGACCGTATATGCACATTGACGAAATGATTCCTTCCCGGAGTTTTTTTTTTATTGTTGCTTTTCTTTTAATTCATTCGCCATTTTATTCGTATTCTAAGCAAGCAACATCCATTCGAGGGATATGTTTTATTGCGTTTTATAAAACAGTAATCCTAACCCGATTCAAGAGCATCCATCAGATGGGGTTTATATGCAAACTGGCCATCATAAAAAAAAATACCCAGGAATTTCCGCTCGCAGGATGCTGATGAGGTTTTAGATAGGTGTGTTGATTGCAGAGAGAGAGAGAGAGAGAGGAACCCGCCCCAAAATGAAGAGTGATGTTGGTAAATGGATTCATTACACCGCAAGAGTATAATACGTTTTAAAACGAAGGGTCGTTTCAAAGGGAAAAGTACCTTTCATTATTGTACCGGAATTGATGGAACACTGGTGTGTGCTGGTGCTTGCTGGTACCAGTGAAGATAATGAAAAGAATACAGAACGGTGGGAACAAATGCAAACAAACCCTTCTCGCTGGAAAGAGGACCGAAAAAACCAACTCAAATTTAATCCTTGGCAGGTGAGTGCAGATGAAATTTTGGAGTTTTCGATACAGTTAGTGACAACGAGAGTACCGATATCTCCTTTTAAAATTATTACAAAAATTATAATTATGTTTTGAACTATCTCCAACTATCTCCAAATATTTTCCCAATAATAAAAATAAATCTCAGTAATACTCTCAACCCCAAAAAGTGTAGTTTTTTACCCGCAAGGCACTGTTTGTCAAAATGCAATTGCTGCAGACTTCTCTTGCCAACCAACGAAGGGTTTGCTGGTTGGCTTCCACCAAAAAAAACGGAGTACCGAATTTTTGTCTGTCCTTGCTGGCCGCCGTGTGCGTTTGCATCAGACATACAGGGTGTTCAAGGTAAATTTGACAGTTACCTACGGAAAAAGAAAATATTTTTATGGAAAAAATCAATCATTTAGGACAATTTTGTAAAAAGAGTAGTTCAACAGACTAGTTATTGAAATATTTCAAAGTATCCGGCTTCGTCATCGATTACGATCTACATCCGGCTCCTTAATCTGACGCAATTCCTGAAAAATCAGGTACCTAAGAAGGGTCTTAAAAGCGGACTTAATTTTCTCGTTAGTTTCACCTTGGTGTTGCTGAACGATCGATTAGTGTCACGTCCAACTTTGCCTCAAACAAAATTTTCCAAATTATTAAGATCCGGCGAGTAGGCGAGTCAACCAACCGTTTTATAGTTTTACCAGCCGTATAACAAGGTGCGAAATCCTGCTAAAGCACTTAAAGCCTGCCATAGGCCACTCTAGCCATCTTCTTCTTCTTTCGTGGCCTGCTCCTAGGGAGCACGTCGAATAGACATGACCTGGTGTGCCACTCTAGCCATAAAAGGCTTCAATACCGTTTGCAAGTATCCTCCCTCCCTAACCCTATCCAAGCCCGAAATCCGATCTTGGAGCACTCGCACCTGCAGATCATCCAAGAAAGTGTCAGTGCGAATGCAATCTTGACGTTGGAAATGTTTTCTTTTTCTTGTTACTTCTTCATAATTGCCGTTGCTTGCTTCCATCTCGCTCCGGATGGTTTTAAGAGAATGTCCGGATGTCCAGAGAACACTGGACACACTCCATGATGTCCCGATTCTGCTTTCCGGCGCTGATCATCATGATGAAAATGATTCAGGTGGAATACTATACTAGCTTTCAATTGACGAATTGCTTGTGTTGATATGTCAAGGCAATCATGAATTATAAACATAATCGTAACTGTCAAATTTATCTTAAACACCCTGTATATTTGCAAAATTTTAGAAGGGGGAATATGTTCCTGAATGCTCAATTGATGGAAAGGCCTGCCACCGGCTGACTATAGACAAGAAAGAGGGCTTGGGTAGCATCAAATGACCTCCGCAGAAGCTGGAGTATGGCTGTGGAAGCTCGTGCGGGGGGAAATTTTGTCTAGACGTATAAAAAATTGTGTAACCCTACCGAAAAAAAAATACGGCGGGTTGAAAAGAGAATAGGAAAACCAAAAGGGACAACCGATGAGCGGAAAGAACGAACACACGCGCGTGTACCAACCAAACGTGACACAAATAAATGCCGGAAAACCCATCCAACGGGAACCAACTCTAGACTATGGGGGAGAGAGCAACGCTTTGTCTGATTCGGTTCCGGACGGGATGCGAAATATTCGATTGCTAAAAAGCAATTAAATTTATTAAGATATTTAAACACATAAGTTTTAAATGAGCATTGGTAGTCAAACAGTTAAGCATTGACTGATTCCAAGCACCAGAATATCGAACAAATATCACCGTACCAACAATCCAAAGTTGAATTTCATTATTATCATCTAAATCTCAGCCAGCAAATGGAGTTATTTATGGTCACATTCGTTGCAGTTCTCCTCGGTCACACGATATGATATTCGTGTGTCCTTGCAATCATATTTTATGCTTAACGAACCGATAAAAGCGATTCCTGCCATCAAAACGGATAGATTGTTTACCCGATGTAAACAAACTTGCGACTTTCCCACCAACAACTGCTGCGGTGGAATGTAAGCGGCGTACCAAACAGTTGTTTCCCCAAACAGTGATAATAGTTTATCACTTTGATCACTGACTGTTGCACGGCAATAAAACCATGACCCTGTGTAGCAATGTTAGCTTAATTTTCATTTAAAGCATTTTAAATCTTTTGTTTCTGAAAACATCCCTCAGGAAAGGAGTACAATGTTGAAATATTGCTGCAGAGTTGTCAGTAGTGTGTTTTCTTTTTCTTTAATTCCGGCAGAGTTATGTGTCAAGAAAAAGGAAATATATTTCTCGGCTAAGCGATCAATGCCCGTGGATAAGTCAAAAGTAGAACTTCGTTGGATACTCGAGTTGATACCTAGCAACAAAACCACAATCCTCAACATGTCCTAAGTCTTTTTTGCCCTGCTTTCTCCAATCAAGAAAGACAGAGAGAAAGAGGGAGCTCGAAAGGAGTGGATTTTCTTGTGTGGATTCTTGTGAAAAGAAATCCACAACCCCGGGGAGAAGTGGGACACAGGTTAAGGTGGAAATTCGACCTACCCGCAGCAGAAATCGGGACGCCAAAAGGGTAGAGTGGAAGGCAACAAGGAAGTTTCAGCTGCACAAATGTAGGACACGGCACGATAGTTTTACAGCCCCAACTCCAAACATCAGCTCTTCTCCTTCTTGATCCGTCGCTTTCTGGGAGGACAAATTTCCCGTTTCTCTTGGCGATTAGGTGCTCTTTGTTCTGATGTGGATAGTGTGCACTTTTGAACGAAGGAGTAGCAAGTATGTTTTCTATAAACCTAATCAAAATGGTCATATTTTATTCAGAAACAAGCGGTGAGGTCTGTAACAAATGTAACTCTTCTGATGATGACCCTTTTAACCGCCAAATCGGTTCCCAAAATAACCACCAAAAGTAGAAATTAAATCCACGAAACGAAGAATTAGGTAATTCGACTCTCTCGTTGCAATGTTACCGCCCGATTTTGAGGGCTTTCACCTTTCTTACCATCAGGCAAGCAAAAGCAAGAAGACAGATCGATAATACCAACCAGTTACGCGGTTACTTCCCAGAACAGAGAAAACCCTCACGGGAAATTGAACCATAAAATTATGCTGAACGTTACACTTTCTCGTATCTCCTGACGAGGAATAACTGAGGAAAATGGGCATTGCTTTTCCATCATATTGAAACTGTGACTTCAAGCACACAGAGCGCTCGTATCGTACAAGGACAAAATGTTCACGCACGCACGTCGGATATTTCTGGAAGCTAGAATTCGATTCGAAACAGATGGCAGAGTAGTAGCAGCCTTGAGACGGATGAGCGGGAGAAGCATGGTCCAGACAAACCGAGACACACCCACAAGAGCTCATTACAAATTTATTCGGTCTCCATGGCCCGGTGAAGAATCCGGAAAAGCCGAGAGAACGATTGTGCTTACAAAACCCCCGTCCCGTCCGTGGTTTGGTGGTGGTTTTGAACATGTTTTGGTGCGCACAACACGCACAAAATATAGAGATGGCGCGCGTTTTGGCACTCACACAGGTGTGTAGTTTGGGAGCATTTGGGTGGGAAAAACGGCAATAGTACGTTCCGGTTGGAGCGGTTCAACGCTACCGAACCGTTTTTTGCAGGTGTGATGTCAACGGATTAATGTGTGCTGGTTTTATTTAATCCGTCTCATTTTTATCAGGTTTCTTGTCGGATTAGTTGAGGGGCATGTTGTTTGGAACTAGTTTGGATGGATAGATTTTCCGCAATCATACAGTAACCTACGCCATTCCTCGTTAAGGTCAATAAATTCAAAATTTAATGCATACAGAATATAGCAAACAGTGCTAAGATCTCATGACCTTAAACTTAAAATTTAACTTTTAAGACTTATGCTAAAAGTTTAATGAAATTATCATTAGAAAAATGAATTCTGACACTAGTTAGATACATATGTGTACAGGTCCGGATGGGATTTAATAACAATATCTTTTTTGTACATAGTAAAACGCATAAACGGATGACGTACAGATGTTACAAATAATATTTAAGGATTTCTTCCACAACGTAGTATAGAATCCTCTAAGTTATGTTAAGGTGACTTAACTCAGACACTGGGAAAGATCGAAGTCTTGCTCTTAGAACTTAGGTACTTTGGAGCATATGGCATATCTTCTGTATCTCGGAGCCGACAGAACAGATTTAGGATGCACGATCTATCCTTAGTAGCGACAAACATTATCTTATTGAACCTTATTTATACAGCATATTTAAGCAAAACTCGAGTTGATTTTGGGATCTTTCAGTTATGTTATTTTAGTGCCCTCAATAGATCATGTCCATTTACGAATCTTTTAGGTGCCATAGTGCAAAACGGGGCAGAGATTTTGATCCAGTTAAAAATCGATATCACAAGCCAGGAGGGGAGTGTCAATCATTTACACTGGATGATGCATTGATTGGAAATCCTACCCCACTGAATAACATTTTCTACGAAAAACATTGATACACATGGGTGCCTAAATTTGACTATTTCATCACCAAACCAAAGCCAATCCACGATATTATGAAGCGAATGAAAATTGCAGTATTCATTCATTGCAATCCTTAACCACTAGCTGAACTACAATTCCGTTCTTCCAAAGTAATTGTTCTTTGAAATTTACTTAAAACAAAACACCCTCCGGTGTTCCGGGGATTTCAATCGTTAGGACGGCATGTGACTTCTCTCTCTCAAGGCACGGGTGGTGGTGGCATGAAATTAAAACCAATTCTCATGATTTTGAGATTCACGAACACGAACACACATACACACAATCGTAACGCCCATCGAATAAAACCCGCCACGACCACACGACCGCGACGACGACAACGGGAACCGTCGATTGCCATTGATTATGGAAGTATAAGAAAAGAGAAGGAAAAAGAAGACATTCCCTTCCACCACCGGCGGACATTCCATGCCTTACCGACCTTATCACGATTGAACGACCGACGTAAGTTGTTTTTTTAAGTGTGCAAAAAGTGTCGTGCATTGAATGGAAGACGGGGCGCGAAAGGTTCGTTTGTAAAGTGGTAACGCGCACAGTGGGTAACATTATCACGACGACGAATTGGTTCGACGTTCTTCGGTCGCCCAGTAGTATGGGTAGTGGAATTTTCTGGCAGTTTCAGTCTAGTTATGACGATTCTGAATGATCTTTTTGCGACCATAGCAAGCTGTGCCCGTCTAAGTGCGTCCCAAAACTATGCTCCATCTTTGTTTTTCTCTCTCTCGCTCGCTCTGCCTATTTTAACTTTGTTGGTCTCTTCCCAAAAAGTCATCCTAAAAAAAATATGGACGATACCGGATGATGACACGTTTTGGAGTTGCTACTCACCACTAAAGCCATACACATTGAATTAGCGATTACAACGGGATGGAACCGCGTGAGCTGACGTCGAAAAACACACGAATGTGCTGCTGATGATCGCTAGTAGTTTGTTGTGGGTTGTTGTGGCAAGACAACCTTTTCCCGTGCAGGATCCACGGATTGACACACACGTGGAGAGAGGCTTTCTGCTGTCCCGTGTACCACCGCTTTTCCAACGTTTCTCCTGCGCCGCCTTCTTCGACCGGGAATTCAGTTACTGCTGCTGCACAACAATGATGGCTGAAACACACTCACTGTACCACTCCACTGCCTTGAATAAATTGCACACACGCACGGCTTCCACACGCATTCGATGACAGTAAAACCGATTTTCCCGTGTTTCGCAATTTTGCCCGTCACAAATTACACTTTCACACCGAAGAACTTTTTCAGCTGTCGAGGCAGCAAATATGCGCTTTTGTAGCCTTACTTTTTCAAGCACTTGCTTTTATTTTCTCGCCCTCAAAGGGTTGTTACCACGCACGAATACCGTCGGAAAGGTTGGTTGAACTCCTGCAAGAACAAGCATAAAAAGATAGTTGCAAAATTTGGCCTCCAATTTCTAAACGCGCTCGTTTTTGTGCATTACTCGCTTTGGCCACGAAAAACAAAACACACAGTGAAATTCTTTGAAATTATTACTACGCTGCTAAAGATCTGACTGTACGAGTGCACGAGGTCCGTTTTACTAGATCGCCTTAAAATTGTGACAGCAGGGCCTCGGCGCTAGACGACGAAAAGCAGAAAGAGAGAAAGAGAGAGAGCGAGCGACATTCGGTAACACAAAGGGAAACGCATACAAACGCACACACAGCAACGGAGCGCCAGACGGTATCAAAGTAGCACGAGAGCTTTACGCACACACCACTAGCTCTTCTTCAGTGGGTTCGCTCTACTACACCACTGGTGCGAGACATCGTTTCCGTCGCCTACTTTGTATGAAAAATTTCCCTTTGCTTGGCAGCGACATTTTACAATTTTCTTCACTAACGTAAAAAAAGACATTTACAAAAAACAAACCCTCAACGCTAAAAAGGATAAGGTGATAGACACACACACGCACACACACACGTTCACACACGCCCAAAATTATGAACCATCGCGGTCGATGGTAGCAAAATTTCGATGACGGTGGTAATATTGGAACTTTCTCGCCCACTGATCGTCACACGGTACGAATGCTTTGACCTTTCCCTTTTTTTCTCTCGTGAAAACCCGTTCACTGTGCCACTGTGTGCTTTATATTTTCACTCACGGGTTTGCTTCTTCTCTTAACCCCTGCGGCACCTGACACGAAACTTGGGAACACTGGGAAAACCCGTGTATCTACGGGTGGTTTTTGCTTTCGTGAATGAACAAAAATTTGCCTCGCTGGCGTACGTACCCGTACCAACGGTTGACTTTTTTTCACTCCCTCTAAGGGTGCGTAGCGCTAACTCGTGAAATTGGATTTTCTTCCGGGTTTTCCGAGACACAACGGCTTGCAAAGAGCACACGGCACACCGAGATGTCGAGATGACACACACCCTACACGTACAGAAGAAGATGATTTGTAACACACGATTTTCTTTTCCGTTCACGACGCACGCACCCGAAGAGGAAAACTTCACTTCTCCTGCGAATGTATAGCTATCCGTCCTATTGTGTGGCGCTTGTGCGCGCGCGCGTGTGTGTGTGTGTGTGTAGCAACGGTATTGCTTTTGGCGTCTCTGGTTGACGAGCGTGTTTATAGCAAGGGTTCGGCTACTGCCTTTCAACGGTTCCATCGACGGTCACGTTGGACGGGTGGTTTGTGTCGTTGGTGATCCGATAGATGGCGTTACTGTATTGATATCATTTTTTAAAGATATCACTATTTTCGCTGCAAATAAACACCTAAATAACTTACCGAAGGACTTGGTTCCTGCGATCTTCCTATCGAAAAGCTAAAATTTCGTATAATGACCCATTTTTTACGCAGTAAAATCGTCCATGAACTCAAACCATTCGAACACATTTCTTGGGCAATCTTTTAAATTCTGTGGAAAACGATGACGCAATCAAAATTTCCCAACCCACAATGAAACGCACACACAAACACGCACACAGGCGCGCACACTTCATCCTAGCATCGAAAACAATATTGCAAGAAATCCTTGTTACGTCATTGTAAAAAACAAATTACGCCATCCATCCAGTGTGGGCTACTGCGCACTGCTAATATTAATGTGACGACAACAGAGCACGTGGAGCATGTGAAAAATTGTTTCAACATTCTACATCTATTCAAACGCACGGGGTGATTTTCCGAATGACGTCGCAAACTTATTGATGCCATGTGATTTTCTCTCACGTGGTCGGATGATAAAACCGGGGATTTTCCTTTTCAAAAGCTTTCAAGTGGGGTTTTCATCAACAGGTGGCAACACAAATATAGAGGGAGCGTTTCAAGATTTATGATCAGAATTAGTCTCAAACCAACCACTGTTACATTATTTTCTATTATTAAATATTTCATCATGTTGATTTAGTTAGTTATATATTGAGTGTAATAAGTAATAAGTAAGCTAAAAAAACATACCAAAAGCGCCATACGAAACTTAAGGAACAGGTATCATTAGGTTACATGAAAGGAGACTGAAACACGAGGACGATAGAAAGACACAGAGAAATTAAAAACAAAAAGATCGTAAAAATCGATAAACCACCTGAAACTGGAAAGAAGAGGATCATTAGCACAAAATGGGGTATGTCCCTAGTATGAAGGGATAATGGAAGAACATATAGACACGAATAGTATGCCTGAGTCTCCTAACTTATTTAGCTTATAGGAGAGAGAGATGCAAAGATGATCCCAAAGAGGCATTTATTTGCATAACTAGTGAAATATCCTGAATGCTTTCGATTCACGTGGATGTTACGCGGACACCAATCGACACAGACACACTCCAAGAAGAATTGTGTCCTTGGAATTACCAGTGAACCGAATGATGAACCCAAGAGTCCTGCTGTCATAAGTTCAGTCTTCTGTTGGGTTATCGTAGCATGCTGGGCTATTGTAGCAACCCATTATTACAACGAAGGAAGTAATATCAAAGCTCTCATGTCGCGGTGCCCGAATCTTTTGTGCCAAACATGCTCACTGGTAATTCCAA
>KZ061567.1:1702-30591 GCA_002091835.1 Anopheles maculatus | reverse complement strand
TAGGGGTGTACAATGCGTCGCTCAGCTTGACCTCTCTCGGTGTTCCGTGTTCATCACACAACGTTATATTCACGGTACCCTTGCCGTCAACTGACGCACGCTTCCCATCTGCCAGCTTAACCCATTCAACGTCGCTGCTTCGTAATTCACTGAAACATTTCCGATCCGCGACTGTATGGCTAGATGCCCCCGAATCTACAACCCATAACTTTGCGTTATTGTAAGTTTCACTTACCCCGGCGAACGCAAACGATACGGTATCGTCCTTCCTTCGATGTGTTTGGCCACGATTGTTCCTGCTGTCCGGCGCTCGTACCGATTCGGGACAATATCGCTTCTTGTGGCCCGTTCTGTTGCACTGGAAACACACTAGAGGCTTCTTCTGCTTCATTGGTCGTTGTCCAGCGCCAACCTTCAACACCGAATCCGTGAACGTCTCTCGATGTTTGTCAACCTCGTCTAGCAGCTTCCTTTTCACCAACTCCATCGTGAGATCTTCATCAGCGCGGGTCTCCAATGCGGTGGTGAGAGTATCGAACGAACTTGGTAGACTCCTCAAAATCATCGCGACTTTAAGATTTTCTGCCAGTTCTTGTCCAGCGTTGTGCAGCTGCTCGTACAAATCTTCCATCTCGAATAGGTGCTCGGCCATATCGTCGCTTTCGGAAAAACGTGTATCGCAAACCTTTTTCAGCAAAGCCACCTTCGATGTAAGCGTTGTCTTCCGATGATGGTTTTGTAACGATAGCCATGCTTCTCGTGCAGTTTTCGATGAACGAATCAAACCATGTTGGTTGTCTTCGATGAGTAGGCCTATGGTCGCTCTTGCTCTTGCAACACCGGCGTCCCAAACAGCTTGTTCCACAGCTCCCGGCTTCACTCCTGGTTCCACGTAACGCTAGAGCTCCTCTCGGACTAGTAGCAACTCTACTTTGAAGCGCCAGCTGTTGTAGTTGCTGTTGTTCAATTTCACCATAGTAAAACGGCCATCCATTTCGAAACAACGATTTTTCAACCGAAAACGAGACAGTAATCCACTTCACAATTCAAAGGCTTGGTTCTGGTTTTGGTTCTGGTTCTGGTTTGGTCCTGGGCCCATAACCTGTTAGCACGGAGTGAAATCTACGCAGGGAAGATACGTGTTGAAGCTATGAGTTGACGAACGTTGAGTTGAATTGGAACTGAGATTGTCACCTACCGATAGGAGAGGCATGCCGAACTCTATTGTACAACCACTATGGGTATGCAGCATAATACACAGATATAAAAACACATACATTTTCTGTAAATTTGCAATCTGTATTTCAAGTTTTATTGTATCAGGCTTAAAAATAAAAACGAATAACTAAAGTTTGTGTTTTTGTTTTGCTTAGCTTCCGGTCTGTCGTGTCTATTCCTAGCCCCGTTGAAATGCTCCGTTGTCCGTAGCCAATAACTTTAAGAACCGGGTTTTTTGGAGAGATGATTGTGGATGAGATTACAGATTAAGCGCAAATAAACCGCTCATCGGCAATGCTGCACCTGCACCGCAATGCAGGACAACGATACGGGTTAGCTAAGCGTGGCCTAAAACCTGTTCCCCGTAAATGGTTGTTTAGCGAGTGATCGAGAATCGCTCAATGTGGCTAAGGATGCGGGTTTTGTTTCTGTCTTTGTATAAAACCAGGAAAGCTCGTCCAATAATTGACAACGTGTTAAGTGGTGTGAAGTTCGTTCTATTCTGGCTTGTGTTTGTGGAAAGGAGACAAATGCACAGCAAAAACACATAACATGGAATTTAAATCGCGTTTGTATTGTTTGCTGTAACAGAGAGCGTATCAATGATTGCGACGCTTGATTTGTATTTACGTTTCTCGTTCTGGTACCAGCTGTGGTGCTGCTGCTTCCGGTACCAGGCAGCTTTAAGGACACGGTTTGTGAAAAGGGTTTATTTCTGTTATTATTATTATCTCCATTGCACACCACACCATACAACAATTGCACCGGTAAACGCGTTTGCTTTTATGTTTAATTGTTTTGTCTCTAGGCTATGTGTTGCACGATATGTATGTTTTTTTTTTGTTATGAGCAGCATTGAGTTCTAACTTACTGGGACTGGGGATGTGTGGGCGCATGTAGATGGTTTGGACGACTACTATTGACCACTGCTGTAACCTTCTTAACAAACGCGGCTTAATTGTTTTTCGACACTGAGAACGTACAGTGGGAAACGGGAACGCAGGCCTCTATTTCTAGCAACATGCAGCATTCGAGCAGATTTTGTATTCGAGATTATCGACGGTTAAGAGTGTTTGCACAACGGCGCAGCTACGATTTAAAACACAGAGATACATAATTCACGAAAGGTTTTTTTTTTTAAACTTCCTTTCAAAAGTACGCTGACTATTGATCTGACCACACACCACACTATTGGTTGCCGGTGGACTGGATCCCACCTAAATGCTATGTGAAACGTATGACCAAACGATAGGAATGAACGGATGAATGGGTGGATGAGAAACAGTAACCGCGGACACTAAGAATAGTTGTTGTTGATGCGTTTTTGCAAAGATTCAAAAAACTTTCCTTGACACAAGGGGCGCTCTAAAAGCAATTAAAACTCACTAAACTGTGCAGCATCCTCAGATAAAAGAATGCGCGCGCGCGCACCAGTCTGTATGTGTGCTAAGTAACGTTTAAACTGTTTCACTAATATGCGCCTCTCCATTCGTGATCTACAATTTTCTATTAAAAAGTCTACCAAACGATTCATATTTTGGGTCATTTTCTGTTTTGTTGAGATTGCGATTATTGAATAATAAAACTGGAACACGCATTTGTGCCCCCCGTTTGTTTGTTTAAATATTATTAGTATCATTTTTTTGGTAAGTAAGAAAAGAAAATACAAAACCTTACGAGTCCTGTTTCGTTTTGTTTACGTAAATTTTTAACGCCAGGCAGTTTACACTACATTTTACAAATTCAGACCAACGATTTTAATCTACTATTTGAATGAATGACTGTCCGCTACTGAAATGTTTGCCGAATTTATGCCATACTAACGGGAGCAAAGCAAGTTAAAGAACTTTTTTCTTATTTTTTTTTGTTTAATTAACATTTTAACACAGAAAAAAAAACACATTTTAATCAAAAGAAACAAAACAAAAACGTAACCGGTTTTCCTACCTTGTGCTGCTGTTTTGGTCGGTACCTCGAATCCAACACTACTTGCTTTTTTCTCTTTTTCGCTTTTTTTTGCTGTACAGAATAGCGGCTTATCTTGCACTCGATTTTTAATAACGATTTTTTGTTTTCCTATTGCATCACAACCCACACATTCATCGTCTGTTCTGTTCTGTTCTTCTCTGTAGATTTTCTAATTAATTCTCACAGCTCACTTTAGTTAACCGTGCGCCCAATGCGGAAGGCGCCCTAAAAATTCTTTCGCCAGTATTTGCACAATTCGTTATAAGGGTAAAATTACACTGCGCCGCCCTTAACACGGAGTGAAAACGAAAGAAATTCGACAGGAGAGTGTTAAACCAATTGCACTTTTGTAAAAAGATCACTAGAAAGTCACTTAGGGAGGGTGTGTGGGAACGATTGGGGAAAAAAACATACTTGCATTACGCTACCGGAGCGTTTTAACTGTAAGGTAAAGGGGAATCGGGGACCTCTTTGTGTTCGTTTAGCTGTGTTTTCCATACTATAAAATTATAACTGCATTCATCTAGACTGGGCTCTCGCGTCTGAAACATTATTAAAACGATCCTAGCATTTCATCCGCTCGACATCTTCTTCCTCTTCTCTCCACATTGTACATTTCATTTCACTAAAATTGCTTAAACCATTCCACCTTCTTCTTCGTTCATTTTCTAGCTCTGCCAATCTCTTCCCTTCCTTTTTCTGCTTTCTTCAGCGTACATGCAATATTTTGCTAATATTTTGATATAAAAAATATGTTTACTTTAGATTATCAACTTGAATTTCTTATCGTACCATATCCTATACACAACTATTCAACACGAGATTTCTCGGACACTTGTACCCCCCCATCACATCATTCACATCATCTGTGCTGGACACTCTACACGCACACGCACACACACACACACACAACCCTCGTGTGAGAATCAAAGTTTGGTTGTGTACATATTCATTAGGATTCTAGTTATATATAATATATTGCTATTACATCTGCATTACACTCTATACACTCAGTTCTTCAGTCCCATGTTCCACACACCAACTTCGCTGCTCCACCGGTTCGGGAGCAACATTCCTGTAGGAAGCGTTCCCATTTTGTTTGTCCACCAACTCTTCCTTACCACAGCAAACAACAGGACTTCTTCTAGCTAGTAAGACTCCTTAAAAGCTAAATGCACACACACACACACAAACACAATCACTCTCACACGCACGCAATGCATTCAGTTTCAGTTTGATCTCCATTTCTCTTCTTCCTGTTCCTGTCTCTCAAGTCTTACCAGTTCGAAAGCAAGGGGGAATCGTGAAAATTGACCAAAAGTCACCCATTTCTTTAAATTCCACGTGGTTCGGGGTTCTATGCGATTAATTTATCTTTTTATTCCTGTAATCCTGATGCTCCTTATGGAAATGCTTTATAACTGTCCTGTAACAGCAATGGTTGTTCAAAAGCGCTGACAATTACGGAACGTTCTCTTCAAACGCATATGCAACAATCGGCGTACGGTACACGGTACATGGTGGAATGGGCTGAGGAAAAAATCAATAGCTTCCGGTCGAAACATTCCTTTTTAAACGGATTGAAACCATTGCTAGCATTGCTTTTGCTTTTTGCCCCTTACTCAAGCTAGCTGGATACATTGCGTTAGATTGTGTCGTCTCATGGAGATGTGTTACGGATGAAGCTTCACAAATGTTACCGTCCAAACACGTTGTAGAGCACCCTCTCTTCATTTTTTTTTTTCGTTTAGTTACAGTCCTAGTGTACGCATAAATGCATCACCACAATTTTTAAAGCGTCACCAGCTGACGATGCAGCTCAGGTCCGGCTAAACGTTTGCCGCCGCCGATGACGATGCGGAAGAAGCAGACGATGGCGATGACGTGGAGGAAGAGGCAGACGGTGAAGAACAGCAGGTCGGTTCCTCCTCCGGCAGCACACTGTTTTTATCCAGCAGAAGCTGCAACGATTCTGGCTGAACACTTCCCGCCTTCGCGTGTTCTCCGGACGCAATCGTCGCAAGGCAGGAAGATACGACCGGCGGCAACAACACGGATGAACCACTTCGTCCAGATTCGTGTGACGAATCGACCACCGGTGGCAGTGTAACGGTTGCCGAGGAGAGCTTGCGTACGAGCGCATTCGTTCCGACGACACCGATTGGGACGGTCACCGGCTCTGTGCCACTGCTGCACGGTTGGTACCCGCCGTACTTTAGATCCTTGGAGTTGGTGCGTCGATGGCGCAGTATGCTGTTCGAGTCTTCGATGAGCGATTTTATCCCACCCAGAATGCCGGTGCTTGGTGCACCACCACCACCACCACCACCGCTCTGCTCGACAACACCCGTTCCGGAGAGCGTGCCCGGTGCTAGGTTGAGTAGATTTAAATCACGCGAATTGGTGCGCGAGTGTCCCTTGCCGTACTTGGACTCGAGCTCCTCGTTCAGATCGCTACTGTGCTTCATGTTGTTCAGCACACCGATGTTGTTGTTCTTCAGCACCGCTGCTACCTCGTGCGAGAAGGAACTTTTGCGTGACGAGCCACCACCGGTAACTGGTGCTCCGGTGGAGCTGAGGAACTTGTTGGCAATGTCGTTATCCAGTCGAATGATGACATTATTTGGCAGAAAGGAGAACTCCTGCCCGTACGAATAGTTGCGCGTGTGGCGCTTCTTTTTGGCCGGGGCACCAGCACCGGCGCCACCACTGCAACTACTGCTGTAGCCCAGCTTCACATGCTCCGAACCGCTCGAGCCCGGCTTCAGATGGTTAAGGATGTAGCGAATGTTGCTCGCACCGCCCGAATGTTGGTCGCCTGCGCTGCTGTGTTGCTGTTGCTGCTGCAACGCAATCCATCGTCCGAGATGACCCGATGAGGAGGAGGAGGAGGTTTGTTGCTGCTGCTGGTGGCGATGCTGGTCGTTGTTGTAGTCGTGCGAGTTGTTGCGCGTGTGATGGCGCATGAACCGCTTCAGCTTCCAGTCATGGAAGTCCACCTCGCGGTTGGTAGCGGAATTGCTCCGTTGAATTTTGATATCACAGGAATTGCTGCGGTAGTGTTTGCGGGCGGCCGACGCTGCCGCCGGGGGCAAGCGGTACGGCTGATGGACACCATCATCGTACCTGAAGAGGAAAATCAAACACCCAATCAGTAATTTTGTCGAGTCCCCTAAGCCCCGAGACGAATCCAAAATGTATTGAAAAGTGTAAAAACGGGCATTACCTGTATTCGAGCTGAATAGTTTTGGAATCATTACGCTGGTGACGACTAGCGACCAAGATACGCTTGTTGTTCTCTGCCAGTGCGTCTCCGGAAATGCATTCACCATTGAACGGTACCGCGATGTTTTCATCCAAAGCGCTCTTCTCTTCAAACACTGCGAAGAAGAATGTAAGAATTGTATTTTATTAGCAAAATCATCCAAGATAACCCCCAAATCACCCAAACCATTTAAACTTACATTTGTCCAGACTTATAATCGATCCTACCAGCTCATTCGTGGACAGAGGATTCATTTTGTCCATGTTTTTTCGTCGTCTCACGAGCCACCAGTCAATGATGAAGATCACCAAGGCAATAATTTTAATTGACGCACATAATCCTACGTACCTGCGTGTTTGGAAAGAAAGATTAGACCTGTACATGCGCAATTGTCGACCACAGACGCAGATATTACACTTACTTGTAACGGAATTTTTCAATGTCGTAAATCAGGCAACGACCTCCCTTTTCGCCACAGGTTGATTTCCACAGCAGACAGGAAGAATCGATCAAATTGCCGAAAACGATAGGAGCCGGGATGTATCCAAACAGACGGAATATGACAAACTGCATCCCAAGAGCGAACGATCGTTCCTCCTCGGACACGGACCTAGAAATGTAAAAAGACGCCATCATTGCTTACTAATTTGTTCGTTTGGTTTGCATCTCAGTTGGATCAATCCCATACCGCAAAACAATCATGAGTAGAGGCATTTGCGTCGAAGCCACAACGAACGTCATAAAGAACAGCAGTATCAGGAAGGGATAGATCGTACGGCAAGGTGTGTTACAAACGCCTGCGGTTGCCACTGGCACAACCGTGACCTCGGCGAATGCTTCATGTGCGTTAAGGGCCTGTGCTTGTGCTCCTTCTGCGCCTCGGTAAATGCTATTGTTTGTTACGTTTGCTTGTACACCTGAAAACGCAAAATCGAAATAATTACAATTGGTATATGCGGATAGTAAATAAACAACTTTTAGCATACTCACAAGCACAGTTCGTATAATTCGAGCTAGATGAAAACGCCGTACAACCGGCATGACACGGGCTGAAATACGTCAACCCGTTGTTGCCACAAACCGGCTCCACATCGTACATGTGACATTCGCACCCAAAATTACAAGCCGCCGTCAGATTCACCTGGAACGGTTCCACATTGTGGGCCGAACTATTGTAGTACGGTATGGTCGTGCCGGCCATTTTGAGATTTTCACATCCAAGGAAGAACAACAGCCCATAGCAGGAAAGGCATATTAGGTTCGAAATTAGCACAAACTGGACAGCGCCCTTTGGTTTTAGCTGGAAGCGCTTCAAAATGCAACCACCGATGAAGATACCGATACAGGCGCCGGGGACCGCGATCGAGCCAGTAAAAACGCTCGCCTGGCTCTTGCCCAGGCTGAACTGTGTCTCGAGATATTTGGGCAGGAACACCACGAAACCGGACACTATCATCAGCTCCATGCAGGCGCCAAGACAGGTAACAATGTACACGGGGTTCGTTACCAGACGCCACATTGACTGGGGAATGTCTGCAATGGTACACAAAAACGGGATATTAAAATATGCAATACCTAAGCGCAAGAACTTTTAATGGTATTGGGACAAATATTATTGGAACTCCGTGATTCTTCAAAATATACTAGGCTAACGTTACTAAAACATAGCAAAGTATGTCCATGTCCATGTCCATTTGAGAATGTATCAATTTGTTTGAAAGAAAGTTCCGGATGTCTCCTAGAGGACCACCATGTACCAGGATGATTTTGTTAGTAAACTTGCTTACACAGGTAAATTAAACATATTGACGAGAGCTTTAGCTAGTTCTAGAGTTAGCACCAAATTCATAGAAAATAAAAATTCCTATTAAAACAATCCTAACCCCAATCTGCCTCCTTTCGAAATCCTGGGAAAAGTTTTCCCCGTGCAAAACAATTGCTGCTATTCGTAACGCCAATGCCAATATCCATAAATCTACCTTATGTATCGCATCCTAACCCCATATACCTTTTATGTCCTTTCCATATCCGGTGTCCTCGCCCGGTTTGTTTGCATGCGGTGCGTTATTGGCAGCGTGTCCTGTTTGTTGTTGTTGCGACTGCTGCTGCTGCTGCTGCTGTTGCAGAGTGCACGTTTGTTGCTGGGTCAGATTCGGCTGCGATCGGGGCAAGCTGCTGGAGTTATTCGATGTTAATTGCTGCAGCTGGGGTAACCGTTGCTCGGCAATGCGTATTTTCTTCTTCTCGCGTGTTAGAACCTACAATCGAATCGGGAGACCACGCATAAGTCGATGAATTATTGGACCGCAATAACAGGGCCGGTTTTGTGTGCCCTCTTCCCCGTTTGGTCATTTCTTCTCAGGGACAGTGTCGAATTACTGCCGAATACTTCACCTACCTTTGGAAAGGAGAAAAACGGAACCGCCACAATGATGAGCAGGATGCCACATACTAAGAAGCCTCCCCACCACATGCCAACCCATCGGCGATCGTCGGGATCTAAGAGAGTCGGGAGAAAAAATAAACAAGAATCGTTAATGGGAGTGGCAAAAAGGAACAATTTATTAGCGTTCCTCCGCCGTTTGACCATGGAATGCTTTCTCAAACGGTTCTTTTAATGCGGTTTTTGCACGTCTGGGCCTGGCAGAAATTGGCTCATCCAATTAACTTACCGATATTGATATCGCTGCCGGAAAAGGAATCCATATGGAAGGATAGCAGATAAGCACCGAGCAGGAAGCCAAGAACGGGACCGAAGGCGGCCATACTGTACATAGCACCTGCACCACAAGAACATAAAACGAAAGTAAAGCGGATTAGTTCTTCGTCGAGTCGAGCGTGACACGATATACACTTACCGATATACATTGACGAGCTTTCCTTCCGGACGTGATCATCGACGTACGTGGTGCCGAGTGTGAACAGTGGACTTCCGCCCCCTCCGAGCAATATTTGCGCAATTACAAACAGTATCACAGGCCCGAAGGTTGACGATTTGCTTTTAAGACAATTGTCTCCTCTAAGAAAGGTGGAAGAAAAGTGGAGTCACAGTGGTAAGCTATAGCGCGGGTTTTTGCGTTGACTTTTTACTCCCGGATTTGCTTACCTTAAATTGTGAGACGTGAGCGGTGGATTTGAAAGGCTATTCGAGAGCCTTCCAAGCCCCATATCCTGCTCACGTACCGATACCAGCCGACAGATGTTGTCGGACGTTTTATTGTCAATCATTATGCCCGGGTTCGGTTCGCCGGTAAAGTGGGGCACCATGAACACGAGCGAACCAATGCCCATAATGACGGCTCCTGGGATAAGGTATCGGAATGGAAGAGTAGGAGGACGATTCAATTTAGTACGCTTCGAAGGAAATGGTGAAATATTATAGTGCACAGCAAACTTACCGATACCGATCCAGACTGGGATGTGGCGCCGGCTGCCAAGGTAGCTCACAAAAATGACCGTGATAACGTTGCCGATTTCGTAGCTAGACGCTATCAAACCGGACAGGCTGGACGGTATTTCAAACCGCTTCTCTATTGTCGTTATCACGGAGTTGATATACCCGGAGCTGAGCGCCTGTTGTAAAGTTACTAGGATTGAAAGCAACAGGACGAACACCTGTGTACGGGAAAAGTTCCAATAAAGGAATTAAGTTAAGCGGAGGAATCAAGAAGGTCTTTCCTAATCGAGTGTTTTGAATGTCGAAAGCTGGATGATTAAGAGCGTTAGCAAACCATTAACCTTTAAAATTGCCTCGATAAGGCTGCCCAAAATATAAGGAAAGTACGGTATACTATTTTTCGTAAAAACTGACAACAACCCTTGGCTAGATTAAGAGCGGATCAAGCAAAAGGATAAAAATGACAAACATCTCAAGTATTTTGACATTTTATGATATCTCATTTGTCTCAATCATTTCTTAGAAAAGAGCCAACATAGCCCTTCGATAGAGGTTAGAGGAACTTTTCCTTCGCGCCAGAAATTCTACAACAATCAGCTAAATTAAAAGGACAACATTTTCGAAATCTTCATCGACCTTTACCGGTCATTATTTTGCTGTACAACATACCTTTATCCGGGCAAAGTGTTGTACCGCCGATGGTCGACAGTTTAGGATTCCGCAGTCTCGCGTATAGTCGTCGTTGATCAGCAGCACGTTCGGTAGCGGCTTTTCCCGGTCCATCATCACGCTGCTGGATGGTTGCCGGCTGTGACACTTGATAACGGTGTCAGCGGTGGCCGTTGCCGAGGTTGTCGTGGTCGTGGCAGTGTTTACCGACATCGGCAACGATTCCGACTCGGTGTCCTGCGGAATGTCGGCGCTGCTGTCGTCGGTTTGCGCTTCCGAATACAGGCCGGTCATGGCGTACATCGACTCATTACGCCTGAAATGAAACAAAGATGAATGAAATGTTTAAAATTTATTGAAAGTAAACAGTTACTTTGATAATAGTTCCTACTGAGATATTTTTTTTATTAAAATGTTAGACTGGGGTTAAGATTCGATAAAGGTGATTCTAACGTTAAAATTTTAACTCAACTACCTAAACAAACTAAATAAAATACTAATAACTTACACTTACCTATGCCCTTTACGTTGGCCGTTGCCACCATCGATCGCACCACCGGACGTTGTCATTTTCTTGTCAGCGGATCGTACCGGATCAGACAAGAATGCACCGAATAATATTGCAGACGCTCGCACCGACCGGAAACCCCGTGCAAGCTGAACGGATGGGAATGGGGAGAGTTGCACAATCGCAAGTGCCGCTCAAGGGAGACAGTAGCTGTTTGGTAAGCCCGTTCGATAGAGCCAATGGTCGACAAGGGTTGCCGGTTGTGCCGCTATCATGTCTTCTGCTTCGAGCCGTATGTTTCTGGGCATAGAAACACACACAACACTGGTGCTATTGTTGCGACACTTCCGTCAAATGTGACATGAGGATGGTCTGTACGTAGGTAATTGTTTCCTGCAAGAATCACAGACAAAGATGCACAGATGCATGAGAAAAATTAATAAAAAATGCAAATTAATAAAAATGTTTTAAATCATAAAGACGATAAAAACGAGCAGATTTACGATAAGCATAAGATTAGAAAAATTAATATCAACCGACCGAGGTCCTAAGGAACATTTTTAAGGGAAACCTATCAACGTATGCAATTGAACAATCGAAAGACTTCAGAGACGTCGATGAATATAAAACTACAAAAGATAAATTAACGGATTCAATTGTACGTCATTGCCAACAGAAATTCATCCAGAAGTTTTAGTTGGCTTCTCAGCCTTGGCGGTGTCAATTAAATATATTTTCTCATGTTTTCCAACTCATTCAAGCCCTCAACGATTGATTGAGTTGATCTCAATCAACCTTGCCAGCAGAATGATTGTATAAGGTCCTTCAATAGAGGTTTATTACTTAAAACATTCTATCGGTGCTTGTTGAGGTCAGTAGGATACACCGGCGGAAGGATATATGTTATTCAGAAACACTGAAACAACTTAGTGTGAGTAAGTTAAAAGAAGAGAAGCTTAATACCACCAAACGATTAAGTCTTCCTCCTCAACAATTTCTGCTCCATTTTACAGACATACAAAATTTATGAGTGGTCGAAATCGGTCCACTATTAGACAGTTTTGTCTTTAATTAGACATTAGAAGTTTTTTTTTTCATCAGGAAATGCCACACTAAAAATCATCAAACGAAGCTCCTCTACTGTTTTCGGCGAGAGAATATAAAAATTAATTTTCTAATCAAAACCCACTTTACAAATCCCATACACCGTCCCTCTAGCTACAGCATATAGGAATGGACGAGTCAATTTTCTGAAAATGTAATATGGAAACTAGCCTACATTAAACTGTCATCAGGCACACGTTTTACGGTAAACCATAAACGATAGGCAATTCACGAGGAATACGGAACATCTTTCGTACCATCGGTCCAAAACACGAGCCTGGCCATCTTTGTGCGTCATCTCGGTTGGATTTTGGAAAGCATTCAACGAATCCAGGTTAACGACCATTTAATGAGCAATTTTGTGTAATTCCCCACCTGTACTGGAAGTTGCCAAATACAAGAACTCTCGTATGTTCTTACACCTTACATCATCAAGTTATATAAACAAACCTTTACACAAAAATATCTCCCTGTCCTCAGTTCGTAGCTGCCACGATGGATCAATATGTGATGCATGGTAAAGACATGCAAATGACATTAATTTGGTGCGAGCATCCGCGAGACTATCCGTGGGGGTACGGTTCGCTCTAGCCGCGTTCTGTCAAAAATGATGATAAGTGACTTTCTCTCTCTCGAGCACGAAGCACACAACGGAACATTCGTCGGCGGGATCGTGTGCCAAAAAATGAAGGTGTTGATGCTAATAAGCGCTCACCGTTTGACCTAATTGTGAGCTGATGAATTCATGCGGCCACTAGTGTAGTGTTTTTTTTGTAATAAACCCTGTGCCAACATCCGGTACACAGCCAATCCGCATATGCCACATATTGGCGTACTACTGGCGTACCATCACCACAGCGTCTCCTAGACACGTTTTCCCCGGGATTGCAGTGAATTTAGGAGGCGGACTCGAGTGCAAACTCTAGCGGAAGCGAACCACAGATTCGATGCGCTGTCAACGGGCAGCAATTTTGCGCAACAACACATGTGCAGCAGCGAGTGCACGATGTGTAACACTGTTTTTTTGCTCCGAACGTTGGCTGCAGGCCCATATCCAACCATCGGTTTACCTGCATGATGGATGGACAGAGTGCCAACATTTCCTACTCAATTCCATCAATCGGGGGGAGGGCGGAATCGGGACCCAATGCTAAACTGGAAACGTGCGTGTGTGGGGGCCATATTGCGAATCCAACTTTCGCAATTAATTATGGCATCGCTATCAAATTCGCGATGCGCAGTGTCACTCTTATCGGACAGCGTGTTCCAACCGATTGGAGTGATTAAT
This sequence comes from Anopheles maculatus, assembly GCA_002091835.1. NCBI lineage: Eukaryota > Metazoa > Arthropoda > Insecta > Diptera > Culicidae > Anopheles > Anopheles maculatus. Next base: position 17,174 of record KZ061567.1, on the reverse strand, counting down.
TGAAAGCGAGTGGTTAGTTTGTCATGGGAACAGGAAATTGAAAGTAGACATTTAAACAAGCGTCAAATTTGCGATGTAATGAGATTTGATTAATTAATTGCTGTTTTGATTCTGAGCAAAACAAAAACATGAAATTATAGATTTCCTCCCTTAATGAGGAGTTTGTTATGATTCCATGAGAAATGTATTAGAATATGAAATTAATTATAGACATAGCGAGTTAATTACTTTTAATGTTAGTTAATTTCTTAATATATATCTAAGTTATGGTAGATAATACGACTTTACAATAAGAAGACTTATTGTACATCTCTATTCCATCAAACAACTTTAACCTCAGTTATTCCATAGTCTGCACACAGCTTTTTGTAAACATCATTTGCAAGTTTCAGCCCCCAAATAAACAAATGAAGTGAAAATCTCTAAACAACTTCCTGCTCACTACGGTTCCGATCATCCCAGCAGATAATCCGATTCCAATTTCCATCAGGAGTCCTATAATGAGTCGCAAATACTTAGTATTGTTGGAAAGAATGTAACATCCCACACCTCAACAGCATCGGTAGTACGTGACATGCCTTCCCATTACGTTACCATAGAACGTAACTCTCGTCCTTTGCTGGCTGGCAAGTCATGGAGCATACATTAATGAAGCTCATGGCTGTCGGGGAAAAATATCTCTACCCTTGTGTCTGGTATCATCCCCCTTAGCTATTGGGGAACAAGCAGAATCAAGTGCTTCATATAGAATTGGGGTAGCTTAGTCGGTGTGCTTCTGATTCCTGCGCTTCTGCACACACCACCGCCGAGAGAAAAGTTCACTGACCTGGCGGCCCAAAGAAAAAGACCAATATCCGGAACCAGACAGACTAACCCCGACACTACGGAAGAGAAGGGCATCCCGTAGCAGTAGCCGGGGATGATGATTCTTTCATTTGATTGCATTCACTGGTGGTGTATGAAGTTGGTCAACGAGCGTAAAAAAAGCCATATAACTTGCCGGCTGCCAGTGTTGTGGCTTGCCGTGCGAGGTGGAAATGTTCCCCGTAGGTATTTTCGTCCCTAAAGTGGTATCTCAATTCTATTCCCCGATGTGGCCAAATGCATGCCCCCGCCCCATACAGACTTCCTCGCATATAGCCGTTCTCTCTTGCGTATTTTTGCAAAAACCCCGGAACTAAGGGATGTAGTAAAAGCTTACTCCATCGTTTCCGTCTGCAAGAAAACGCCGACACACTCTGGGTGCAGTTTTGTTTGTTTGTGGGAGGAAAAAGCAACAAAACCCTTTACTGCCTCTCTATTTCATCAAAAAGGACTTTATGGTTGCGGGTATGGCTCTATATACAGGCCCATCTGAGACATCTTAAATTGAAACTTCAGAAAAATAAGCTTTATTAGGATTAAAATATATTGAAGCGTTAGTATCTTTTAACAAACTAATTTTTATATTTTATTATTTATTTTAACAACGAATCTTGTTTATAAAATCTTTTGCTGAAAGGATACGTCAAGAGAGAAGAATAAAACTTAAGTTTTTATTTATTGGTTCGTCCGACTTTTACAAGAACACTGCCTAACGTATCAATACACGGCAGACGAGCCCGGAATTCCGCATCTGCTGGTTCGCCGAATACTTTGCAGTAAAACATTTTACAATTGCAAATACTAGCCCACTTTTGTTCCGGGTTTTCCTTTCCTTCCGCCCTACAGACGCACCCCGATGACAGATGGACTGTGCAAATGTTGCTTTTACGATGAAGCATCATGCGACACACAATTTGCCGTAAAAATTCCACCCGATAGACACGACGACCACGGGCAAAGAAGCGTTCCTCCAGTTACCGTAAAATCAAGCATGTTACCCCGTTGGTTTTTTGTTTTGCAACAAATCGGACGAGGAAAACTGAATTTAGACACGCAAAAAACTGACGAGAGCGTTCGGACAGTGTGGCGCAGCGAATCATGCTTTCCCACCGCCCATCCCGATGCAATTTGGAAGGAGCTCTCGGGAGCTCTGGGAAAGTTTTCGTTGGTGGCGACGACGACGACGACGACGACAAACCCAGCAGCCCCCAGAAGCATGCTTTATCTCGTTCATCTTGCTGTGCAAAAAGAGCGGATGGTGTGCGCTTAAGTCTATAAAACGAACGGGGAAGTTAATTAACAATTTCCCTGAGTTTACTAGGGTACCGGATCGATGGGAAGCAATCGAATGCGAAAAGAAGGAATTGCGGGTTGAGCTTGATGTTGAGGAGAAGTTTTTACAGGGTTTACGGATTTTGTGTGTTTAGTTTTGTCTAGTTGAAAGTGGTTTCCATGTTGGAACGGGGGTTTTTCCTGTTCTGCCAGGTGTTGCTGGACCGAATGTTTTGTCAACGATTGGGAAGTGTTTTTGTATTTATTATTGTAACAAAATGTAAAAATTGCTTTTTATGTTCAAGTTTTACGTAAAATTCAATTGTCAAACAATAAGAAAAGCACACACAAAAACATGCACAATTTACGTCACAAAGTGAAAGACCAGAAAAGCAAATTTATACGACACACGCACGCATCGCGTGCAATATTATTTGTGACAAAAGTTTCGTCCTTTTTCCTGAGAGAGCGTGAGAGCTGGTGGTAGCAACAGAGTATTGTCCTACTGCACTGATGAACTATTGAAGTTAAATCTAGCGTAGCTCTGACCTACCGCAATGGTGTTTTCCATTAGAAACAAATAAGATACTATCTACCGCTGCGTGCGAGAACTAGAACACTGCGAAAAACGGAACTCCAAAAAGCTGGCGAGTCCTTTGGTCTACACAGCAAGGAAAAACAGGTTGGATAGGTCGTCATAAGATGGTTGTGATACCTTCAGGCTGTTTCTGATCCGGCAACAAAAGGAAAATGGAGCGACAAAACGGTAAGATTGAGGTTATGAACTGATCTTTCACTTTCTGTCCGCCGTACTGCGATGCGGAAAATGGCAATTAAAAGTATGAGAAATGTTAAGTGACTGGCACCTTAACTCTAGTTCCCAGATTAATCTCGGCAGTTCATGGTTTCAGGCGAACCATATTCTTATAAACGATTAAATGCATTCACTAAAATATTTAGCTCCATGATGACTTCGGGCTGCTGGTATTTCTAGCTCTCTATACAAACTGGACAAGAAAAATATCTCCCTACTCAAACTTTAAATATTTTAAAGAAAAATCAGAGAATATAGATTCTCCAACCTACTCCTGCAATGTGATGGAATATTTGTCAGATATTATATAAAAATTTAGCTTTTCAAACTTAGGTCGTCGTAGACTCCATTGTTATACATATTTAGGAATATCTAAAGAAATCACTAGAACGTAGTTTTCATCATCAAGATTATTTTAAATTCGTACTAACCCCAACAACTCTTAACGCAGTATTCAAACCCGTTTGATGCGGTAAAAGCCATACAAGAAAGGATTCAAATTCGATCGATCGAAGCGTTTATTGAGCTGCACGACGCGTCATTTCTCTTGCCCAGGTTTCAATCAAACGCAGCCAACATCAGAGCTTAACATAAACATTTCACCACCGAGGACTGGACTGAATTCGATTAACAGCATCTCGAACATCTGTTTTGGACAGGCCGTGTTTTTTTTTTGCTTCTTCTTCTGTTCTTGCTTACATGCCTATAATCTCGTCCAATAGCCGGTAAGTTAAATCGTCGGCCAAAGGGTGCGTCGTTGTTTAGATTGCCGCCAGATCCGACGATCGGATCAAATATCCGCCCGGATTGGGAAGTAACGGCGGATTCGCTGTGCATTGCGCATTTCGGAAACGGTTTGTTTGCCAATCCGTTTATACATTCATCAGCAATCGATAAATTTGAACCGTTTTTGGTGAAACAAAAAAAAGCCTTCTATGCTAGCCCGAAAGATCGTTTGTTTTCGATTAATTATCGTACCCGGGGTGCCGTACACATTTCGTGTGGCCATTGCAAGGGAATTGTTGTGAAGGTGGAAATTGTGTCAAGCACAGACGTTTTAAGATCGTTTCGTTAACCATGGGCGAACAGTCGCTCTGCACAGAGTTCATGGCAATAAAATAGCAAACAAAGTCCAATCAGTAAACGGGACTGCTTGCTTGCATGCATTATAAAACGCAATTGCAATAAATAAGTCGATTAATTGTTTATGCATTCGTTAACAGTTGTTTGAGGTTGGAGGTGGAGGCACATCATCAACATTTGCACTTCAATTTTCGGTATTTCTGCCACCTGCAAAAGCGGTACGTTAAAAAGGCTCAATCAATCATTATTGTGGATAAACAAAGTTACGCTGCAATACATTGGTGAATACTTTAAATTATATGGTTGAAACTAGTGATGGGAACTCCAGAGTGAATTCACGAATCCACTGCACTGCTATAACATAAATCCGACTCGGAGTGAATCTGGAGTGAATCCAGAGTCCGATCCGGAGTCGATCCGGAGTTGATCCGGCAGCTGCTGGAGTCGGATCGATCCGGCTCCGGTATCTACTTCATTTTGCAAAACACTAGTTGAAACATATCAAACTATTTTCATTCGAATATGTCTGGACTAAGGTGCAGCACGATAAAAGAACCACCATGATCATCAGAAGTATTCAAGAATGAAGTCAGAAAGGATATGCCTGGACCTCACTTAGTTGTAATTTCAAATAATAACACAATGCTATGTATTGTACAGTCCTGTCAATGATTTAACCTAGTCGAATAAGATTCGTACGAGCAGATTTTTAGGAGAATAAACGCTCTTGCGATCCAATATAAATTAATTTATTTCGTTACAAAGTATGATCACTATTTTTCCTGTACATTCGTTTAACTTTTCCTGCGTGACTTTCCCTGTATTTCCAAACCTGACCTTCGGCAACGGCTCTCCATATGTGGACAACAATACCCGGGTTTTCCACCCCGTTTTCTCGCGTGTTCAAACAAAACACACACACACACACAATAAAAAATGAAATCAAACACCACTTACTAACCAATCAAGCGAAATAACTGACCAGGGACAAATGGTGGTCAACAAAAAACAATAAATTTAGTATGTGCTACCATACTACCCGCACCCCCAAGGGGGTAAGAAAGAAAGACTTATGGAGAGAAATAAAATTAATTTTCATTCCCATGTACCCCGATCCTTTGGAGAGCTTGGGTCAGTTGGTCGGATTGCCGCGCTTCCGTAGCGTCGAATCGATTGTGGAAAGGAGGCCAACAATGCTAACCGGGGTGCACCAAGACTTCGTTTAGTAACGGTAGTTAATTAAATTTGCATAGCGACACACAAGTGAAACAAACACCGAAGGCTGCACCACACATACACACGCACGTGGGAGATGGTGTTCCGTTGAGAAACGGGTGCATCCGGGAAACGTATCCTACTCAGCATCTATGCAAGCCCATCGAGAACACATCGGGCTGCAAACGAAAACCAATCCATCGTGCCTGAGTGCTATGTCCCGTGCTGCTGGCGATTACAGCTCTACACCGATGCGAGCCAACCGACGGCAGTGTAATTGGAGCAAAAGTAATGCGGAAATATTGCGGCGCAGCAAATAATAGCAGCAATATAATCGTCGACGTCGACGGAGTCACGACTGCCCTTGAAAATGCTCAAACGCCCCGACGTACAGACGGTTGTTCCGTGCAGGGCGTTCGTTATGATGCACAAGCGCGCACACACACACACCCCACAAAAAGGTCAACAGTGGATTTTTCAAAATAAATGGCAGAAGAAAATGGATGCTCTCGAGGCAGCTCCAAGTAGTGGTGGTAGCCGAGCGATGCTGTGACTCAGTGAGTGAGTGGATTGAGATGCAACAAGTTGGTGCACTATGCTCCTTAGCTTTGGTTTTGCAAGCCAACCACCAAGCGCGGTTCGATCAATCAATCCCTTCGGTTCGAACCCGTGAACCTTTCACGTTGCGTGACATTTACAGCGAACCATCCAATACACCGAAAACGGAAAGAAATTTTTTTACCAGATGCTTTCTGCTCTAGTTCACTTCGGCGCGGAGGAAAGAAAACAAACGAGCCAACAGTATTGATTCAATGCAGTGTTTGAAGCTTTCTTCCATTGAAGCTTCACTTGCGAGGGACCCGCATCATTTTGCAAGGCGTATAGCGTCAGGTCGATTCCGCATCAGCTGGTGGTATGCGCCTGCTCTGCCATTGCATGAGTAATGCATTTTTAATGCCACACGAAATCCCGTTCAGTAGCTACCGTTGCCGGTGGCAGTGGAACATCGATTACATTAACGCTCGGCTGCTGCTGTTGCTGCAGGTACATAGTTGAGTAGCTAAAAGAAGAGCAGCAGGTGAGAGATTTGGCAAAGGAATCCTTCCCGGAAAGCTGTTTTCTTTCATGGAATTGCAACTATGTATGCGCTTATCGGGTCCGAAATTCGGATGCGACAGTTGCACACCGACGCTGCATGCAAATGGAACCGAGTGGGAGTTGCTTGGGATGGAGTTTTGTTAGTATACTCACGTCTAAGGTTTAGTAATGACACAGTGTCAGGTAACGAGACTAGCGTTGATTAATTTATTCTAGTACTTGCTTCAAAATATCTAATTTTGAAGATTGAATATTAATGAACAATATTACAGTATTCAGGTAGTTGAGACCTCAGACATGAAAGTACTAAGACTATTTTGTTTTTCAGTTTTTGTAAGATTTAGTGACATTTGAAGCTGCTGAAACCAGTAACGATCCCTTAGGAAACTTATCCACTTAAAATACTTCTGGCGACGAACGGAACATGTATTGTTCCAGTACTCACATACGCCATGGGCTCTGTTCAAAAGTGAAGAAATACTCTTAGTTTCGTTCGAGAGAAATAAACCTAACAAGATGGAGTAAGAATTTTGATGTGTCCGTTGGAAGATCTTCATGCAAGTGGAAGTTCTTCTTCTTCCTTGGCACTACAACCTCGAGAGGTCTTGGCCTGCCAGCTATTGCTAGCTTTCTGTGACTAAGTTTTACCCGTAGCTGGATAGTCAGTCCTGCGTACGGGGAGGAGGTCCGCCGGGATTCGAACCCCGGTCCTGCCGTTTGAAGACCGGCGCCGCTATCGTATACACCACCGGGCCGCCGCCCCGGTATTGAAGTTCTACAATACAAATTTAATCTGTATTTGCTTTATAAGAAAAATATGCTTCTCATACTAATTACAACGTAGATATTAGTGATGGGCCAAAAGACCCCTCGAAATCGTTTTTGATTTTTAGAAACTGAGGCTTTTTTAGAGGACCCGTGGGTGCAAGGGGTTCGGGTCGACCCATGGGTGCAGCAAACCATACGCGAGTTCGACCCGAACCTATTGCACCCACGGTCGAACTCGATTCCTCGGGTTCGGGTCGACCCGAACCTATTGCACCCACGGGTCGAACTCGCGTATGGTTTGCTGCACCCACGGGTCGACCCGAACCTATTGCACCCACGGGTCGAACTCGCGTATGGTTTGCTGCACCCACGGGTCGACCCGAACCTATTGCACCCACGGGTCGAACTCGCGTATGGTTTGCTGCACCCACGGGTCGACCCGAACCTATTGCACCCACGGGTCGAACTCGCGTATGGTTTGCTGCACCCACGGGTCGACCCGAACCTATTGCACCCACGGGTCGAACTCGCGTATGGTTTGCTGCACCCACGGGTCGACCCGAACCTATTGCACCCACGGGTCGACCCGAACCGCTCCGGGTCGCTTACGGATGGCTCCGACCCGATAGGTTCGGGTCGACCCGCTCATCACTAGTAGATATGTTAGATATCAATGTGTATCCCTCGAAATCGTTTCTGATTTTTAGAAACTGAGGCTTATTTTAGTGGTAAAGTTATTAGGTCTCACCCAGTAACTCCTGTAAAAAGAGTCCTAATACTGTTGCAGCAACCAAAGAACATGAGCAACTGGTCGCAGACGCAGTCAAAATTTCCATAAATTCGTTCTGGCAAAAAAAAATTGCATTTCGTACACCTTACTTGTGGGATTCAGGTGTAAAGGTTAAACTCAATTTAGATTTACCTCTACAATCGATTTAAACTTTTCATACCAACTCATAATCCACATAACTTACAATCAAATCCGCCGTTCTGAAAAGTCTCCTACCTTTTCTCAGTTCCAAGAAATCGAAACCGAAGTTAAAGCCCTTTGATTGCGTTCGCAAAAACCTTGCCTTGGCAGATTGCTTTCCAATCGCCAGGATGCTGCACGCCGCACGCACAAAAAAATAAATCAACTGTACCTCCTGCTGGGCACAGTTGGTCATTTTACCAATTTATCACACAGTCCTCCAGCCGACCACCGAAAATGAAATGATGAACAGAGTTGCAACCAATCGAAAACACATCTTCAACTTCTTCAGCTACAGTTGAGTAAGAATTCTGTCAGGATTTCTTCTTACCATACCGAGTTCGTCTTGTGCACTTTTTATCCTTCTCTCCTTTGGGTCAAAATTTATAAAACCAGCATTCCAATTTGGGATTAAATGTGCCGGCTGCGACCCAAGGAGCTATAATTCACTTTATCGTTGTAAGGATTAAATTGTCTCTCTGTCGCTCCGCTTCGCCGTTCCTTGCCCGGTTCGGTTTACTACTGCCGACCAGTGGGATAATGCAAAGGATTCACATAAATGATAATGCGGTAGAATTAGGCCTCCAGGGAATGCACACTCTGGGGGCTCGTACTAATTAAAACTTTTAATCGTGACATTGCTTCATTAGAGCTGAAGCTTTACGGGCTCGGTGCTATAGCACTGTGAGCAGGATGCGAAGTTGCATTGCAGTATTTATAAATAATTCATCTTATATGCGTACAAATTGACAATTCTTCGTTGGTTTTTTGTTTGCAAATGAAAAACTTAAGTGTTGTTGTTGCTGGCAATTCCATTATAAAAGCGCAGGATGAGTTTTTCTGTATGCATTTTGACGTTTGACAAACTGGTTAGAGGGATACTAGCCTCCGCCGACGCTTAACTTTTAATTAATTTAACTTTCCAACGCCATACACTCTTATAACAACAAAATTTTAGCTAAATCCTTCAAATGACAAAGAGAAAATTCTGTTTATAACCTGACACACACTGTTACGCTGCGCCTTTTCTACTGCATTTGCATTTAATCTCATTTTATAGCAACACAGCACACTCGACGGTCTCTCCCCAACAGCTGTGGCGGGTAAAGCACCATTAGCTGCATCACGAGCTGTAGGCAAGTGCAACGACACCGATCCACTGTTTGCTGTGCACCACCGTAGTGTGCGTGCGCGTGCATTCATTATCATCGCCAACACAAGTAGCCTTTTGTTTAACGTGCTGGACCCGCGATGGCCACGCACGCAGCAGGGTCTAGGAGGGATTGGCGTCAACTTCTTACAAAGCTGGAGTGCATTTGTTTCCCGCTGCACTCGCGACACCGTTCAATGCGATCCGCTCGTCGTTTGACCTCGAACGATTCGTTCGCTACGAGCATATATTGGTAACGGTTTGATTAACATACAACGGACCACCACACCAAGGCTAATCAGATTACGATTCGTCGAAGAAATAATCTACCGAAACAAAGAACATTGCGTGGAAAGTATGCTAAACAATCACACAAAAGGACTGTCAATGGTGTAAATCCATTCGAAAAGTATTGGCTCAACTATTCAGCCTGTTGCTCTAATGATTCGGTAAAGTGGTTTATAAATCATAATCAACTACATGACCGTCTGAGGGAGGATCATTCGAAGGACCACCTCGAAGGCTGGTTACATATCTAGTTTGGCAGACGATCGAACCGACACCACTTTTGAGCAGGTTGTGTGTTTGCTGCGTTCTGCCGAATTAAATTGGATCGTTTCAATTTTGACAGACTGAATTTAATTTCTTAATTCCCAACACATTTGCACGGGGGCAAGATAATTAATTAGTTTTACGGTGCCAACGATTTGCAAGGAGTTGGATTCGGTTGAATGTAAGTGCAGGAGCTGAACGTAATTAACCGATATGCTCCTAATATAAATAGAATCAAAAAATAGTAATCAACAGGAAATCAAGACATAAGCAGACACGACGTATGTGTCACACGAACTATGGTTTAATTGAATTGAAAAAGCTAACATTAAAATTACTATTTTTTCCCCCATAAGTTTATTAAAACTGGCATCGCATTTAAACTACTCCAAATATATCAGATAAAATTCTAGAGAAAGTAACAGGTGAATTATGGTAGTTTTCACCAAGGATTTATGGCCACCATTTACTCAGCCATTTGTTTCGCGTTTTGCCGTTGGATTTGCACATCAACGGTTGAAGATCGTTAAAGAAAATGGCACGCAAATTTTTTAACGACTCAACCGGTATGCCCATTAGCATTCCATTTCATCTTTACCGAACGCACGATAGCAAAAGGTAATGGTTTTTTGCTAAAGGTCCTTCAAAATTTAGGTCGAACTTGTAGCAAGATTTTTAGATTTTTGTTTAATTTAAGGTTCAATTTTACAAATTGTAATGATTCATATCACTACTCATCATTCTTTAACTTTTTTCGAGCCGTGAGCTTTATTGACATTACATATCTACTTTGTTAACCACAGCATTATTTCCTCTTCTGCAGTGACATAAATTCGCCAGTCCCTTATCTCGTGTTACGCAAACAGAGATTTAATAAAGTCAAAACGATTGTGCTTCTCACCTTTTATGTTTTCATTTTAAACCTCTCTAACGCACACAAAGAGAAGCAAACCGCCCGTCGTAGGTACGTTGATACGAGCACGACACATGGCGTTCTTCGTCAACTTTGGCTGACACTTATCGTACCGAGAGGAGCACAACACAGCGTGGAAAATAAACCTCGAGACGCTACTGAAATAAACTGGCGCCCGGGCCGAAGCAGTAGAAAGGCACAGGCAGTGCCGGATTGTGTGAACCTTTATTAGCGTGACTCATAAAAACAGCAAGGTAAGTAGCGGGGCGAAAAAGAGTAAGATGCAAATAAAATATTTACGTACAGTTCTATGTTCTAATAACTTAAGAAACAATTTTGCAAGAAGATTGCGACATTTGATTCATTGCAATCTATTCGCAAGTCAAAATGATGTTCATTGTTAGTAAAGAATTCCACCAAGAATTACAAGTCCTGTTTACTGTAACTGATGACTAATCCACTGGCGAACTTAAAACCAGTCAAGTCAGTAAATGCATAGATGGCGCCGACTTTGTGGAACCTTTTTACTGCACGCATACACCAAACGTTACTTGCATTAAGCGGAACCGTAACGTTCAGAGGGGGTACAACCTTACCTTAAATAAATTAAAGGCTTGCTATTGTACTTATGTTAACTGCACATAATGGCATGGTGGAACCCCGTTTTTTTCTTGCGTACTTTTTCGGCTTTACTCCAAAAATACGTAAACGAACAACAAATCTGGAGCACCTGGGAACTTAAAATCCTCGCTTTTGGCGCATTATTTGGCGAGCTTTTGGTGGACGATTCAACCAAACCGTACTTGAGAAGGTGTAACAGTGTGATAGAAGGAAAGGTGAGCGCAATAAGCATGAGAGCACAAATGCCCACACCAGCAACAAGGGATACAATTTTTACCGGGCTCTTTAGCAAAGGCACACTGACTGATTGAGCTGTTGTCGAGAGCTTCCCATAGTGGGAGGAAGTTTCTTTTTGGGAAAGCAACTCGATCGCTCGGTTCACCTTGACTGTGGCGCGTGTGGAGTAAAGCCGATTACCTGTTTTTTTTTTTTTTTTTTTTGTTCAATGTTGCGAAAGGCCGCTCAAGGTTAAAAACTGTCGCCGAAAACGTCAACCCAGCTGAAACACGATTCCTGAAAGAAGAAGAGAAAGCAAATATTTAGTGTGGATGTGGCAAAGAAATCTGTACTCCATGGACGTGGAATAATGTTTCAAGTATTTAATATTGGTATTTTAATATTGGAATCTTTTCACCAGAACAAATAACTATCATCAAACCGAACTAGAGGAAGTTTCAGCTATCAACCCACGAGTAAGAAACACAATTCTCATAGCTTTGCTTGAAGGCAGCCCCCGGAGTGATCTAATTCTCAAGGTTGATCTTGGTGAGAAAATGTCACGATTGGCGGTGAGTGTCATATTTTCAAAGAGTAACAGACACCATTCCCGGGCAAGCTTACGAACAACTGCACGCACCCGCTAAAACGCAACGCAGAAGGTGGCATTTTACACCTGCCGGATTTTAAATACAGGTGGTGGTAGTTCCACAACTGATGACGGTCGTTCTTACCCACGTTCCGATTACCCATTTTCATCAGCAAACAAGTGACTTTTGTTGGGTTAGTATTTAATTTTCCCCGTTAACCCTCGCTCTCGCAAAGTTTTATCAAGTTTTTATGACATTTATTTTCATCTCCATGTTTTTGGTTGCGCTTCTGATTACTTTTACGCCAACTGTACGGGATGATGACACACTTTCTAGGGCGTACTACATAGGAAATTAAAGGAGTTTAATCATACCCAACTCTCTATTTCAACAAAATAGTCTTATTGTAGTATAATCTTTTCTAGAGAACGATAAAAACTATCAAAACTGAGAAGAAAATTAAAGAATATGACGCCGATTCGCTCCTGTCACCCGGTAACTGTTTCAGAAAATTTATGAGACTTGGCTTTAAGTTTTGTCAGAATTTCAGGCCCACCTCCCGTGTCTTTAAATCTCAGTTGAGTTGACAGTAAAAAATGTTGCATAAATTTCCCGCTATAATCCATTAATCCTATAATGCATAGGCGAATGTGATGACATACAAACGCTTTCGCAACGTACTTAATTGTTATACACATGTACTTGCTGTATGTCGTCTTTGGGGCAGCCTTGCTAAAAACCGCCGTTCACTTCAAGGTTACTTAAGTGCTCAAGCTACTAGCCTAATGAGCATAGAGTTGAATAATGAATAAACTCATTCATTTTCAATGACAAAACGTTTCATGTACCGCGCGAATCGATAAAACCGATTGCTTGCAACTACCGAACTGATCGCTTCTGGTAGAGTGAAGAAAGTAAGTCGATTATACCTAACACCGCACAACCCGTGGTAGTCGTATTCGAGTATCGATTTTGACAATTTGGTTGTTTCCCAACGTTTCACCATTTATTTGCAACTTACTTGCAGGCAAGTGTTCCAAACGTCGCTCTAGGGAAATCCAGATACAGAGAAATAAAATTGGTACACTGGGGCGGTAGTACTGAGTGTCAAGTCAAAAGTGAAACATTGATAGACGTCATAATACAGCAATCCCAATCGGGAGGGGGTTTGAAATCGATTACTTAAATTGGAAATGACAAACAAAACGGTCTAACTTTCTGCTTAGAAGCACCTACCGATGCATTGCAGAGAAAGCGGAATCGAAGACTTATTTGTAAAATTGTTATCGTTTGAATGTAAACGTCAAACAATCCAGCACCGGTACAATGTCGAATAAATCGACTAACGTTACTTACTTATTTTGGAGGGAAAGTTGGACTGGATGACACATGACGGGAGGTAGTGTTTGGAATTCAAAAAAATGTGCCAAAAAGGTTGGAGGTCTCTAGTTAGAATAGTGCTAATAAAACAATCGATAAAATTTCAAACACTTCAGCAATCGGAATTAGACAACAAGTAAAATGTTATCACGTAATGATTGAATAATTTATTTGCGCAATTCGTTATGGAAATGACGAAATCCTAATACACATTTAACTTGCAACAGCAACAGTACACCAGATGTACACACAAAAACAATCATGTGATACCATCTCTGTTCTGTTTCACTGTCTTCTGCCTTTGGCGGTGCCTAACAGTCAGCGCCTAACAGTGCAACTTTGATGCGTGACAGAAGCTCATATGGGACAGCAAAAATCATTTCAGTTTTTATTCATGGTTCAAGAATTAAACACTAAACGTGGCCTATCAAAATGCCGAAAACCGGCACCAGCACGAACATACGAATGACCGTTTTGTAAATTCCAACTGTTATGAATTTTGTGGTTTTGATAAGTACTTGCAGGAGAGCATGAAAATAGCAACGAATCAAGCGTTGCAAGAATTTGATAACTACGACAGACTTTTTACGATTAATTGATAGTCGGGGGCCAACAACATTCGGTAGTAACAATTTGAAGAACGACAAGTAAGTAATAAGAATAGAGAAATAGTAGTAATGTAACAACAAAAATATGACTATACGGCAAGATCAGAACATCTTACTAAAAATTAAGACCTAACAATCAAGACAAAACAATTTATTTGTCAAAACTAATTTACCATTTGTACTTTACCTTTAACACTGGCATTCAATTCTTATTAAGAATACTGATATTTTTATTCGACATCTGTCAATCGATTCGATTAATCAAAGAGGGGAATGTAGTCTTAAAGACCCAAAGTGTCTATAAATAATTGAAAAAAAGACTCGACTAATTCAGAACAGATCACATAGGGCCAACAATCTCATTATACGTGACACAAACCAGCGACAGTATATTAAATAAATTAATGAGAATGTGAAAGGTATAACGAACATTGCATAAACTAAGATAACTGATTGTCCAACAAAGTTAAAAGATAAACTATCTTATCATTGACAATACATTAATTTGGCAATATGGTGCTCTAATCAAATTTTTAGGTATTGCCTAGGTGGCCTGAATCATAACTGATGTCATCATAGATGTCAATCTCACAAAAAAGGTCAGTTAATAAACACTGTCAAATTATGATTCTAAGAACTCCGTAAGCTCAGTGAGATGCACCCGTAAAACAAAAGAAAGTTACATTTTCGGAAGAACTAGAAACGCAATGTAGAATGCCATAATCCTACGATTGGAAATGGTAGAAACAGACCTATATTTGCGATCGTCTCACACCTCCGGGCCCGTTCATGAGCAACCTCAATCACTCAGCTTTATGGCAACGTAAAATGCGTGTACGCATCACGAATCCAGGTCTGTCATTAAAAATCACCCACCCACCCCACCCAACGATTCACGTAACACCACACCTCTTGAAATGTGCAGCCCGTAGAGAAGGAGTAGGAAGGCGTACATTACAACAACAACAAAAAACTGACTTGCCTTACCACCGAAACAGCACCATACTTTAACGCTAAACCATCGAAACGCCAAAGGAAAAACTGATGGTGAAAATAGATACGAAAAAAAGGCAACCACACGGTGCCGGTTGCATATGGACGCGCGCGCTTGTCAATCAATGGCTGCGCACAAGGCAAGGAAAAATGGATGGTTGATGCTTTGACGCAATACATCAATCCAATAAACGTGTCCGATGCCGGTTGCTTTATGCCAACCAACAACAACCATCTCGCAAGCACCACCGCCACCCACCAAACTTACCCAAAGCTGACGTCGACAACATTAAGTTGTGCGAAAGTAACAAAATTGGGCACAAAATGTGAAAGATTCTGATTCATAAAAGCATCGAGGGAGAAAA
>KZ061566.1:599900-679191 GCA_002091835.1 Anopheles maculatus | reverse complement strand
CCGCATTATCTGTGCAGTTTCTGTTTTGCATTCACCCGATCCAACTTCAAACGCAAGCCAAGCTGCTGTTACTTTCTATCCACGATCCGTGTGCCCCGGCTAATAGCTAAGGCGAGCGCACTGGCTTTGCCTCCAACAATCTGACCTCTCGCCCACCCACTTCGCACCGCGTTGCATCCTACCGATTACCGGCTACGATTGGATTTGAAGATAAAACCGAAATAACGATGGCCCAAACAAAGCCCCCAACAACGTGTACATATAGCCCATGACCGTGAGGCTGTGTTACGCCTGTTGCGCTGCCGATGCCTTTTTTCCGAATCCCAGTTGCGTGTATCCGTGTGTGTGGGTGTGTTTATACACCACGATCTCTCGCTCTACTACTGCGTCTCGGTCACTCTTTTGCATGAAGCTTTTCCACCAAGCAGCAGCAATATGTCTACGGAAGCGCTCCCACCAGAGCTGGCAAAGGCAAATAGCTTTACCGTGATTCATAATCCGCGCGTGATTGGCATCCTCCCAACCCGGGCGAGAGCATGCAGATCGGTGACCTCGGTGATGCTTATCCGTAAGGGGGCAATGTAGCTGTGGCCCTGGCCAGTGAAATTCTAACTGCACCCAGACAGATGGATCATTCAATCATCATTAGATCAAGGTAGAGCAGCAGTGTGGAGATGAGTCTTGTGTGAGAGAGTGCCCAGTCGTGCGATATTCGTGAGCGAACAAGATGGAAGAACGCTAAGCCACATCTAAGCCATCTGGTTCCAATCCACCTCGATTCCTACGCACTTCTCGCTAGGCATAGCCTCTTTTGATGCGATGAAAACTACAACAGCAGCAGCTGTAAAGATCATCCAGAGTGGAAGTCTCCTTCGTGCAGAAGGAACTTAACACTTGACAGCTGCTGTCTGTGTATCCCTTAATATCTTAAAGCCTTCGAGCTTTGCTACTGCCCTAAAATTTCCATCCCACAACCTGCACACCGAACGGAGCATGCACAGGAAACGAAGATGAAAAGGACTCAAACGCTCGTTCCTTTTCGTGTTGAGAGTTCAAAACATAAGGAGCAGGTACTCGGACGGCCACGGTTGCCACCGAGATATCCGTCGCGTTTCAAAAGGTTCAGATTACTGGCTGTTGGTTATCGTCAGGATCTTCTCAAACTTTGCACATCTGCCACGTGGCACCTAGAACAACTTGTTGGATAGAGAGCGAAAACAGCACAAAACTCGCGTAAAACACATATGACCAGAAAACGTGTCCTCGTTTTTCCTCCGCCAAAAGCTTCTGTGTGTGTAAAGTTTTGAACGTTCGAAAAACCTTCCAAGCGGAACCGTGACATAACAACTGGCAGCGTACATTAAGCGGTTGTTCCGCTCGATAATGACCTTAGCTGAAGAAGATCCGCAGGGCGTTATGATTGTACTACAAGGAAAAGCCCCACAATTTGTATATACCATCGTGTGTAAGATGGAAATGAAAATTGTCATTATTACACAATCGATGGTTTGTTTTGCTTTTTTCGTCTACCCTTTGTTTCCTTTGTTTCTTACGCCTCCCCAGCGCGTCTGTTCCGTCTTCTCTGTTCCTGCGCACTGGCTTTCCCCACCATTCGTTTTATTTTGAAATAATAAAAGATATGAAAATCGTATGTTTGATCATCCGGTTATCATTTATTGCATAAAAATGAGGCGCGTTTTTTTTCCACAAACACCCATCGTCATTAACGTCATTTTGAAGCGCTTTTAAGGCGCAACCTTTCTTTCGTCTTTCTTCTCGGGTGCGTGTGACTGTGTGCCAAATCGTTCTTGTCTTCCCATCGCAACAGCTAAACGATGATAGCTTATAGGGGTACATTTTTACGCACATTAACCACCCGCCAAAGCGTGCCATTTGTTGATGTTTGGTAAAACGGTAGACAGTGATGACGAAGAAAAAGAAACCGAAAGTCACATTAAAGCGAAGGTTAACGCTTTTTTGTTCGTTTCTGTTTCTTTCGGGTGTTTTTTTTATGCTTTACTGTTGTTCAATTTTTGTTTTACGCTTCAACAAATTTGTCATCTCGCAAACTCAACAGGAGAAGATGAGGTTTCGCTTTAGCGTTCGATTACAAATGACACAATTTCCGCACTTTGTGTGTGTGTGTGTTGCTTAACAATACATGCAGCAAAAGGCGTGTTTAATTGGTTAGCTTTTGATATCGATCGAACCGTTTGGATTGTTCCACAGTTGGTAGTGGTGAGTACAAGGATATCAAGCGTTTCGAAGAGTGTCAGAAGGCTGGAAGAGGAGACTATCCTTCATTAGGATATCCAATTACAAAACGTATGTTTTAGAAATTCATTAACCTGTGACACTTGGTGACCTAATTTTCTGTTGCGCAAAAAAAACCTCTAGCTCCTCCACAAGTGGTAGTTAGAATTTGCATTTATTCATTGGAAGAATAAACATTCGAGAGAACCGATGCTCACTCTTACGGAACGTAATCCCTATTAGGAATTGGTTCGGGGTTTTCCAACAGCAGCTCCAGCCGTGTAACGTAACGTTCAAGCTAAGCTTGGTGTATGTGTATAAAAAGTGTAAAAAAACTGGTCGGAATTGAATTTTCCGCTAACGAACTACGAACTGCGAACGGAAGCGTTGGAAAATCCATCCCATACACACAAGCAGACCATTGCTGCTGCTGTAAGGCTCGATGTCAACCGGCACAGTATTACGTACGAAACGGAAGGGTTTACGATTGTAGTATCCTCCTGCTACTTCTATCCGCCCGGTGGATTATGGTTGTTCCGGTGATGGCCATCGCCCCTCTTCCGTATTTAATTGACTCTAATTTGATTTGTACGTACGACATTCGGCGTCGAGGTCGTGGCTTTTTTTCCTTATTGCTGCCGTACGTACATCTGGGTACATCCTTGCTTGCTTGCTTGCAAGTTTTACGATCGATTTTCAATTAGCGTGTGGATTAGTGGGTGAAAATTAGCGATAGGTAATGTTAACGTTAATAGCTCGTTTGTATTATTGTACGGTCATTGGTGCATGTTAATGTTATGGTAAAATGAATATGTATGTATGTTTATCATGCAAACAGAGAACCAAGGTCGGGAAAAAACAGTGTTATACCTATTTGTTACATGTTATATTATGTCTGTTAATGTGTTTACTGCGTTTTAAAATGGATGGTCAATTAGTAATTATTGTTCATTCAATCACGTTTAAACATTAAGTCCATTACAAAATGCAACGATATTAATGGAGTACATCTATTGTTTTTATTTATCGATTTTTTATATGGTGGGACCCACTTCGTATTGTATATTATGATCGCCTGTAACTCGACCCAACCATCACCGATAAAGATAGCAATTTTTTTTAGAGATGTAACTAAAAGATGTAAGGGTAATTGGTGACATGAATATTCGCTTAACGTATTTTTTAGAACCTTCTTAATTCAATGGGTTTTATTTATCTCCTAAATATTTTTTATCTAGCTTAGAGTATGGTCAAATGATGTTGCTGGCGAAATGTATGGAATTTGACAGCTGGAAAAGTGGCCAGCCATTTTGTTACTGGCCAGATTCAATCCAGTTTGTATTTTTGCCAGCAACATTTCAGTGAATATTGAAGTGAATAGTGAGTCATTTGATGACGTTCATAAAAACGTTTGAATCTTCAAACTTTTAAACCTGAATTCAAAAGGTGAATTAAATCTAGAATATTAGCAATCGACACTTATTCATAGTTTAAATAAAAGATATATAAAATAAGTTTAAGCAGAACTGCCACACAGAAACAACAAAGACTTGATATAGATGTTTGAAAACAAAAACAAACACATGTTTGACGTTTGGTGGATGTGAATCAAGGCTATTATATGAGACCAGGTGGTGGAATACAAAGCAATTTGACATTTCCCGATTTGACGTAAGTCCTCCGGAGCAGCGAGAGCTCTGCTGTCACTCTGTGTTCACACGAGCACCGAATGACAATACGCGCGTATTTTTAGTACAACTTAGGTCCGGCCGAGCGTACGCTAAAAATACGCAGCGTACGATGACAGCTGAAACCGTTTTTGTCATGAAAAACACATTCTTGATTCCAAATGCTAACAAAAACAATTGTTGACATACATTTACATGATTTGTGATAAAAACAAACGAAAATATATCAATATACGTTGAATTTATTAAATTTTAATTTCAACTACTTGTCAAAACGATGTCAAATGAGCGTATTTTGTGCTTCGTGGTGTTCACATGAGACCGCTCAGCGTACACTCAAAATCCATATAAAAAAAAGCCAGTTGTCATCGTACGCCGTACGCGCGTATTGTCATCCGGTTCTCGTCTGAACACAGAGTCACATTTTACGGTTGATCATGTTGATTATTTGTTGAAAGCAACAGCAAGTGCGTTATACGAGCCGATAAATTAAACTAAATATCTTTTGCGATCCGCGAAAAATGTTGTAGTGTAACAGGAAGTGTTGCTGTGTTATTTTGGGCGTGAAACAAACTATAGGAATAATGCCAAGTCCGTGTGCTGTTGCCTTCTGCAAGCATAACCATGCTGCAGCTAAAAGGCAAGGCAATATGATAACATTTTATAGATTTCCATTGCACGGAGAAGTACGGGATCAATGGATACGGTTTTGTAGACGAGAGCAGCATTGGAATCCACCAAAGTGTAGCGTTGACCAGTCATGCCGAAAGTTAGCGAGCAACCAAGTTGCCAGCAACATCATTTGACCATACCCTTAGGAGAACCTTCTTTCGAATTATCTGTTGAAAACCCGAGAGGATTTTTGGATCATCTCAGAACCTAGTATGCATTAAAATACATTATCCGTAAACATATCCTAAGGACAGTCTTGGGTAGAACCAGGGAACGAATCTCGTTTGGACCGTTCCTCTGAAGAACGGAGATTCGACTTTTCAACGTCGATGTATCAATAAGTCTTGTAAACCATTAGGTAGATGGCAAGAAGATTCTGTAAACTTCTGTAAACAGCTCTATTACCTCATGCCTGATCGTTCCGTCCAATACACACAGAACGCTTCGACTGTACATCATGTGAATCTATCTACCGTGACAAGAACTTAACAGTCCCACCAAGTATATTGTTAAATTTCCAAAAAAAAAGAACTCAAATTTAAAAAAAAAGTTATGGTCATTACTCATCGACGTATACAATTACCACTTTTTCCTTGGATTACTCCATTTCCTCTATGCCAAATTAACGACTATTGCATAAACATTAAGGAGGCTAAATGGATAGACCTGTTAAATTAAATGAAAATTATAATAATCTTCAAAATCTTACATGCACAAAATCTTACATCGGCCTAACCTAATTGCATCTCTGGCAACAACGTTTCGTTTCCAGTTGCTTCACCGATCGATCTTCAAATCCGCGACGATCTTTCCACTTTTGACAAGCTAAACACCACTCAAGATTTGTGGCCGACACATTCACCTGCCGCTATTACCGATTATTATTTATTTTATTCGAAGAATGCATCCACAAGCTTTCGCGATGCATCAATCACAATCAAAATCAAGCCAGCCAGAAGAGCGCCTGATGGTGGTGTGATAATGACCGACCTGCCGCCCAAATATTTACACCCAAATCAGAGATCGTCACCACCACCGGAGCCCCTTCTGTATGTACGCTGATTTGCCGAACAAAACCATGTGCAATCAGCGTGATTAGCCGAACGGGGCAATATACCTGCGTATGTGCGTTGTACTGCAAAAAAAGGCGTAGATAGCCAATTCTACGTTTCATGTGCGTTACAGTGAGATATGTAATACCCATTTCCAAGCACAACAACAACAACATTAGTGACTAAGCGGGAGCGTAACTTCAGGATCGTTGACATAGGCAAATGACTGTTTGTGCAATATCTCGAGCCGCCGCGTGTGCCTGTGAGTAATAGAATCCGGAAGTAGTAAATCAATTTATTGTTGCCGTAGGTTTGTGTGATTGTTTACCAACAAAGAACTCATCTCCTATTACGAAACGTCATATCAATCTTTTAAACGCTTTGTCTCTTTGATCTGGTAGCTTCAACAGTTTCACCTTTATTTTTATTCTTTATGACTTATTACAACTACCGTATGGTGCGAGCCGTAATGCCTGACGCTTCTTCTTTAGTGGTCGAGATACAATGAGGCAGTAATTAATGAGCGACAGTTACCACACAAAACAAGGAATTAACAGACAGATAACCTATCAGAAAGGATAATGGAAGCGTTTTTCCCTCCACTTCTTAGCTAGCTTACCCTCTCGTGCATGCATCGGGTTGTTAACACTGCAAAACGCTTGTAACAAACCGTTTCATCTTTGCTTATCGGAGGGCATTCCGAGGTAAGGGCACGGCTTAGATTGATAGCAAAAGGCAAACATGGACGACGACGACGACGCCGCCGTAACCACAGATGGTGATAAAAATCGGCTCGATTAAATCGCATCGAATAAGCCGGTTAAGAATGTGCAGTAAAAATCTGTTGTATGGGATTTGTGAGTGATTCGTCGTGACTCGAGGTGGCAAATCATCATCAGTTTGTGGTACACAACAGTACTGTTTCACGGTCTGCTTTTGTGCGCTTCACGTGGTTAGCAAATAGTAAATAGTTAGAGCAAAGACACTCTCTGAAGTGTAGTGCATCAACCTATGGGAAGGACAACGGTTAGCTTAGACTGGACATCGATACTAAACAAAGTTTATTACTCCTCGTTCTGTGCTGCTCCCATAGAGTTCCGTGTTTCGTCGTTTGATCGTCTATATTACCAGATCGTCTTATATTTATCTCAATATGCCTTCGGAGACAAATTCAACTACCCAGCGATCGTGTTTTCCTTGCTTGGAGAAGTCGTAAAACCAACCTAATGAAATTATATAGCAATACTATTTAAATAAAGCCAGATTTTACCGGTAATATTACCCTTTTGGAGCATGGAGTTTGATCTTGAAATTGATAGTGCCAATATGGTATGATAAGAGCGTACCTTGCGTACCAAGTCCATCTCCAGTAGACAGTACCACTAATCAGTGATCGGTTAATACCACCGACATGAGACAGAAGCATCCAGCTCTACAGCTGCCTAATCGTCGTTGTCGTCGTCACCATTGTGCGCCTTTTCGGTCCCTACAATACCCCGATACATCCCTATCTCCTCACGAACGATAGGCAACCGTATCTGATCGAACCATAAAGCTACGCAATGGGCAAACCGTCTCTCGCACGCTTTCAATCGAGCCATTTCGTATCGCGACCACCGTCGAGTGCGGTTCTACCAGATCTATCGTGCGCTATGGATGGCGCTTTCAACATTCATCATCACCAACAAGCGTTAGCTGTGAAGTGAGTGGTCAAGTAGTGTGTGTGTGTGTTTGTGTGGTGAGAAATTTTTTGGTTGAAGATACATGTGTGCTGTTCCTCGGCCCAGGAATTAGCATTGGAAGCTAACAGTTAGCCACTCGAGACGCATTTAATTAGCGCGAGATACAACACGCTGCTGAAGAAGAAAGCGAAGAGTTTTTTTCCGTTGGTTGCGAAATAAATTGAGGTCAAGTTCAGGCATCTCTTGGACTTCCCCGCCTGTGTTCTTTATTGAACGTGTAGACAGTGTGTGGTGTGAAATGAAGCGACGTAAAGGCACAGTGCGACATAGTGGTTATATGCGTGTACAAAAAATCGTGTTTGCTTTTCAGTGTGCAAAATCTTCCTCCAAAAGAAACCCAAAAACAAAAGCCTCCAATCGGACATCCATTATCTAGTGCAGGGAAACCGATTCGATATGTTGTTCCACAGGGTAATCAAGCATATCACGCATCCAACACTTATCACCATCATGAATGGTTCATGTTTCTTCCGCGTGCAATGCCCCCGCACCGAGTGCTCTTTCATTGATGATAAAACCTGTACCAAATATAAATATCACTAAGCAACTGCACAGATATCGGTCACTTAAGAAATTGCCGATTGAATAATATGACCATCATCATGGCGCGAATGTGCGAATCCACCACTGTCACGTGCAACCAATCGGTGTGCTGCTCCCCATGATCGATCGAACACCACGATCCGATCGATTAGCCGTGACATTTGTCTCGTGCAGCGGACCGGCCGGCCGTGTGTGATGATCTAAAATAATAAAACAAAAATTCGAGAAGCCGACCCACCGTATCATCACCATTCCGGGATGTATACTCCAATTAGAAGGGGATGGTGGACACCCCTTTTTGGAGGGTGCAGTGTGTGTGTTCGGCTTTTTTTAAGGTTCAATTAACTGATAACGCAAGCTACTAACTTTACCTCGTGGTAATTTATAACCATTTCGACACTCAAGTATCAGTGTTCGATAGATTGCCCCGGATAGCCGAGCGATTCCACGTACCTCTAAGTATGGCCCTGTGTGCCGGACGCTAATTAAACATTGTTTGGAAACCGCTGGAAGATGGCAAGAGCAAGGCAGGTCCCTCTGTATCGATCTCGTGACTTTGAGCTTTGAGGAGCGTCATAAATCATCGCCGGGGTACGGTAATCGTGCATGATTTGCAAGAATAGTAGTCGGCTCCACATTACTGGGCCAGTGATGAACGATAGAGACGATAGGTGCCGAAGCTCTAAAGATATCCCCCCCCACTAGAGAGATTTTACAGCGAAAGTGGTCTTAAAGATTTTGTGATACAAGGACTTTACTTCGAATTTTAGTATTACAACTTCGTGAAGGCTTCACCTGCTCCTATTTCCACGAAAAGGTGCGATAACCGTTCCTGGTCTATGGTAAACTAAACAAATTCCAGGATCCCGATCTCAACCTCACTTATCTATCTCCAACGCGATACAGAGTGCTCCGCTAAGGTGTATCAGAACTCCCCGGTTTTCTCGTTTTCTTTTGCCAAAAAAAAAGTCCTCCCTTGTGCAATCAATCATCCAGCGTTCGAATGCCTTCGCCGAGTGTCTTCCTTAGCGCGCGCACGCCCGGGTGTGTTGTGTCAGGAGACAAGACAGATAAGGCACAACATGCGTCTCGAAAGGGCAACAAAAAAAGGGCTCAAAGAAACCCCAAATCCACCACACGCTTGGGTGAAACAATTCCCCGGAATAGTGTATACCACAGTGCCACAGTTATCAAGGTGCGGAAAGTTCCATCTTGGTTGTGTTCCTTTCGCTGTAAGCGTCAATCACACCCGCATCAAAAACAGGAACTAACAAGTTACCGGCGTAATGTGCGAAAATATCTCGGCTTAGTGACCAGTACCTTTTGGAGGCTCTTCGCAAATAGTCACTTCCAAGCGTCTTTTGTGCACTGTTATTCTCAACTCATAAAAGTTCCTTCTGTTTCGTTATTCTTTAGCAAAAAGCAAAACAAAAAGTGTGTGTGCTAGAAGAAACAATCAAAGCAAAGTAAAGTGAAACCCCCCACGAAAACTCCACAACAGTAGTGTGTGCAATCTAAATATAAACGTGACTAGGAAATTGAAAGTGTATCCACTATTACTACTACTACTACTACTACTACCCGTAAATGGAAACAACCTACCGCAAGAAAAGACAACGGTGCCGTGTGAAAATGTTACTCAAAAACCGACAATCGTACAGCATAAGCCGAATGCGCAGTGCCGGCGGTGGTGTTGTTGTGGCCCATCACCATCACCACCACCAGAGCTCGCAGCAGAAGGAAAAGCTTCGGCTCGGGTACAGTGTACTGCAGGCGTACGGTTACTATCTAGGTTATGGATTGGACATAGGATCGCTGTACCATCGGCGAGGGCTACACACTCCGGTACCCGATGTCCGGGAGCGTTATGCAGCGTTACATGAGGGCGATGAAGATTTTCCGATGGCGGACGGCGAATGCCAGTGGCAACATAATCAGACGGTAGGCGAGAAAGCAAAACAAGAAAGAATGTGACGTTCTAGAACGGTGAAGAATCACATCCCCGTGTCCTCGTCTGGAGGAGGAGTTTCAGCTATCCATCATCACGGCTGATAGACAGCCCTAATCCTTGTCTCGTCAATCGGAACTGTGTTGGGCAGATCATGCACATGAGTGTTGTCGTTTTGCTTCCTTTTTCCTGGGGATTCGTCATTGATGGTTGGGGTTTGGTGTGGTGTGTTTATATAGGCTAAGGTCAAATGTTGCTTTACGGCGGTCCAGTTTATGCAAAACAATTTATGTTAATCCACTATGATGTACTGCAACGCAAAAACGGTGTTTCGTATCTCTCCTGTATGTGTTATGTCCTGTTGTTCACATGATTCATGTTTATCTATTTTGGAATGCATTTTCTTGTTTCAGGGACATTCCCGTTTTGTTATCAAACATTGTCGAATAGCAAAAACAATCAGTGAAAGGTGTGACGATATTTTTTATCATCTTTTGATGTCGCTTTTTCGACGACATTTGCTCCTCCCCCGGGAACGAATGCACTTACGAATGGATACTTGGGTTGATAAGAAGAAATCATCCTATCGGGTTGTATGCTTGGCTTGTACATTTAATAGCAAAACAGCTGCTTACTACTGTTTCCCCGATAAGATCATGTTACACGATAAGTAAACTACGCATCGTAACCATCTTTCCAGGATGCTCTGGAGTGATGTGTCGCTGATGTGAGCAACTATTTTTTCATGCATTCTTGCTATATCATGATGATCCTCATTGTCAATTCATAAGCCTCCGTGTGCCGACTGATAGTGCGAATATAAATAGATCTGCGTACGTAAACAACCGTAACGCCACGATACCCAGTTTTGTCGCGGGATCATATTTACTTGCATTCCATGTGTGTACACAAATAACTTTTCAACATTTTGATGCGCTTATCAACAGACTTCTTGAGACTATTTGGTGGTGGATTGACAACACCCTCCTGATAGCTCTCGCCACTCGCCACTCGCCTAGCAAACGTTATCCCATTGTCCTTCAATCTTCCTGTAGTACGCGTCTTAAACATCCGGTATAGTTTACACGTAGAAATCACTGTTGTCACCTCTCCCCGGTGGTGGTGGTCAGTTTATTCTGGATGTTGCAAAAAACACCTCGCACCCCCCCAAAATTGAATGACAAGAAAATGGTGTGGCGTATAAGCGTAGCAAAAGGAAGTGTTTGTTTATTGCACAAGGTCGTCAGGGGGTGTTCCCCAACCCCAAAAACAGCGCTCGGTTGGGCTCGGTCATTCTGTACATTTGGCTTATCGCGCGCACACACACGCGTTCCTTCCGTTCTGCGTCGTCCCAAACCCCGGGTGCTATAAAATGAAGTAGCACATTTTTTGCCGTCCCGACACCGATATCGTACTCTGCTGCTGCTACTGCTGCTTATACCGATTGCCAATCAAACGAATCCCAAACACACCTGGAAAGCCACAGTGAATCATAGCCTTACGTTGTGTGTTTTTTGTTTGCAAGTGAGCTGATTTTGATATCCGCCGTCTTTGGCTCTCTTCTATCTTCTTTACAGCCCCTTCAGCTACGAGCCGTCTCTAGTCCATCGATTTCGGAGGCACCGATTGAAGCGGCACCGGCCGGTAGTAGAAACAGCCAGCAGGATGCAAGGAATCCTCATCTAAGTGCAGGCGGTGCAAATGCCCATCTCAGTCCCACCCCGAATGTGCATCAATCATCATCATCATCCTCGCATCAGAAGACTGTCCAAACCAAAGTGTCCAGCAGCAGCGCCACCCACCATCCAGTGCAAGGTATGTTGTCCACTCGACATCCGGATGTCCCCAACGATTATTTTAATCTTCCCACTACTTCCAGCTTCCGAAAGCGTGCTGCAAAAGTTCCGCAAAACGTTTTCCCACTTTAAAACCTCGAAAACGGTTGCCGCACCGGTGACCCTTGCCACAACCGAACAGCAACACAACGGTGGTGCGATGAGTGTGGATGACAAGCAGCAGCAGCAGCAACAGCAGCACCATCATCACCGGTTTGGTCCACTGATCTGGCGATCGAGCAAGGAGCGCCGCAAGACCAAGTCCCATCGGCGGGACAAATGTAACAGCGGCGATTCGGGCATCCAGGTCGAGCTGGACAATGATGCCGATCAGCATCTACTACTGCAGCAGCTTCACCCGCTCGAACATCACCCGGAAGGCGTACCGGACGGTGTGCGTAATGGAGTAAGTTCACCAGAGATCGCGATCTTCGGTATGAAAACATTCAAATGTTCTCTTTCGCTTTACCTACAGGATGTCTCACCACACACACAGTATACGGCCGGTGTACCGGTACGGAGGGCCAACTCAGCCAAAGTGTCCACCAGCACCGCCAACACCAGCTCCTCCATACTAAAGCACAAACTATCGCTCAAGGGCAAGGACAAAGAAAACGTCACCAACATATCACGGTTGAGCGGCAAATCCCTAAGTCAACCGTCCGGGCTGGACTGTATCGTTGCGTCCGGTGATGACTGTGAGGTGGACGGAAGGCGTCGACGGCGAAGACCGCACACTCGCACCTCCACCACGATACCAACCGAGCTGGACATTAGTGATAACGAAAGCATCTCATCCCACCCAGACGAAGATGAAGCGGTAGCGGTAGAGGACGAACTGCTTGTCGAGCCCGTGTTTGCCGAGGTGTTGTTTTCATTCCGGCCCGGTGGTCCGCAGGAACTTGGTCTCGAAAAAGGTGCTCTGGTGGAGGTGTTGAAGCGGGAAGCTGGCCCCTGGTGGTGGGGTCGTCTAAAATCGGACGCGATCGTATCGAACACCGTATCGCCGCCGGGCGATAGTGAACGAAAGCCGTCCGATTGTGGTTGGTTCCCGAAAGATTTTGTGAAGATTGTGCCAACGTACGCCAAACCGAAGCAGATCATCATCATTAGCAATAGTGAGACGAGCAAACAGCAACCACATCATGGCGCCTCTTGTGAGGACGACGATGCGGGCAGCAGTGCCTCTACGCTGATCGAAGGTGGTAACTGTGATAGTAGTACCCGGCTGATGGGTGGATTGTCGGTGGCGAGCGATGGGTCGTCGGTAGCTTCCACCGGGACGCCACAGGATGCAGGTGTCGCTAGTCATCCGGACCTAACGAAGGAGAACATCATCAAGGAGCTGCTCGAAACGGAGATTAACTACGTGAAACTGCTCAATTCGCTGTGTTTAGGGTAAATATTGCCGCACCGAGGATCGCTTAAGACAAGTTGCTTTAATTCACCTTTTTTTCTCCAATTTTTCCACTCCAGCTTCATTAAACCGTTGCGCGAACGGGAAGACATCTTTTCGGTGGAAAGTGTAAATTTGATATTTTCCAACCTGGAAAAGATCTGGCGATTCCAACAGACCTTTCTCGACGCGTTACGTCTCGCTGTGCCAAACAATCGGATCGGTGAAGTGTTCCTGGAGTATGTAAGTGTATATGCGGCGCGATCGTAAACGTGTTTTATAGCCTTTTGCGAGAACTAAACGTCATCGTGCCTCTCCATTACAGCAATCGGCGTTTATGGTGTACTCGTCCTACTGCAACTCGTACCCCCGTGCGCTAATGGAGCTGGAGAACTATGCCAACAATAAGGAAGCGAATCAAATACTGGAAAAGTAAGTATTGGATCGTTACAGTTTATTCAACGATCGTTACGTTTAATCGAAACCAATTTTCCTCCGACAGCTGTCGTATGGCGGAGAATTTACCAGAGTTACCACTGTCGGCGCATCTGCTGGCACCGATACAACGGATATGTCGTTACCCGCTACATCTCAGCGAACTAGTCAAACACTCGCTCACCCGGAAGGAGCTGCTGCCGACGCTTAACCTACGCAAGTGTACCAAATCCGAGCTGGAAACGATGGACTGCCGGGAGGTGTTCGAGATAGCTCTGTCGGCAATGCGGCGCGTCACGGAGATGGTTAATGAAGGTGAGTGTTCTTTGCCTACATATTGGAACTAGAATTTTACATCCAACCAGCTGCATGCGTTCACGGTAGAGCTTTTTTAGTGATGGTAGATTCTGGATGCAGTTTGTTTTACAATTTCGCTTTGAATTTTATCATTCTTTCCATCCGACGACCGACTGATGGTCGTAATGGTGTACGTTTTCGTTCGCTTGTACCGGGTCGAGATCGGAATGTACACTCGGGGCCTTTTCTCGTTGGTATTGGATTCGTATTCATTGTTTCGACGTGGCCCGGTAACGTCCTTGTCTAGCTTCACTTTTTTCGTGCCCTCTTCGGTTGAGCGTGAACGCCATGATGGGCCAGCCTCCTTATCCGAGTCAGCTGCTGACGAATCATTCGTTTGTCGCGGACGTTTAACCATTTTGAGTACCGATGTAATTTGGTAACCTACGAGCGAACGATTAGAAAGCAACGGTTACTATTCGCTTGCAGTAAACAGACAGATTGCTTCCATTAGCTGCTTAGATCCTAGTCGGGCACGCTTCCACTTTTTTGCACGTAGCTGTTCGTTGTTTTTGTTTGTGCCTTTGTTTCGTTTGTCGATTTCTTATGTTTGCTTTTCCCACTTTTCTTCTCGAAACACCGCGCGAACCACGACCGCAGGCAAACGGCACAGCGAGTATCTGTCCCGCATCCAGGCGCGGTTCGAAAACTTCCAAGGTCCATCGATCAACGTGCACAGTACCCGGCTGTTTCTGCAAACCGACGCCATCCGGATGTCGCCAAACCTGTGGAACAATACGTACACACTGTTCCTGTTCGATCGGCAGCTCATCTACTGCAAGAAGGATCTGCTCAAGCGCACCAACTACATCTACAAGGGTCGCATCTTTCTCGACAACTGTCGCATCCTGAACCTGCCGGATGGGAAAATGTTTGGCGTGACGCTGAAGAACGCCCTGCGCCTGTACTGTGACACGAAAGCAACGGTTACTATTCGCTTGCAGTAAACAGACAGATTGCTTCCATTAGCTGCTTAGATCCTAGTCGGGCACGCTTCCACTTTTTTGCACGTAACGCCACAGGATGCAGGTGTCGCTAGTCATCCGGACCTAACGAAGGAGAACATCATCAAGGAGCTGCTCGAAACGGAGATTAACTACGTGAAACTGCTCAATTCGCTGTGTTTAGGGTAAATATTGCCGCACCGAGGATCGCTTAAGACAAGTTGCTTTAATTCACCTTTTTTTCTCCAATTTTTCCACTCCAGCTTCATTAAACCGTTGCGCGAACGGGAAGACATCTTTTCGGTGGAAAGTGTAAATTTGATATTTTCCAACCTGGAAAAGATCTGGCGATTCCAACAGACCTTTCTCGACGCGTTACGTCTCGCTGTGCCAAACAATCGGATCGGTGAAGTGTTCCTGGAGTATGTAAGTGTATATGCGGCGCGATCGTAAACGTGTTTTATAGCCTTTTGCGAGAACTAAACGTCATCGTGCCTCTCCATTACAGCAATCGGCGTTTATGGTGTACTCGTCCTACTGCAACTCGTACCCCCGTGCGCTAATGGAGCTGGAGAACTATGCCAACAATAAGGAAGCGAATCAAATACTGGAAAAGTAAGTATTGGATCGTTACAGTTTATTCAACGATCGTTACGTTTAATCGAAACCAATTTTCCTCCGACAGCTGTCGTATGGCGGAGAATTTACCAGAGTTACCACTGTCGGCGCATCTGCTGGCACCGATACAACGGATATGTCGTTACCCGCTACATCTCAGCGAACTAGTCAAACACTCGCTCACCCGGAAGGAGCTGCTGCCGACGCTTAACCTACGCAAGTGTACCAAATCCGAGCTGGAAACGATGGACTGCCGGGAGGTGTTCGAGATGGCTCTGTCGGCAATGCGGCGCGTCACGGAGATGGTTAATGAAGGTGAGTGTTCTTTGCCTACATATTGGAACTAGAATTTTACATCCAACCAGCTGCATGCGTTCACGGTAGAGCTTTTTTAGTGATGATAGATTCTGGATGCAGTTTGTTGTACAATTTCGCTTTGAATTTTATCATTCTTTCCATCCGACGACCGACTGATGGTCGTAATGGTGTACGTTTTCGTTCGCTTGTACCGGGTCGAGATCGGAATGTACACTCGGGGCCTTTTCTCGTTGGTATTGGATTCGTATTCATTGTTTCGACGTGGCCCGGTAACGTCCTTGTCTAGCTTCACTTTTTTCGTGCCCTCTTCGGTTGAGCGTGAACGCCATGATGGGCCAGCCTCCTTATCCGAGTCAGCTGCTGCCGAATCATTCGTTTGTCGCGGACGTTTAACCATTTTGAGTACCGATGTAATTTGGTAACCTACGAGCGAACGATTAGAAAGCAATGGTTACTATTCGCTTGCAGTAGAAAGACAGATTGCTTCCATTAGCTACTTAGATCCTAGTTGGGCACGCTTCCACTTTTTTGCACGTAGCTCTTCGTTGCTTTTGTTTGTGCCTTTGTTTTGTTTGTCGATTTCTTATGTTTGCTTTTCCCACTTTTCTTCTCGAAACACCGCGCGAACCACGACCGCAGGCAAACGGCACAGCGAGTATCTGTCCCGCATCCAGGCGCGGTTCGAAAACTTCCAAGGTCCATCGATCAACGTGCACAGTACCCGGCTGTTTCTGCAAACCGACGCCATCCGGATGTCGCCAAACCTGTGGAACAATACGTACACACTGTTCCTGTTCGATCGGCAGCTCATCTACTGCAAGAAGGATCTGCTCAAGCGCACCAACTACATCTACAAGGGTCGCATCTTTCTCGACAACTGTCGCATCCTGAACCTGCCGGATGGGAAAATGTTTGGCGTGACGCTGAAGAACGCCCTGCGCCTGTACTGTGACACCCGGAACAAGTGGTTCGATTTCTGTTTCCGCAGCAGCAGCAGCAAGCTGCGCTTCCTCAACACGCTTTCGTCCGAGCGGCAGTTCTGTGGGGAAAGTTTGTTCGTGTCCGAGCTGGACGGTGGTGCAGCGTCCTGCTTTGACGATGACAATCTTTCCGATCGTGAATATTTCCCGTACGTCGATATGGATAGTAAGGAGCCGGCGGACAATGGTGGAGATCAGAATCTGTACGATATGGTGGATGGTGCCGGAAGTGTTTTCCGTCCATCGGTAGCAAGCAGCATTTCGTCCATCTCGACCGGTTCGCAGTACGCGAAAGAATCTCTCAGCAAGCCAACCGCGACGACGACCATGGCCATGATGCCACCGTCGTTAGTGGCATCCGCTGTCGGTAGTGGAAATACGCTGCCGAAAAAGTCTCGAAAAATGCCCAAAGATGCATCCCTCCAGCAACAGCACCAACATCAGCAGCAGCAACAGGTGCTAGCCAATTCCGAGTACGGTTCCAACTCGCTCGGACGCCGCAAGTTGGGCAACTGGTTCCGGAAAGCGAAAAGCACCAACAGTACACCATCGCAAAGCCCAACGCATCATCCGATGGCGATGTCGCTTGCCTCCATCGGCAACAACAACAACAACAACCACTCGGATAGTTCGTCCCAAAGCAGTCTGGTGACTGGGTTCCAGCAACAGCGAACCCTCTCGACGCTCGGTACGGCCGGCGGCAGTGGGCCATCTCTGTCCGGACCAGCTGGCAAAGGTAAACCTTCCAAAGCAGACCAATCCACCACCACCACGTCGTCGTCACAGGGGACGGTGGTGGTAGTAGAACCATCATCTCAATCTCAACCCATCTCGATCACCGCCACAACCACTACCACTACGACGGTCGCTTCATCCTGAGGGTACGAGAGTACTCTGCTGTAGTTTGAGCTGTAGCGTGCGGAATGCTCGAAATCGATCCAATTCCAGTGATCAGTCATCCATCTATCACACAGCTCATAGTGTAATCATTCGTTCGCCTGCCATCTTTATCAAAAATCCGCGCGTAATCTCTCTCTCTCTCCTTCAACATACTGCAACCTCCACCAATCTGTCGAGTCGAGTGTTATCATCTTATGGTGGCGCCATTTATCGTACAGCAAGAGAGTGCTCTTATGCCTTCTTCATTCTCTTAGTAACAGCATTTTCATTCACATTACTCTCTATCTCTCTCTCGCTCACATACTCTATATCTCACTCTCTCGTATGCTCTTAAGTGGCTTTTTAGTAGCTTTTTGTTAATTTAAATCTAATTTTATGGCTCCTAAAGCAAGCTTAACGAACGTGAATGAAGAGAAGCAGCGAAAATCGGCAGACACAGTTTTGTGGTAACGCCAAATCCCTTATAAACTACCTTGCCCAAGTCAGCAAAAGTCAGAGAAACATACAACACTAGCGAAGCGAATTACATGTTAGTGCAGTGTGGCAGTAGTTAGTAGTAGTTAGTAGTAGTAAGTTGTATCTGTGTAGTAAGCCTTATTACCACCTATACATATAATATAAAATAGTATTACTATATCGTGTTGCGTACACCGCATAATACTACTACCTATGTACAGACAAAACAGACAGGTTAGGAGTGTAACAGGAAAAGAAAATAGCGAAAATCACTCGAACTGATCGGCACAAGGAATAGGATCGTTTATTTCCTTCTTTCCTCTTTCTTTTTAACCGTTTTTCATCTAATATAAGAGACTTAAGTTTGTATAAAATTAGCACTTCTGCTACTACTACTGTATACGGGGAGCGGATCGGTATTAAATTATTGTTTGGCATTATGTTTTTTAATCCTCTCTTTACTTCTTAAGCCCTCCCCCCTCGAACCTACCCGCCTTAAGATTGTGTTAGGTTAACAGTGTATGTATGTATATGTATTAGTTTTGATTTTTTACCGCAAGAGAAAAGAAAGAAAAAAACAGATCTAAAAGCAGAATAAACAAAGCCTTATTATGTTTACTAGAATTGAGCCTTTTTTTTGTTTGTTTTGTTTTTATTATTGAGTTTGTGTTTGTCTTTCACAGATTTCAGGTCATTTTTTTCTCATTTTACTCTTATTTTTAGCAGTTATTTTCGGGTGTTGCGTTCAGTACACGGATACAGTGGGTAGAACAAATATAGGAGTAATACCTTTGTTTTGTTTTTCCGGGATTAGAGTCATCATGGAATGATATTAATTTCGTCAATATGACCGATAATCTATTTCCCAAAATGCGTATTTACTTTAAAATTCATTTTTCAACACTGTTTTATAGCTTTTTTTACATTTAATTTGGTTTCCAGGTCTAAATTTGATTAATTGTTTTTTGATTTTTTGTCCGACAGAATTACGTTCAAATACTATTCTTAAATTGTTTTTAAATCGATTGATTTAATTTTACTATTAACTGTATTTTTAACCTATGGTCCAAAACATAAAGAATCAGTTACTTTAGAAGCCAATAGTTCTTCTCTGGTTCTATAACGTCAAGAACGCTTGAAGTACTGACTGAATTACTTACTTCCCTTGACTTCGTTTTACCCGTAGCTAAATAGCCAGTCCTGCATACAGAACCAAATAATTAGGAGCGACAATAAGCACTCCTATAGCTTATCTACAGACCACTAGCTGGTATTACAAGTACCAAGAGCAAATCTGACAAATAAAACATCTAAATGATGTACCATTAGCGGACAACTCGAAGATTTATTATCATTTCTGTTTTTGTATCTGATAA
Source organism: Anopheles maculatus (assembly GCA_002091835.1). Lineage (NCBI taxonomy): Eukaryota > Metazoa > Arthropoda > Insecta > Diptera > Culicidae > Anopheles > Anopheles maculatus. The sequence goes on along the minus strand of KZ061566.1, from coordinate 659,678 downwards.
TTTTCTAAACCTTTAATGTTTGTTTACATAATCTACACTAAATCTACTTTGCCAATTGCCAATTCCAGAAATTACTAATCATAAACAGAATTTTTCAAAATTATACTTTTTTTGTTTATAGTCAGATTCATCTTAGCACAATTTTTATGTTGTAGGTTTCATCCCGACCAAATGCCTCCATGTGCACGTGTCGTAGTAGTAGTAGTTGCTGTTGTTCTGTTGTGGAACGTTCTTAAACTTCCTGCAGTCCACCGTGCTCCATACAGTGATGACACATCCTTCTCATCCTGTGCTCATTTCTTTTCTTGCTTTCAGATGATGACAAAGATGAGCTGTTGTTCTAGTGCAATGCCTCCCATCCTTGTCCACTTGTCCAACAAGAAGAATTGTTACAACAACACCGACACACACAGACACAAAAACACACAGAGCTAACAGTAGCAGCATAGCATTGTTTTACGTTCGTATATTGCTATGAGTAGAATGTTATTAAATGGCTCCGAAAACGTTCAAGCATTTTCCTTTCCGGCTGACAGCCCTGTTAATGTGAAAAGTAATGCAACTTACAGAAAAACGAGAGCCCCTTTTTTCCCCCACAACACAACTGCTGCCAATCGAGCCAAAGAAAGAGAGCGAGAGAGAAAGAGCAAAAGAAAAAGTAGAAAATGAATGGAATAGTTTTCCTGCATCTTAAACAAACTAAAAAAAAACATAAAAGAAAGAAAAGAATCACAGTGTTCAATTGAGTAGAGAGAGAGAGCAACAAAAAAACTCGTTTTAAACATATACATATACATATTAAAGAAAGAAGAAAACAAAAGAGTGAAACAACCTAATACACTAAACAGCTGGGCTGGTTTGTTTTACTAAAACCACCACCACACCATTCAAAATGTCGTCGTCAATTGTTTGCGTTGGTTGTAATTATTACTAAAAACAATAATTATTAACATTGTGTAAAACGATCGTGAGTATCGCGTGATCGCGCATCTATTAGCAAATCGGTATACACTGAAGGGGCGCTAGAAGAGTTATATTATACTTGTGTTAGTTAAGCAACTACAGCCGAGGTTTCATCAGCAGTTAGTTAGTTATCTTGTAAGTTACGCTTAATGATGGGGCCCCGCTGTTACCCGGTTCATTCTGTTTGTTGTTCCACGAGATTTTGTGCACTAACTTAACAGTAACTGATAACAAGCAATCAAAGCCAATATCCCCGCTGGTGGGAACAGTAGTAATACAAGCTAATAATAATCAACAGACACGCACACGCTTAAACAAAACGGGCATGATTTGTCGATGGTTTTAATGTACGAACAATGACGACGTTGAGAACAGAATTGAAAGCAAATAAAAGGGGAAAGCCAAGCTTTTAAGGGGGGCTCACCAAGCAGCAAGCAAGCACACCGACTGGCTGGCAGGGACACTACAGCTCTAGGAGTTGTGCGTGTACGTAGTAAAACGATGGCAATAATATGGTGTATTGCAATATAGAGGAACTGAATCCACGGTACCGGAACCGAAACGGATTAGACTATGGAAGAAATTAGTAGAAGTTTTCGTTTTCGTTACGTGTAAAATGTGTGTAGTCTGCTGGCAGAGACTAGGAAATACTGCTTCGTATAATCATAGCATTTAGTCGTTACTGTTACGTTTCAGTCATTGAATCTACTCGCAAGCTTCTGCAGTGCAGTCTCAGCTACTTCGAATCGTTCTGTTGGGTGTTCTCTTTTCCACTTTTACAAGGTTACGGTGGGGGGAACAATGCGATAATTAGAAATCCTGAATGTTTAAGTAACTTGAGTGCTTGATGACTTATTTTAATAATCTCTGTCCTTTTTTTTCGGGGAGATCCTCAGATACTATTTGGAACCAGTTTATCGGAACAATAAGGCTCTCCAGGATGGTCCTAAGTAATGAAATGTCAGGATGTGGTGGATCAAGGTCTATTACATTACCAAGTAAGCCAGCATCTCTGAAAGAATCTCTGCAAAGAATCATCAAAGAACATTAAAGGGAACTATGAGTGACTCGTTTGATAAAACTGCTTTCTTTGCTGATCGTAGTCCTGTTCTTTGGCAACAAACTGCCCAAGGATGTTCTTGAGAAGACAAAGTTTACGTCTCAAACCAACCATCCAGCTCATGTTACGATGGCATGAGCTTGCGGAATCTTATACAAGCATTTTCGGAGGACGACGTTCATTTCCTGTGTGTAGACCACCTTTTGGAGGAAATTGATCGTCAAAACGTTGTAGCACACTAGAAAGGATCGTCATCAAATGGCTGAGGATTGGAGATATTTCTGCAATACACTTCACTCAAGCATGCAGGCCTCTTAAGTCAATGTAAGAGAACTAGCTTCACAAAAAGTGATCTAGTTTCTGATTGAAAATATTGCTTTCTTTAACTTAATTTTTCGCCATTTGTTCCTGCCCCATCTTGTACACAACCATTCTTGGCGCTTCCATCATTCTCGAACAGAAAAAGCGAACCAATTTGAGGAACAAAGGTTGGTCACTGCAAAACAAGACTTAACACACAACTACGCCGAGAGCTCCGCGCCGAACCGAACCGAACGAAGAAGCGAAATTAGAAACGCAAACAGAAAACTCTCTTACTACTAGTTATACATAATATGTATGCTTTAAGGCAAAGCTCACATACAACACATTACAGGGTTATTTAAAAAAAACAACGGAGAAGAACTAACAAACTAACTTACTAACGTGTTGAAACGCGAGATCCTTTCGAAGGACGTGTTGTCGGACACAATTTAACAATTGGGAGAATGTTGCAATTGCTGTCCGATTGGAGACACTTTTCCATTCTCATCCCTTCGGGTATCAGTTCTTTGTATTGGCCTGAGAAACACAGGAAGAGTATTACCTAGCGTGGACAAACCAACTGACTTAGAGGAAGAATGCGCTTACCGTGTTGTGTGTTGTTTAAAACTGAAGCATAGATACAGTATTAAGCCCCTTATACAATTAAGCTATTTTCTTAGTGGGGATAGGAGAAAATGCTAACTTTTAGTGATCGGTGATCGATAAGGATGAAAGGAGTTACAATTAAGACGACACAGGAGACAAATGTTTGTTTGTGTGTGTACTTTTAATACAAACGAAAATCCTGAATGAAAGTGAGTGGAGAATACTAAAACCGAAAACGATCTAAACAAAACTAAAAAACTACACTAAAAACACGAACTTTTCATTCTGTTTCTGCTCTTTTTTTGTTGCAATGTGACCAAAAAACGAAACGAAATAAGGAATACAAATGTCGTATTTTAATAACCAAAACACAGTTTCCCTGTACATAAAAAAGAAGGAAATAAAATGAATAAAACATTAAAGTTACTGTATTGCACAAAACAAAATCAAACCGAAGTATCGTAGTGGTGAGTCTAGGCTTGAGCAGGCCTGTGGCGGGAATGATTCTGAGCATGACGATGAGGCTTCTTCCACAGCAGGATATATTGATAGATAAGGCTCTGACAAGTGGACCACGAAGTTCCTTGAACCATTACGAGGTCTCTTGGTAGGTGAAGCTCCGTTTGATTGCGGGTTTCTCGATTCTTGAAATCTCTTAACCCAATACGTAAAATTCTTGTACAACGAAGCCTCATTCTTTACGGCTATCTATTGTAGAACGAGGTCCTTCCATCTCCGAGATCTCCGGGTGGCTGGAGCATAGATAACGAACACCCTTCGACTGTGAATGATCTCTTGCTAGAGGAAATCCGTTGGACGATGGATTCCATTAGACGAGGAGGTCTCTTGATAAACGAATTCCTTTGAACGACAAGGCCTCTTCTATTATGAGATCTCTTGGACGACCTGGTTTGCACGACTACGAAGTCCCTTCGGCTCTTCCCTTACAAGTTTCTTTAGTAACTAAAGCTCAGGCAACCTTTTACATTAAAGCCACGTCGGTTGTTTCCCATAAGGAGCCTTGTATTAGGGGTTTTTTATAAGAGGCCTTGAATTAAGAGCCTACAATAAAGGTAATAAAAAGCACAGGATACATCTCCGCTGGACCTCTCAAAAGGCGCCCCTCGCCCAGTCATCTGGAAGGTCGTCCCTCCCCTACTTCCATTCCTCCTAAGGCCTCCAACAGGCTTAATTTTCCACTGAAAACGTCTCTTCGTAGCTGAAATCCATTGAATGCCAAGGTCTATTCCACTACAAGAATGCTTAAACGAAGAAGCATCTTCCAAGAAGTCTCTTGTTAGACGATTAGGCTCCTTGGACTACAAGGTCCTTAAAACCATTAGATGAGGAGTACTTTTGATGGATAGTTCATTTTGGAAGAAAGGCCCACTTCGCTCTCTATTAATCCAGCCACTGATCCGAAACTGCATCACGCGGAAAGCAGATCAAGTCCAAATTAGTATTGTCTCTTACGCGAAACGGAACATATCGTTGTATCGTACGGGGAAGAAAAACAAATCCGAAACAAAGGGATTGCTCCTTTGAACCCTATGGACATTATTCCTCTCATACTTTCGATCTCAGAATGTAGAAGTACAGATAGCATTCAGCATCCAGGAGTGCGTTGCATCCTAGGTATACAGCCCCCATTTACACACCGAAGACTTTTAGTGGTTTTTTCTTTCTTTTATGTGCATAGTAACAAGATGCGACGATCAAAATAGCCTACTACATGATGGGGTGGCACATTTGGTGAATAAAAATTGTTTTTCATTGATTCAAAACGAAACACACACACTAAAAAACGAACGAACAAATTATAAGTTAAAATTGCAAAGCGAATAAAGCGAAGCGCAAAACAGAATGGAATATAAATAAAGGAATTAAAATGAAGTTGAAAAATGAAAAATAAAAACTCACGTTGTCGTCGAATTTTGAGTTTATTATTCTTGATGAATTTTGTTCGTTTATTTTATTCTTCAATTCAAATCATGTGTGTGGTGTGGATTACAACTACTGGCTACACTTCTTACGCAGCTACGCACTTATTGTGCCTTCTTTTCGTTCGCTGGCCGGGCAGTCGGTTTGCTTCCATCGTCCTTGAAGTGTAGGAACAGGAACGAGAACAGGAACATGCCGACCACCATCGAGAAGGCGCTCGCATAGTACGGGTAGGCGCTCGGGATGAACCGTTCGTACTGGGTGTGCGTTAGCGGACGCACTGACACCTGTGTTGTGGAGTACAGGTGCGTATAACCGATACGGTCATAGTTCACCTTGAACTGGTACACTCCATACACGTCCGGGATGCGGAAACGAGCCTCATATTTGCCACCTCCCACCGGTACAAGTGTCGTGCGTACGAACGGATCAATGCGTACGAATTCCAGCTGCACATCGGACGCTTCAAATGCCTTCCACTTGCCATCGCTAGCACGCGTTTCAATTTCGATCGTGTAAACCACCGGATCGGTGACGGTGTATGAGGACGGTGGTTGCGATTCACCTTCCTTGTGATGGCTCACCGACCGGGCCCGAATCACTCCATTCTCTCCAAATACCCACTTGCTAATGGCCATCGCGACATCCTGATTGCCAGAACGGGCATAATGCTTACCACCCGCCTGTGCACGCTGAACCGGCGAAAGGAAGGCCTCGTCCGAGAAGAAGTACAGTGAGCCAGAAAACACGACTCGGGCGTTGTTGCGTGCCTGTAGAGCCGCAATCAAAAGCGTTCCCTTGCCAACCGCATGCGGGTATTCTTTGATGGGTGCATCCGGCACATAACTGTACGCGGTACTGTCCGCTGTCAGCAGCTGTAGTACGAGTGGATTTTCACGATCGGCCAACAGACCGGTTCCACGGTAAAGCAACGGAGCAACCGACGAACGGCTACCAACGATAATGCTCGAATCGATGAGATTATTAGGCGAAGCAACGATCGTAGTATGATCCCCAGCATCGGACACGTCATAGTTCAGATGATCGATAACAGCCGCCTTCTCCTCGTCCACCTCAAACCCACACTCCGAGGCAAGCTCACGCAGCGGATCGCCAGACGTGGTGCTACCGGCCACCAGCACATTTCCTCCGTTGTCGATAAACTCCGTGATTGCTTCCACACTCAGCGAGCCACCAAACTCCTCCACGGACGGTGCAAACAGGATGAGATGCTGGTACAGAAACTCGCCGTACTTCGACAGAACTAGCCCGGCGTCATCGGCTAGCTTGTAGGTAAGCTTGTACCCACGTTCCTGAAGCGATTTAAAGAAGATGGAATGGGTTTCCCGGATGGCCAGGTTGTCCAGCAGCACCAACGTTTCGCCCGGTTCCGCTACCGCCACCGTGGGGGTGCCGATAAACAGGGCAAACAGCAAAACTCCCGTAATTCCAACGACCGACCGGTTCGACATGTTGGCACAATTTCTTCGATTTTTTAACTTCTCCAGCCCACTTCGACACGCCATCTGACAGGTTGCTCAGCACAGTGGGTGATCCGTACAAGCAGACTGCCAAAAGGCCTTTCTGAAATTGAGATTTTTTATCAAATTTCCTTCGAAGGAATCAATTTTGTGAATGTTACTTAAAAATGTGCCATTTGTATTTACAAATTAACTACAGTTGCACTTAACTTTGTTTATTTCTTTTATTATTTCCATAGCTACCAAATCCACATCAACAGGTAAGCCAACCCACTGTGCCGCCCTATTCACGCGAATAAAAACTTCAAACACCAACGCGAACAACTTGCTGTCAAAATATTGAATACAAAATATAGAACCTTCAATGTACGCCAAAACCGGGCGCACCGGGGAATTTCTTTTTCTTAGTGGTAAACAAATCGTTCTTTTTGTCTTTACATTGTTTTTCCCGCCAGTCGAAACCCGTGCCCATCTGATTCCGATGCAGTTTGCTCTCCCGCAACCCGGCTACCGTGTGCAATTTCGATTCATTTTCACTTCCGCTCCACGTCCGACGATTGTGGACGCTGGAACCAATTCGGGCATGAAATACCTTCACGTTTCGATCGGCACAGCTGTGCAACAGATACGCGGATGGTGTGTGCTGTAAAGTACCGATGTGCACCGGCAAATCCGTTGGCCAATCGTATGCATTCATGGGGTGGAAAAAGGAACACGGAAGTGAATTCTCTGCTCTAGTTTTCAGTGAAAGGTTCGCTAGCGCATACTAGCAGCAGCAGCAGCAGCAGCAGTAGTCGCACTCCAAGCAGGGAGGGTTGGAAGGCACTGCTGGAAAACTGGATTTTCTGCTTTTTCTGCTTCCGTTGCGTTCTTTTGTGCGGTGGTAAGAAAAGCTTAGCGTTTCATGCGTCGTTCCATCCGTCTGCTTTGCATGTTCTGCAGGTTACTTCAGTTTCTTTTCGACGTACTCTGTTCCGGCTGCTGAACTAAGCGCATCATCGAAGGGGGTAAACACGGACAGCGGAAGCGGTTCGCGAACGTACGAGACGGTGCTTTCCCGCAGAGCTCCCGAACGATCATGTTTACGGAGAAGATTTTTGACAATCTCGGCGTGGATATGATAACCAGCAATGATTCGGAAGAATCGATGGAGAAGTTTACGGGCAGCATCGGCAGTGGTGTAAGTGAATTGCAAGGACACCCCCCGTGTGTTACGTACGCACGAAAACGTTTCTAATTTATTGCATTTTCATTGTAGAAATATCAATCGGTGATAACGGACCTCGGGAAGGCCTTGCTGCAGGCGGCCCGTACTGGCAACACACCGAAAGTGCTCGATTTGATGGGCCGTGGTGCACCGTTTACTGCTGACTGGGTAGGACATTCTAGTTTAAGCACGGAACACTTAGCGTTTTGCCTAATGGTACTCTCATTACTTACCAGCTGGGCACAACACCACTTCATTTGGCGTCACGATTCAACCACATCGAAACATGCAGAGCACTGCTTCGGGCCGGCATAAGCAAGGATTCAAAAACGAAGGTTGACAGAACGCCTCTGCATATGGCCGCTTACCATGGTAACATCGAGATCGTGGAACTGTTGCTGAGCAACAAATGTGAAGTCGATGCAAAGGATTTGGTACGTACAGGACATTACCGTCGAAGGGATGAACCATCGATTAATATGGCCATTTTTTACTGTTCTTTTGCAGTTAAAAATGACCCCTCTGCATTGGGCAGTGGAAAAGCGACACGATAAGGTGGTGGAAATGTTGCTACAGCACGGTGCAGATCCTAACGCGCTCTCCAAGTTTGACAAATCACCGATACTGCTCGCCAAAGCCACAAAACAGATGGAACTGGTGCGGATACTGAAATTAGCCAACGAGTTACGGGCCGCCAGCAATGAGCAAGTGGGGGTACGGATACAGAATCAACAGTGTGTATCCGTAATGAAAATTAATGTCATATTTCGAATGAATTTTAGGTAAAAGAGGCAACGGATAGTCTTATGCACGAACTGCAACAGCACAAGGAACGCCACCTAGATGGCCAGAGCACGATGGGCAACGAAAACGATGAGATAGAGGATAACATAACGATGGAACTGAGTAATGACAGTAACACCAATCTGTCGGATCACTCCGACCACCACGTCGAGCACTCCCTGAACGATACGGACCATCTCATCGAGAAGGAGGACAGTCTGACCGATGCCATAACGAATCTGGAGCAAAGTACGGAGACTGATCCGAAAAATCTCGACTCGTCCACACTGCAAATGCTCAAGGAGCACGGAATCGCCTTTATGCCGTCGGACGAAGGTGGTAGCGTGATTACGTCCGCCATCAAGAGTGGCAGGAAAATCGTGCTCTCCGAAGCGGGCAAGTACGCACTGAAGGAAACCATTTTTTACTGTTCTTTTGCAGTTAAAAATGACCCCTCTGCATTGGGCAGTGGAAAAGCGACACGATAAGGTGGTGGAAATGTTGCTACAGCACGGTGCAGATCCTAACGCGCTCTCCAAGTTTGACAAATCACCGATACTGCTCGCCAAAGCCACAAAACAGATGGAACTGGTGCGGATACTGAAATTAGCCAACGAGTTACGGGCCGCCAGCAATGAGCAAGTGGGGGTACGGATACAGAATCAACAGTGTGTATCCGTAATGAAAATTAATGTCATATTTCGAATGAATTTTAGGTAAAAGAGGCAACGGATAGTCTTATGCACGAACTGCAACAGCACAAGGAACGCCACCTAGATGGCCAGAGCACGATGGGCAACGAAAACGATGAGATAGAGGATAACATAACGATGGAACTGAGTAATGACAGTAACACCAATCTGTCGGATCACTCCGACCACCACGTCGAGCACTCCCTGAACGATACGGACCATCTCATCGAGAAGGAGGACAGTCTGACCGATGCCATAACGAATCTGGAGCAAAGTACGGAGACTGATCCGAAAAATCTCGACTCGTCCACACTGCAAATGCTCAAGGAGCACGGAATCGCCTTTATGCCGTCGGACGAAGGTGGTAGCGTGATTACGTCCGCCATCAAGAGTGGCCGGAAAATCGTACTCTCCGAAGCGGGCAAGTACGCACTGAAGGAAACGCGAAATCTTCACACTCAACAGCATCAGCAGCATCAACAACAACAGCAACAACACTTACAAAAGCAAACGTTTCACCCAGCCACGTCCATCCACGGCACCAACATCACGCACACGAAAACGAAGACTATCAAAATCATCAAAAAGCAATCGGCCACATCGCACCTGCACCATTCACACCTTCACCATCACGTGCACCAGTCGGGGACGGGCGCCACGCCGACGATAAAGACGAACAAGGTGATCAAGATACTATCGCCGGAAGAGTTTAAGCAGATATGTGGCGGTGAGGTCGGTGGGGTCAAGCGAGTGTCTTCGTCCGAGTACAAGAAAGCGGTTGCGTCGAGTTCTGTGAGGTAAGCCAAACCCATTTTAAAATACTTCACTTTGACGCTGGAAAAGCTCATTTTTCTTCTTTTTTTTCACCCTGCTTTGTAGAGTTCCTATCGGTGGTCGATCGCATGTGATACCATCGTCCGGTGGTAGCATGGGCACCAAGCCAATCAGCAAAATCGTTATGACAAAATCCGGCCAACGGTTTCCGGTCGTGGGGAATGCCGTACAGACGAAAATGGGCGTTAGCAGCAGCAGCAGTACCGTCGGCATAGCGAACGGGCTGTCCAGTGGCCACAATCGGCACATTATCACCTCCGCCGACGGTGTGAAACGAATCCGGACGGCAACCGGTATGGAGATCATTTCCGCACTACCCACCAAACTGCCCCAGGATACGGTCGTGTCCGTTGAATCGTCATCGGCGCCTCGGGTAGGTGCGGTGATTCATCGCGTCGCATCGCTTGGTAATCCCAGCTCCATCTCAACCAAATCTATCCCCTCCGTCTCTAAGACTGCAAGCGGGACGACCGCCAATCTAGTAGTGGAGGTGCTCGAACGACAGCTGCTCGAGCTGAAAAAGCTTATCGAGGACCTACGGAAACAGTTCGAGCTGTCGCAGAAACAGAACGAGGAGTACCGGTCTCGGGTTGAGAAGCTGGAGAAAGAGGTGCAAACGCTTAAGCAGCAGCAGCAGGGATCGAGTGGCACGACGGCGCCAGGGGGCAGCTTAGTCGAGATCCTGTAGGTCTGCTACTCGTCACACAGAACAGACACGTACGTAACGCTGCTACGTGACGTATGGCGCTTCCTTGACACAAAACTACCTTTTAGGAATATATAGAGGCATGCATGTCGCGTGTGCATGCGAACATTGTTGTTAAGTGTTATAACCGTTCTCTCGTGATTGTTGCGAACCCCGCTGTTGGACGGAAATGGGCTTGATGCTCATAGCGGTAGAGCATTACTTTGTACCATTGCTGATTTATGTTTGGTATGTTTTATTATTAAGAGATTACTTTATTATATTTTGTTTCATTAATGATCAATATCTAATAGTTGTAAAAGTTAACATTTTCTCAATACTATCGCAAAAACATTAAATCAAAATCCAATCCAATTCATGGTTCACCTAAAGCGGCGCACGTTTTGGCGGGAACCGTAAGGCATTTCCTTGGTGGGAGCATTTTTCACACCACATGCACACCCACACACCACCCCACACTTGTTGCCCATCACTTGGTTTCATGCATGTTTTCGATTTGGCAAACTCGTAACTGCTGTCGTTCCGAGAATCATGAATGAGTCGTCGTCGTCGTGTGCGGACATCGACAAGAGGCATGCGTGCGCACCGGTTGGGAAATTCCCACCGAATTGGACCAGGTGGGAGATGTTTATGTACGCCCAGGTTCGAGTTTTGTGAATGGCCAAGCAAAGATAATGCGCAACATGGTTAGCGCGGAGATCGTTTACGCTAATGCTGCGCGGCACGAAACCGGATAAGGTGTGTGCGACGTCATCGATGCAAGAGTTTACTACCGACACCGGAACAGAGATAGCGTGTGAGTATTTGGTTTGCACATAACCGATTGTTATCTTAATCGTTCGAAGGGAAAGGTGCGAAAATTTGATTTATTTATGTTTTGTAATAAAAACGTTAGAAATAAGCAAGCTTATATCTCAATAAGGAAGAACACAAATATTACTACAAGAAGAAATTAAAGTAATAGTTATGCTCTTCTGTGGGCATGTATCTTAAAATGTTGACTGCCATATGGCATGTGTATTCAGTTTCAAAGAACAATATAATCATTAAATCATTTACTCATTTATTAAATTTCTAAGCAGGTCGTAATCTCGTAACTCAAAAACCATATTTTAAGAAGACATTTCAGCGTTAAAAATCCATCACGTCATCTTAGTTTGGGCCTACCACGCCTCTACATTCCATGTGGATGGTCTAAAAAGACTTTACAGGCTGAGTCGTACGGTGCCATTCTCATGACATGACCAGCCCAAACTTAATAAAAGAATAGGTTAATATCTTGCCTACTGGAGGTCTACAAACCATCTTAGATAGAAACTATCATATATTGTGTGTATAATTTAGGTGCTAATATACTTGTTAATTATTTTATCAGGAAGAATTAGGTTTAACAAGTGGTGATAGTATTGAAAACAAATCTTTTATCGAACGTATTCTGAACGAAATTTTAATAATTAGCATCCACATCCAAGGAGGATTGCTTATAACTGAAGCTTTGATCACCTGAAGCATCCAGCCAGATTTCTTCTTTATATTTACTGTGGAGAAGTTTTCAATTTCTATTGACTTCCTGTCTTTCAAACTTTAATTTCTTATTTATTATTGATTTTTGGATAGAATCTATATTACATTCCGGGCGACCTAATGGCAAAGGCACTTCTTTTCACTGCACGAATGTCTATGTGCCACCAGGACCGTCAAGAAGTCAAGAGCGCCAGTAATGAGATTGTAGAGCTAAAAATAATAGACAGAGCTATAGTTGGTGTTGCATAGAAGCTTTGTTTTCCAGCATTCTTTAACACCTGCTCCATATTATAATTTTATGACAAAATCCGGCCAACGGTTTCCGGTCGTGGGGAATGCCGTACAGACGAAAATGGGCGTTAGCAGCAGCAGCAGTACCGTCGGCATAGCGAACGGGCTGTCCAGTGGCCACAACCGGCACATTATCACCTCCGCCGACGGTGTGAAACGAATCCGGACGGCAACCGGTATGGAGATCATTTCCGCACTACCCACCAAACTGCCCCAGGATACGGTCGTGTCCGTTGAATCGTCATCGGCGCCTCGGGTAGGTGCGGTGATTCATCGCGTCGCATCGCTTGGTAATCCCAGCTCCATCTCAACCAAATCTATCCCCTCCGTCTCTAAGACTGCAAGCGGGACGACCGCCAATCTAGTAGTGGAGGTGCTCGAACGACAGCTGCTCGAGCTGAAAAAGCTTATCGAGGACCTACGGAAACAGTTCGAGCTGTCGCAGAAACAGAACGAGGAGTACCGGTCTCGGGTTGAGAAGCTGGAGAAAGAGGTGCAAACGCTTAAGCAGCAGCAGCAGGGATCGAGTGGCACGACGGCGCCAGGGGGCAGCTTAGTCGAGATCCTGTAGGTCTGCTACTCGTCACACAGAACAGACACGTACGTAACGCTGCTACGTGACGTATGGCGCTTCCTTGACACAAAACTACCTTTTAGGAATATATAGAGGCATGCATGTCGCGTGTGCATGCGAACATTGTTGTTAAGTGTTATAACCGTTCTCTCGTGATTGTTGCGAACCCCGCTGTTGGACGGAAATGGGCTTGATGCTCATAGCGGTAGAGCATTACTTTGTACCATTGCTGATGTGCGTGTGTGCTGCTCGGTTTGTTTCGAATTCGTCTCCGTTACGCTGGGTTGTCATCCTCTTTTTTTAGAGCCATAACTTTAAAGGCCATTTCCACTACACAAATACGCATAATCCGTTCGTATTTCTACTGCTCAGTTCTACGCTATCCATCGAATCTCTGCAACGAACAGTTTATTTTCTTTCAAAGCAATCACCATATAGTGCCACTTTTTTTTGGTACAAAAAGTTCTGTCTGCCACACGACGAACCGGATAAACAGTTCTGCCGGACGAACGATCGCTTTGCAGCATCTTCATCTACCTCGTGATCGTGTAGCGAACTGTGCGGTTTTCGGTGAGTAGAGAACGAACCCCGACAACGGAACGAAACAAAACGAAAACAAAACAGCAAACAAGTGTAAGATTGTGTAGCTTGTCTGCAGGCGTATTGTGTTTTCTACACGAATGCATCATCCGCAACACATCGGTTATAATAGTTGTAAGATCGGACATGAAGGTTTGCCAACAAAAGGCAAACAGCGTATCGCAAACGTGCTGTATGCGAAATTGCTCATAATTAATGTACGAAATTGTTGGTTTTACCTTAAATAGCCATATATACAAGGGGAGGAGAATACAGCCGGAGCAAAAACACACACTACAACCACTCGTCACTCAACCTGAATTGAACCAAACACTCATAATAGTACTCATTTGTCTCTGTTTTTGTTTCGCTTTCCTGTTTTTGGAGATTGTTTATGTTAACAGAAACGAAAGCGAATTATAAATGAGATTTAAGGAAGGAACCTTACACATAAAACAAACTACAAACAGTAACAAAGAGATAGAAAACACCAAACATACACTAAAAGTAGCAATTTCAGAAGACCTCTTTTTCTAACAATGGCCATTTACTACGTGCGTGTGTTCATTTCCTACTTATACAAAACCAACTACTTAAAACAAAACGCGGGTAAATTGGTGCATTTTTCTTTCTGTTATAATTGTGCTTTTGGCGTACATCTTTATTGTGTGATTAACAGCCAGAATTGTGCAGGCGGACGAACTAAAACACAAAGGGGAATCGGAAAATTAGCATAGCAGAGTGTTTTTGGCGTTAATGTTTTGTTATAGCGAAGTTTTGCGGACGAGAAGGATGTACAGAGACAGGAGCGACAGGATTTAAGGGTTTAAAAGGATGATAAATTAGGGTGCGAGAGTAGCCAGTAAGCAATATGATTGAGATGGAAGCCATCTCTGCGCGTGTGAACCAAGTTTCAGCTTGTTTGATGTACATATAGTGTAAGTAAAACGCTACGAGTGTAAAAAAAACAATACCTTGCTAAGCCGCCTTACTTTTTGGAGTGTTCTGAGCAACTGATTAAGCGTAGAATGTGACAATGGGAAAAGGGAAGCATTTCTTCCGGTTGAGCAAGTCAACCAACCCGGAGAAGGACTCATTTTTCGGATGTGTGCAGGTGTGTGGCACACACCTGCCCACATGTTGGCGCTAGAATGTAAACGAATAAAACAGATGCATTTCATTTTCAGTTCGCTTCTTTTTTTTTTTGGGGCTATATTTTCGGCTTCTGTTTCGTTTGTTAGATTTTAGTTTTTCTTACAAACCAGTATGCTTCTTCACCCAATCTCTGAATTCGGTAACGCGAGCGAACGCGGCCGGGAAACCCTTCTCACAGCCAAGCGCATGACCGAAGCTAACCACACCGACCAGCGTCTTGTCCTCGGCAAGTACTAGCGGACCGCCCGAGTCACCGTTGCACGGCGATTCCTTCTCATCACCACGCGCACACAGGGTCGTCTTGCGCACCACCAGCGGGGAGAACGTCTTCTGACACTCGGAATTCGTGATGACCTTCAGCGTGGCGTACCGCAGATCCTGAGACACCGGGCCACCGGTTTCCATCAGACCCCATCCACTAACCACAACCGATTCACCGACAAAATCTTCCTTTCCAGTCGGCAGTCGGACAGGCTGCATATTCTCGCTGAACTCAACCTTCTGCGGAAGCTTCACCAGTGCCACATCGTTCGCCACAAACAGGGGGTTGTATTTTTCGTGCTTGAAGAATTCGGTCGATTCCAGCACCAGACCACCATCGAACTCAACCGTACCGAGATGAACTTCCACCGATTTAGCCAACTGTACGCAATGGCCCGCCGTAAGGACCCACTCTTCGTTCAGCAGCGAACCACCGCACAGAGCACGCTGACCGTTGCCAACGTTCAGGGTAAGTCGCACCTGGTACGGGAACTGTCCAAGGGTAGCCGCTTCACCGTTCACCACACGTACCCCGGGAGCTGCCTGGGCGAATGCGACCGAAGCCACCAACAGTAGTGCCACCGACATTGGTTGCATCTTAAGACTTTTGTATCACTGTTCCGTTTGTAAGTTGATCCTCGTCGGAGGAGGATGTGTGAACGAATTATGCCGTCTGTTGGGGTGGACTTTCTTTTTATAATCGATTTATCGAAATGGTTGATAAGGTGATAAGGTGGAGACGGTTAGGCTACTGTAGAAGAGAGTTGTAGCTTATGTCGAGACGCTACTTCAAGCGTTGGGTTGCCTCTTTGGTTGCCTGTACCTCTTGAAGTGCTTTGTTTATTGTCCATTGACCCAACAGGAGGGGATGGAATTGCCGAGAAAATTACTTCTTCTAGAGTACTGCATAATGTAGTCAAGTGTGTATCTATATGGGGTTCGCTTGTCAATTGCTCTTCAAGTTCACAGGAAATAGTTTGAATTAGCTAGAATTCACACGCAAGAGTTGTTGTAGATGGATAATTATAGAATCCGCTTCATAGTTACAGGATTGGTTAGGTCTACTGTGACTAACTCATTCAACCCCAATAGCTTATCAATTGTAGCTAGTTTAAATCGTAAATTACTATTCCGGTTAACCATTCTAATGATGACCATCAAGACAGGAGTAAAGTTCGTTAAAATCCCCCCAATTGAGAGTGTCTGGAATCTTAATTAGTAGATTGTGGCTTGTATTATGAATGGGTTTCCATGTCCTTGACAATATCAGTCAGCAAATCGTTGTATTAAAAGATAGCGCAGCCTATCTTCAAGCCCTTATAAACTTCAATAACGCGTAAGAAAATAGTTATCAATGGCTCTTCTTGCTACTGGTTTATTACATATTTGTGATCCTATGATCGTTCTGTGCTTTGTTTTACACAAAGTTATAACATTTTTAGAGTGAATTTTTCGCCAAACGACGCTGGAAAGCCTACTTCTACGCACCGATTCTGAAACCATGTGCCCTTTCAAACGGTGCATTATGATCGTAGCGACATCTAGTTGGAAATATACGTAACTACCCGTTGAAATGCTCTTTGCAGGGCTCGTTGCTAACATTCCTGATTCCTGAACAACACGTTGTAAAGCGCTGCGATTCTTTCTATTACACTTTGGTTGTTACACTTTTATTTTGAAATAATATAAACGAAATTGTGAAAAATAATTGCCATAATACTCCTTAAGCCTCACACATTGTCTACCTTTTCCTCTTTGCCACTACAACATCGAGAGGTCTTGGCCTACAATTTCTGGATTCGTTGACTTAATTTTACCCGTAGACGGGTATTCAGAGTCCTATGTACGAGTCCTGGGTACATTTTGGATGGGATTCAATAAACGGTCCAGCGTTGCAGTCTGGTATATTTCTTCCCCTGATTTCACATACATATAATTATAATATGGAGCAGGTGTTAAAGAATGCTGGAAAACAAAGCTTCTATGCAACACCAACTATAGCTCTGTCTATTATTTTTAGCTCTACAATCTCATTACTGGCGCTCTTGACTTCTTGACGGTCCTGGTGGCACATAGACATTCGTGCAGTGAAAAGAAGTGCCTTTGCCATTAGGTCGCCCGGAATGTAATATAGATTCTATCCAAAAATCAATAATAAATAAGAAATTAAAGTTTGAAAGACAGGAAGTCAATAGAAATTGAAAACTTCTCCACAGTAAATATAAAGAAGAAATCTGGCTGGATGCTTCAGGTGATCAAAGCTTCAGTTATAAGCAATCCTCCTTGGATGTGGATGCTAATTATTAAAATTTCGTTCAGAATACGTTCGATAAAAGATTTGTTTTCAATACTATCACCACTTGTTAAACCTAATTCTTCCTGATAAAATAATTAACAAGTATATTAGCACCTAAATTATACACACAATATATGATAGTTTCTATCTAAGATGGTTTGTAGACCTCCAGTAGGCAAGATATTAACCTATTCTTTTATTAAGTTTGGGCTGGTCATGTCATGAGAATGGCACCGTACGACTCAGCCTGTAAAGTCTTTTTAGACCATCCACATGGAATGTAGAGGCGTGGTAGGCCCAAACTAAGATGACGTGATGGATTTTTAACGCTGAAATGTCTTCTTAAAATATGGTTTTTGAGTTACGAGATTACGACCTGCTTAGAAATTTAATAAATGAGTAAATGATTTAATGATTATATTGTTCTTTGAAACTGAATACACATGCCATATGGCAGTCAACATTTTAAGATACATGCCCACAGAAGAGCATAACTATTACTTTAATTTCTTCTTGTAGTAATATTTGTGTTCTTCCTTATTGAGATATAAGCTTGCTTATTTCTAACGTTTTTATTACAAAACATAAATAAATCAAATTTTCGCACCTTTCCCTTCGAACGATTAAGATAACAATCGGTTATGTGCAAACCAAATACTCACACGCTATCTCTGTTCCGGTGTCGGTAGTAAACTCTTGCATCGATGACGTCGCACACACCTTATCCGGTTTCGTGCCGCGCAGCATTAGCGTAAACGATCTCCGCGCTAACCATGTTGCGCATTATCTTTGCTTGGCCATTCACAAAACTCGAACCTGGGCGTACATAAACATCTCCCACCTGGTCCAATTCGGTGGGAATTTCCCAACCGGTGCGCACGCATGCCTCTTGTCGATGTCCGCACACGACGACGACGACTCATTCATGATTCTCGGAACGACAGCAGTTACGAGTTTGCCAAATCGAAAACATGCATGAAACCAAGTGATGGGCAACAAGTGTGGGGTGGTGTGTTGGTGTGCATGTAGTGTGAAAAGTGCTCCCACCAAGGAAATGCCTTACGGTTCCCGCCAAAACGTGCGCCGCTTTAGGTGAACCATGAATTGGATTGGATTTTGATTTAATGTTTTTGCGATAGTATTGAGAAAATGTTAACTTTTACAACTATTAGATATTGATCATTAATGAAACAAAATATAATAAAGTAATCTCTTAATAATAAAACATACCAAACATAAACAAATAAATTCAATTATTGGAAAGCTAAAGTTCTTCATGAAATCATCCAAAGAGTAAAGTAAAACATCATCCGTATCGGAATTAGCCTACAGTGAGCGCCTCTTTTAATCAACACAACAGAAGGATATACTGTGTTTTGTTGGTGTTATTGTTCAGATTGAGCTCGTACAGTCAGTCCCGTAGAGCAGAAGTCTTCAATATTTGTGGTGCTAGGTATAATATCACTAATTCTGATATTATATTCACGGGTGATTGGGATTAAGTTGAATAATTGAACACAGAAACTGTATAAAAATTATATAAACATGTTTCCAATTCATTTTCTTGACATTGTTGTGGCAATGGCCCCAGTTTTCCATTTCGGTAGCTAATTATGTTATTTGTTAGAAATATATTTAAGATCTCTGTGGACCATAATTAGGAGACCCCTGTTTTTGTGTGATGATTATCACCATAATTCTTTATCGCGTTTAAAATTCAAGTGGGGCTAACCTTCTGGAAATAGTTTTTGTTATTATCACCTACTGTATTAACTATAAATTTGGTTTACCTTCTATTTTTACCTATTTTCAATGTTACAATAAATAAAATTGTATACAGAAAACAATATGATATTTTCTATAAATTTCTCCACGCAACAGTTAGTTCTATTTTGAAAAACAAAACTTAAACAACAGACTTAAGCCGCCAAAAGTCGCTCATCACTGTGCGCTCAATCCTGAACGAACGTTGAGAGAAGGACTCCGAAAAGAAACACTCGAGCAGAGCAGAAAAAAACCCACCGTAGACGAAGGAAACCATGATCGCGGACGCAATCGCCAAGGGCAAGGGATGGCCATGGTAAGACGATGTGGAAATAATTGTCCGATGAGTCATCACGACGCACTGGCACTGGCCCGTATTCGCCTGTTTTGACTTGCGGCTTCTTGAAAATCGACACAGCCCAAGACGCTCACGGGTAGGATCGAACAGACAACAAGTTGTTGGTTGCTATGTCTCTCTCTTTCTCACTCTCCTTCTTGTGTCTGCGTATGTCTTCGCACTCTCTCTCTCTCTTGCGTCTTTTCTGACAAACCTGCAAATGAGAGAAAAATCCCAGCCTACCGAGTGAGCATAGCACAGCATAGTGAAGCAGGATAGAAATAGCAACAAAACATGCTGCTGCCAATGGGAAATATGATGTCAGAATGTGGACCGTTTGCGTGTTTTCTTCGTTAGAAAAAAAACGCTCTAGGACCGGGATCGTGTTGCAACGTGTTTCTGCTTATCGTTACCGCCGGGATCTTCTTCGCTCTTCACTGCGCCGATGCAGTTAGAATGCACATTCCCTTGCATCGCACTGCAACCGCATTCGTGTCCCGGCAACCTGTTTTTGTCGCTTTCGTTCCGATTCGTCTCGAGCAGGGTAAGAATAATGCAAACCACAGTCGAAATGCAAGAAGTAGAACACGGCCCTGTTTGTCCTTGGCGCTTAGAGCGACGGGGACGTCCCTTCCGATTTGTTCTCTGTTGCACGTTCTCTTCTTTGACGCTGGCTAGCTGGAATTCGGCCGTTATCCGGTCATCCGAGACCTCGACCATGTGGCGCTAGGCTGTTAGCGATAAGCCGTTTTCTTCTTTGCTGTGCGTACAACAACACAAGGGGGAAACACTATCACTATCTAAATACAAACCAACGCTAAATTTGTGTTCCTCGTTTTTGTTGGATTTTAGCAAATTTAGAAAATAGATGAAAAGTATTATTCTAAATATTTGATTAATAGTTTTATTTGATAAAGATAACATTTATAAAAACCTTTATTTACTTTAACTATTTTTCGGGGAAAAAATATATTCACCTTAAAATTAAAACTATCTTAACTTTAGAACAGTTTTGCTGCATCGCAAAATGCAAATCAATTGACGCCAAAATGTGGCCCATAGGTCAATCACCTCCGGCTCCAACACGCCTGTTTGTGCCAGCCTGCCAAAAATGGGTGCATTAGCAAAAACAAGCACATTGCCTGTCGCACTTATAATGAATATTATTGTTATGCCTTTTAACAATTTACCTTTTGTCACCTTCAACGTCGACCCCCCTCCCGTACGTACTTACGCACGTCAGCCGCGCATACTGTTCGTAAATGAGCTTAAAAAAAGGGATTCTTTTGAGATGGTTTACCTTCCGGAACCGGATTCTATAGGTTGAAAGTATACGTGCTAAATAAAAGCTTTAGAGGTAAAGAGTGGTGGTGGAGATAGGGGGGGAACGTATGGTAAACATTGGCAACCACTTCGTACAATACACCCACCACCGGCAGGCGAAGGCGCAAATTTTATTCCAAACAGTACGGTACAGCTTTTATCGACAGGCCAAACAGTTTGTATCAGGTAAAAGAAACCCCTTGAAACTGGCATGCCATTGTTGGTTTTAGTTTACTTTGTTTGTTGAGTACAGCCAGGGGATTAAACATCCTAGGAGTTCAAAATAGGAATAACAAGAGCATAATCGAAAGCAGTGTATTTTTTACGAATATTTTTTATCTTTGACTTCGGAATATTTTTAAGAAGATATGATTTGTAACATGTTCTTTTTGCGAATAAGATTAACATTTGAAGAAGTGGATATTAAGTACTGTTGTTTACTTAAAAAGAGCCATGTATATGAATGCACGGTAGTAAACTTAATTTTTTTTTTGGGTCCTAAGACAGCCACATCTGTAGGACAATAAAGCATCGTCGAAGTCGAATGACCTTTGAATGACGAGACAATTTAAACCTTCGCGTAAAGATGTCGAATATCCCGTTCGTGGCTTTCCATACATTTGTTAAAATTGTTTTATAAATTTGTTCGTCTATTTTACAGATAACAATGCGTTACTTAACTCTTTAATAAACAAGTTCGATAAGGGCAAGGTCTCAAGTTTCTTCTTTGTTTGTCTATAACATGATCGATGAGAGAGATCCTGTTGCATTGTGAATAAGTGGCCTTACCACTATATAACTTAGAGTTCTGAACGTTAAAATACTTTATTAAATTACAACATTTTATTACCTGAATTAGAATAAGAAAATATTTTATTTATGCATTTTATTCATGCACACATGCTTCTTCGTATAAAACAATGTATTTTTGCAAAAGCTTTCCTTGCATTTTCGAAAGCAATATCTTCCATCTCGAAGCTTCCATCGTGCTAAAATTCGTACACCACTGTTTCTCCCCACCGTTGGCAGTGTGTGTGTGTGTGTGGGGTGCGATTTAACAGCTTTCAAACTCTTGCATATACGCATCGCTTCGCATCCTCAAAACGCAGCACAGCCAATGTTGGGTACGCGGTACCCCACAATTTCAAGCTGTGTCTTTAAACATTCCGCGGGCGAACCACGCTGCACAAGAAACTCCCCAAAAAATCGGCATCCGTACAGTCGACCAGATAGGTCCGGGTGAAAATGGGTGGAAAACAGGCAAAAATCGAACAGCACAACACAATACACGCGCAAAAGCACAGCCCCAACACGATCAAGCACACGAAGCAACGGGTAGCCAATCGTCGCGCCTGCCGATGCCGTCTAGCGAGCTATTTTTAGCACCATGAATCATATGTTCCACGGCACACACCACTACCCGTAAGCGGTCGGTTTCAAGTCGGCTTCATTTTTTCATTCCACACACCTCATTCGTTTATCTACTTTCGAGCCGGACGCGCGCGTGTGTGCTGCTGCTCCGTGTGCTTCATCAACAGCAACGGGTAGCGATCGTCATTTTCCACCACGAGTCGACGAAACATTTTCCCCGGTCAGTGTGTGTTTTGTTATGTTGCGATAAGTGAGCATCATCAGTTCTTGTGTGTGTCCTTTACCTTTTCAAAGGTACAACTTGCCCTGGTGAACTACGGATACGAAAAATTAGCACAGGAAAGACGTGAAAAGTGACACCACCCGTCGAAACCCAAAATCAGTAAAGCACGTAGAATAAATTAGGCGTAGGCCGCACCGTGCATTGCGAAATCCCCTGTTTGTCGCAGCAGTGTGTGCGCACGTGTTTGTTGGTGTGCGTCTCCGCGAGCACACAGGAACGTGAAAAGACCCCGCGTACTTTGGGCCGTCTACACTTTGTTGTTCCGCGACTGCCGAGTGGGACAGTTTCATTATTATTGCGCGGTCTTTCGCAGTGTGTCGTGTCTGTGCGTACGTACATCCACACGTGTGTGTGTTTCGAGCTCGTACTGCGTGTCACAGTGTGCGTGTGTGTGCGACAAAGCAAAGAACGACACAGCAGCAGATAAAACGTTCGTTTCTTTGCTCAACAAAATTTATTCACAATACGGCACATTTACCAAACGGAGCTGGGCGAAAACGTACAAAACAAATAACAGATCCAAGTGACCTTAGCGGAACAAGCAAAACGAAAGAAACGCAGATAATCAGTAGCCCGCAGTGTGTATCTTTTTATGTAAATTGTGTGTGTGTGTTGGTGTGAACTGTGCTTCAAATTGCCTGTCATTTCCTCTTCCCGTGTTTATTGTGATAGTTCTCCATTGTTGGGGAACTTACTGAGGCCGCGATAGATAATATATCAGCACTACGGGCTTCGTAGTTCCAGTGCGCGTGGACGGGCACTCTCGTTAACCTTCAAAACGTGATTTCTTTATGCACCCGAAACATAAAGATTGCAACTTCAGCGCGAAGTGTGTTTGCGACTGTATGGGTGTGTAGAAACGAACAAGTGTCAGTGCATACTGGGATAGGCAAAAAAGCGAAGGTTGTTGTTTATCGTACGCAATTTGACATTTCGTTCCTGGCCCCAAACAACACCATCAACATTTAATTTCAAACTTGCTGTGAATTGCATCTCGGGACGTGCAATTAGCAAGTGTTTACCCGGTTTATTGTGGTTGCATTTTCTGCCATTTAACCGAACCCAGCGACACTCCGATACGCCGACCAAGATGCGGAACAACGTGCTGAACAGCAAACACACCAACAACAACACGATGGAATCGTTCTACGAGGACAATAACGCCCAGTTCGTACCGTCCACCACGAACGGTGTGACGACGGGCAACGGCAACGGGTTGAAGCGGCCCGCAACGCTGGAGCTGAATTTGGCACCGGGCAAGGCACGGAAAACGCGCTACAATGCATCGGTCACCATGCCCTCGGTACTGCCATCGCCGGACATGCAGATGCTGAAGCTGGTGTCGCCTGAGTTGGAGAAAATCATTAGCACGAATGCGACACTACCCACACCGACACCCAGCGCCATCATCTTTCCACCCTCGGCAACGTCCTCGCAGCAACAGTTTGCGAAAGGGTTCGAGGATGCGCTGCTCTCCTTACACGAGAAGGAAACTATCAGCAAGCTGAACACGGGCAACAATAACAACAATAACAACAGCAATACGAGCAATAATAACAATGGTCCCAGTGCGAATATTGGTGGAGCACCGGCGGAACGCCTACCAACTACGGCCGCACCGACGACGGTGGTACCAGTGGTGGGTACGACGGCAAACACGCTAACCGCGACGGTCCTAGCTTCCGGCCACAATAATGGTATGAGCGGTGGAGAAATAACCTACACAAACTTAGGTAAGTGATGTCACATTATCTCTGCAATTGGTTCCTTGATCTAATGAGCGTTTTTTTTTTATACTCATCCACACAGATTACCCGGGAATTGTGAAGGAAGAACCACAAGCCACCTCAAGCAATCAATCGCCTCCGGTTAGTCCGATCGATATGGAATCGCAGGAGCGCATCAAGCTCGAACGGAAGCGGTTGCGAAACCGAGTGGCCGCCTCCAAGTGTCGCCGGCGGAAGCTGGAACGCATCTCGAAGCTTGAGGACCGGGTAAAGGAACTGAAGACCCAGAATTCCGAGCTGAGCGGTGTGGTGTGCAGCCTAAAGCAGCACATATTCCAGCTAAAGCAGCAAGTGATCGACCACCACAATAATGGCTGTACGATCACGTTGGTGGGCAAGTTTTGAGGCGGTTTTGGGACCGAGAAACTACTATCCTTGTAGCCTAGGTTTGTCCTTTAAGGAGGCGCAGGACGTCGCGATCAACTGTGAAATATTGATTAGTTGCAAGGGAAAGCAACAACACTACACACAGACACACAAATACACGAACAAAGCTTATTGCCATTGTGAAACACAGAAATGCCTTATCGTATTAGAGAATTGATAACTTCTACGTAGGAGTATTGCTTACGTATGGGAAGGGCCTCTAGAGATGCCGGCCACGTGCAGATAGTAGAGGGAAACCGAGCAATGTGCAAATGCGTCGAGCGAGAGGAGCTATAAAACATAACAAAACAACGGTGGATAAATCTAGTGTTAACCAATGATTGCGTTATTTGAGCGATAAGTTTGTACACAGCGAAAACAAAAGAGGGACAAACAGTTCGGTTTAGGGATGTAGAGAGATAAGTTGTTATAAGCCTGCCTGGGTCAAGTGGGCAGTAGTAAGAAGTCAGATTTTTAAGGTTTATTTTAAAGCTAGGATTCGAAAACAACAAGTGCTTCTAGTCGTTGGATTGAGCTTTTCCGAACACGCTGTTACTGCGGCGTTCGAGATTCAAATTCATCTGTGTGCGTCCGCAATGCTCTAGGTGTCATATGGATAGTTTTGTAAGCATTATTCTCGTTTATTTTAATAGAGGTTTAATTGAGATGTTTTCGCGCTTTTTCCGCTCTCCCAGTTTAATGTTTTGTTTTTACCTCCATGTCCCGGAACCGCAAACTAATTAGCCAGTGTTACATTTCCTTTACCGCTTTGTGTATGCTTTTATTCTCACGTCTTGCTTACTACTACTACTACCCACATCAAATAGTCAACAAAAACCACTAGAAATAGTTACATACATGCCATAACAGAACGGAACCGTTTCCAGAATTAGAAGCAATTTAGTGTGTAACACACACACACTGTGTGCGTATGTTAACAAAAAGGAACAAAATTATCCACCGGAAGGGTTTAGGAACGGTGCTTGCACGCATGCGATCGTTGTTGTGTTTTTCGATTCTCAGCCAGAACAAGTTTCTTTTAGTTTTGTATATTTAAATGTGCGTGCAATCTGTGTGTGTGTGTATATATAGTTAGTTAAACGCTAATACTGTCGCTAACGACGGCCCTAAGAGAGTCAGCTGTGTGCCAGAGGAAGAGAATGCTAAAATATGTACGAAACGACGATACAAAACGATGCAATTACGTGCAACCAAGTTCTGTTAGCTTATGCGTACCTTGGGGTACAGGAAAAGCAACAGCAGCGGCACCGTGTGCTGTGCTACGGGGGCATAGAGCAAGTCATTGAACATATATTTATTTGTAAGCTCGTGTTTCATTTCGTGCATTACCTTATTTTTGAAGATATTTACAAATAAAATGAAAATTATAATTATTTTGCTAAAAAATGGATGGATTTTTATTTCTTGCTACGCCTTGGATCGTAAAGCTATGCTGTGCTGGTTGCAGCTGCTCACAGCCGATGTAGCCGATTGCGTCATCATCGATTGGAACTAGCGGTTGGATCTGTTGTGGTACGGTTCGGCATGTGGAGTTGTTGACCTTCACTCCCTTGGTGGGATTGTAAAATGTCTGGTACGACCATGTTGGCGTTGGTTTGACTGGCGGTGTTGGTATGCTGTGGAGTGCTAAATACTGTGACACTGTTAACACGTCCTAATTTAACTGCTGAAGAAGAATGGCTTAATAAAATGTTTACACTAGAAATCGATTGGTATTAATTAGAAAGAAAAGTGGAGAAGGCGTGCTTTTTCAAAAAGAGATGTGTTATTTAGAAAAGTTAGAAAAAAGGCAATCATCTTAGTGGCTTCAAACCACAGCCAGAATTAAGCGATGTTGTGCCTATTCCAAGTTTAAATCGATTTAAAATTTCATCAAGATACGAACTACAATATCATAGGCTACAAATGCTGGGATGAGGTTCTCCCAAATATATTTGCTGCTGGTGAAAACAACATTGTGATCATTAAAATCGAATGCAAAGATAATCACTTCGCATTGCATACTTTTAGGCGTTTAACTATTCGTGATATGCGCGAGAACAAATTGAACAAATTATAATTGTGCATTACTTCTTAAAATACACCATTTATTTAATTGTTCATTGTTTAGGTAAAACAAGTACAACGAACGTTATTAAACTAACCATATAAATACTATCCCCAGCATTACTCATTAAAATCCATCCAGTACATCAAAATCGTCATCGTCCCATTCCTGCGTCTGTTTGCTTTGTTCCGTTTCGTAAACCGGTGCAGATGCTTCACTGATCGTTACATCTGCCTCCTCTTTATCCTTCGATTCCATTATTTCCCACAGTTCCATATCCTCCGCAACGTTCAGTGTGCTCGAATCAGCCACATAGCCCGATCCGCTGTCCTGCGTGGTCTGGCTGTTCGGTTGATTGTAGTTTCGGCGTCCCGCTTGATTCGGTGCATTACCTTGCCTCGGACGCTCCTTACCCTCCATCGTGAGCTGGCTAAGCTCAAAGTACTGGTTCGGATGATTAATGCCCTCCTCTAGCTTCGTTTCGTGGATCACTTCGAAGTACTTCGCGCACGCGATCTGGTAGTGTCCTTTGGCCGCATACCCAGTTACCTCATCCGCATCGAGTGTGCTTAATCCGTATCCGGTTAGCTTCATTTTCAGCGTGCTCGGGTCGAGATTTTTGAACGGACAGCCATGTGTTTCACCCGGCCCGATCGGTGTCGTGATCACTTTCATGCAGGAAAAGGGAGAATAATTGATGCGCGATCCTTCCTTGCCGTAGTTGTGCCGGATGGCATACGCATACTCTTTCTCGAACTTTTCGATCGGTACCTTGCCACGGGTCAGCTCCTCGCGCCAGAAGCGCAACGCGTCCTCCATCGTAACGCCGACCGCTTTCAGGAACAGGGTGTACTGCATTCGACCGACGTGCTTGAGATGGTGCGTGGCACGCAGCGTTTCGTGCACATTGCGCATGCAGAGTGCGAACGATTTCTTCGACAGCTGATCGAGACTTTCGATCGGGACGGCACCGGTTTTTGCGACGGTATAGTTTTTACCCGTGTACGATGTGTGGATCGATTTCAGCAGCATCGAAAACCGTTCGTCGATTTCCAGCGTGGGCAACAAACGCAAATGTCCCTTCAGACCGTCCTCAATCAGCTGCTGGTGCTTCTTACCGATCACGTGCGCAAAGTGTTCGGGCGTAATGTACGCTGTGCCACCCTTCAGGAAGCATTTGCGATCGCGTACCAGGTTTAACACTTCGGTGAAATGGACCGCGTAAAAGTCTTGCGTTTCCACCTTGAGGCGCGTAATGTTCGCCGTGCTTGCAGACAGATGTTCCGAAATTTCCAACTTCTCTTCGTCTGCCAGCGGTTTATAATCCAGCTCGTACACCTCCAAGAAATCCTTCACATCACGCGTCGATAAACCACCAAACTTTAGCTTGAACAGTTCCATCTCCCGTGCCACGAACCAACGGCGCAACTCTTCCGACCGGCAGTAGGCGAAGCGCAGTATAAAATGTGACAAATAATCCCTTCGGCGAGCGGTTTTGCTAACGTCATCGTTTACGTTTCCGCGGACCAGCTTGGCGTACGTACGAAGCCCTTCGTGGTTAATATCTTGGAGTGCCGCTTCGCGCCATGCATCGGATGATACTTTCGGGTTTTTGGCCGTAACCTGTTCGAGCAGCCGCAGCATCTTCAAGCGTTCCAGTGCCAGCTTCTCGAACTCTTCGATCGACAGCTCCACGATCGGAGGAATCAGATAGAAACACACGTTGTGCGGTATGATGTGTTCCAGCGCTAGATCCGCCGAAAAGCGCTTTGCATTCAGATAGTTTTGTCTGGAGTTGATCATCTTGCTGTTGCTTATTTGGTTCCCTAAAAACTAGAAATAAAACCCGCACGCAAAGAACCGCACACGATAAGCCACCGTCTTCCACAACAAAGCGACGGTATAGCATTTGATTTCGCGCGCATTATTATGACAGCTGCTCGCCTGACGGCTGTCAGTTGAAATGTTTACGTTACTTTTGTTTCGTCGACGAAAAGTAACGGAGAAGCAGAAAGAAAAAAATCGATCAACTCGACCAAGCGCGTCTGAGAAGAAGTTTGTTTATACGGTGGCGTCCTGCAAGAAATCGCATTTTTCTATTGGAAAACTTTGTCAAACTTTGGTTGGGCTTCGCCTAGTTGCGAGCGCAACCGGTTTTTCGTTGGTAGAAACGGTAGAAGCAATCGCAACGCGGAAAATAGAAGGCAAAACAATGCCATAACCCGGGTAGCTTCTGGCTGCCGGATTGGTGTGTGCTGATCATACAAAAGTGTGCGACACCGTGGGTTTGGGCGATTTTGCTTGCTTTTAACAAACCCCAATCAATTCGGGACCACTCTGTAAGTATTTTACAAAAGCTTTACGATACCTTCGATTTACCGTTTTTCCTTTTCCACGCAATCAGAACGCTACAGCTTGTAAGCATAGCAAGAAGAAAAAGAAGAAGAAACAGTAATTTGTGGTTCCGGTTGTACGAGAAAGTGATTCCGGGTTTCACTATCAACCATGCATATAAAACAGGTAAAATGTTTGTTTTTATTCGTTTGGATCATGCAACAACCTAAAATTCTAACCCTCCTTCACCATCATCAGGTCATCATCCAGGGCTTCAAGAGCTACCGGGAGCAAACGGTCGTGGAGCCCTTCGACAAACGGCACAACGTAGTGGTGGGCCGCAATGGATCGGGCAAGAGTAACTTCTTCTACGCGATTCAGTTTGTGCTCAGCGACGAGTTTACCCATCTCCGCCCGGAGCAGAGACAAGCATTGCTTCACGAAGGAACTGGTCCCCGGGCCATGTCCGCGTACGTGGAAATCATTTTCGACAACTCGGACAATCGCGTCCCGATCGATAAGGAGGAAATCTATCTGCGCCGAGTGATCGGTGCCAAGAAGGATCAATACTTCCTTAACAAGAAAGTGGTACCCCGGTCGGAGGTGGTCAATCTGCTCGAATCGGCCGGATTTTCCAACTCCAACCCGTACTACATCGTGAAGCAGGGTAAAATTAACCAGATGGCAACGGCACCCGACTCCCATCGGTTGAAGCTCCTGCGAGAGGTGGCCGGAACACGCGTGTATGACGAGCGTAAGGAAGAATCGATGAATTTGCTGCGTGAAAGTGAAGGCAAGTTGGAAAAGATTTCCGAGTATCTGCGTACGATCGAGGATCGGTTGAAGACGCTCGAGGAGGAAAAGGAAGAACTGTCCGAGTATCAGAAATGGGACAAGGCTCGCCGTACGCTCGAGTACGTCATCTACGAAACGGAGCTGAAGGAAACGCGCAAACAGCTGGAAGAGTTGGACACGCAGCGCAAATCGTCCGGCGACAAACAGATGCTACTTACGCAGGAAATTCAAAAAGCACAGGAGAGACTTAAAAACGCACAAAAATCGTTGAAGGACGCCAAGAAGGATGTGGTGACGGCGAAGGACGAAAAGTCTGTGCTAGCGACCGAACATCAGCAGCTGTTGCGCGAGAAAACCAAGCTCGATCTGACGATTTCCGACCTGTCGGACGAGGTGCAGGGCGACAACAAATCGAAGGAACGGGCCGAACAGGAGCTGGAACGTCTGAAGATTACCATCGCGGAGAAGGAGAAAGAGCTGGAACAGGTTCGGCCCCGGTACGAAGCGATGCGTCGCAAGGAGGAGGAATGCTCGCGTGAGCTGAATCTGAAGGAACAGAAGCGCAAAGAGCTGTACGCTAAGCAGGGCCGTGGATCACAGTTCTCGTCAAAGGAGGAACGTGACAAATGGATCCAGGGTGAGCTGAAATCGTTGAACAAACAGATCAAGGATAAAATTTCTCACCAGAACAAGCTGCAGGATGATCTGAAGAAAGACATTTCGAAACAGAGCGAGCTGGAGAAGAAAATCCAAGAACATACGGAATCGTTCGAACAGCTGCGTGTGCAGATCGATGAGCATAATAAGAACTTTTACGAGCTGAAGAAGAAAAAGGATCACTACCAGAGCTTGAGGAATGATATCTGGAAAAAGGAAACGGCCGTCACGCAAACGCTGTCGGGGTATAAGGAGGAATTGGCTCGTGCCGATCAAGCGCTACGATCGATGGCCGGCAAACCGATACTGAACGGGCGTGACTCAGTGCGCAAGGTGTTGGAAAGCTTCCAGCAGCGTGGTCGTGAGTTTGCGGACATTGCAAACGCCTACTACGGTCCGGTGATTGAAAACTTTAACTGTGACAAATCGATCTACACCGCCGTCGAGGTGACGGCCGGTAATCGACTGTTTCATCACATCGTCGAGTCGGACCGTGTCGGTACCCAGATTCTGAAGGAGATGAACAAACAGAAGCTCCCGGGTGAGGTGACGTTTATGCCGCTGAACCGACTGCAGGTAAAGATCCACGACTATCCCGAGGATCCCGATTCCATTCCGATGATATCGAAGCTAAAGTACGAAGAGCAGTACGACAAGGCGCTGCGGTACATTTTCGGCAAAACGCTCATCTGCCGTAATTTGGAGCGTGCTACCGAGCTGGCCAAAAGCACCGGGCTCGACTGTGTGACGCTCGAGGGTGATCAGGTATCGTCGAAGGGTTCGCTTACCGGCGGATACTTTAACACGTCCCGGTCGCGGCTGGAGATGCAGAAGAAGCGGTCCGAGTACAGTCAGCTGCTGCAGGAGCACGAGAAAGAGCTGTCCGACTTTCGGGGCGAGCTGAAGCAAACCGAGGCGAACATTAACTCGATCGTGTCCGAGATGCAAAAGACGGAAACGAAGCAGGGCAAATCGAAGGATGCGTTCGAGAAGATTCAGGCCGACATTCGGCTGATGAAGGACGAGCTGTCACGCATCGAACGGTTCCGCAACCCGAAGGAACGTTCGCTGGCCCAGTGCAAGGCGAATCTGGAGGCGATGACCAGCACCAGGGAAGGGCTGGAGAATGAGCTGCACCAGGAGCTGATGTCGCAGCTGTCGGTGCAGGACCAGCATGAGGTGGATTCGCTGAACGACGAGATTCGTCGGCTGAATCAGGAGAACAAAGAAGCGTTCACCTCCCGCATGAGCCTCGAGGTGACGAAGAACAAGCTGGAAAACTTGCTCACCAACAATCTGTTCCGGCGCAAGGACGAGCTGGTCCAGGCGCTGCAAGAAATCTCCGTCGAGGATCGCAAACGGCAGCTAACGAACTGTCGCAACGAGGTGGTCGCGACGGAAAAGCGCATCAAAAAGGTCCTGTCCGACACGGAGGAGGTCGACCGGAAGCTAGCCGAGGCGCTCAAGCTGCAGAAAACGCTCCAGAAAGAGCTCGAAACGTGGATCCAGAAGGAGAAGGAAGCGCAGGAAAAGCTGGAAGAGGACGGCAAGCGGATGGAGAAGTGGGCCACCAAGGAAAACATGCTGCACCAGAAGATTGACGAGTGTACGGAAAAGATTGCCGGGCTGGGTGCGTTGCCGAATGTGGACGCGAGCTACCAGAAGATGTCGCTAAAGTCACTGTTTAAGGAGCTGGAAAAGGCGAACCAACATCTGAAGAAGTACAATCACGTGAACAAGAAGGCGCTCGATCAGTTTTTGAGCTTTTCCGAGCAGAAGGAGAAGCTGTACAAGCGTAAGGCGGAGCTGGACGTGGGCAAGGACAAGATTTGCGAGCTAATGCAGCTGCTCGAGGCGCGCAAGGTGGAAGCGATCCAGTTCACTTTCCGGCAGGTGGCGGCCAACTTTTCCGAGGTGTTTAAGAAGCTGGTGCCGCAGGGCAATGGGCATCTGATACTGCGCACCACGAACGATGCGGAGGGTAACGATATGGAGCGGGAGGTCGAAACGTCCGACGAGTTTACCGGGATCGGTATCCGGGTGTCGTTTACGCAGGTCGATGCGGAGATGCGTGAAATGAATCAGCTGTCCGGTGGGCAGAAATCGTTGGTCGCGTTGGCGCTCATCTTCGCCATCCAGAAGTGTGATCCGGCACCGTTCTATCTGTTCGATGAGATTGATCAAGCGCTGGATGCGCAGCATCGTAGTGCGGTGGCGGACATGATACACGAGCAGAGCGATCGGGCCCAGTTCATCACGACCACGTTCCGGCCGGAGCTGATGGAGAAGGCGCACAAGTTCTATGGTGTGCGGTTCCGGAACAAGGTAAGTCATGTGGACTGTGTGACGAAGGAGGTTGCGCGGGACTTTGTCGATGATGACACTACGCACGGTTAGGAGACGCGACGAGTCCGACTGGGGGTCTGTTTTATTCATTCTTCTATATACTGTTTAAAGATTTTATTTTTTTGAACTTCCCTTTCCTTGTGTCGCACACACACACACATCGTGACTCGTGATAGAGACAAGACATTTTTATTTCGCAAATTACCTCTGTTTTATCGAACTAGACCATATTTATTTTGGAATTCTTTAACTCCTTTCTAAAACAAAGATTAATCTTAATCGTCTTCAGTAAGTCGGGTGTATTTATCGATCGATTTTTTAACTATTTTAAAATAAACCGGCACGGCACAAGAAAGGGAAGTTCTTTTTTAGAGGTTAAACTACATTTACTCGTGCATGCTTATCGAAATAAGAATAAAGTAGTAATGTATCTTTTAAACAGGCCAGACAGTTCGCCAAGTGTTATAATAGTTAGCAATAGGAAACGGTAGTTGGTTTGATCTATCCTCTATTAGTTTAACGTATTTCGTGTGTGTAATTAAGCGTCACAGTGCAGAATCATGTAACTATAACAGCTCCGGAGAGCTAAATAAAGAGCTACACATCATTTTAAAAGGGAGGCGCGCTCTTTTGCTCCATACACATTCGAACATTCGCTAAGCTAATGCAACAGAAAATAAGTTCCAGCGTAAAACATATGTATGTATTTAGGTACTACCGTTTTATTACATCAATAATCAACCAATTGCAACTATGATATACCTCCAAAACAGGGAACGTGGTGGTGTAAGTGTTTTCGAACGCAGTGACACACTCTGTAGTGGGTTGGGTTTTTAATGGTTCATAATATATTTAACCGTTTCTTTACAATTATCACTCCTTCAGAGTGTACGCTGTGTACAAAGAGGGAAGGGATAAAACGGCAGAGTCCTGCAGCAGGTTCACGATGAAACCCAACGGAACGGAGGTTGTTTTGGAAAGGATGTTGTGTGTCTGTATACATATAGAACCAGGCCTATTCACGTTTGTTCACTGTATGGCTCACATTGACAGAAAGGTTCTTTATCAGGCTACATTGCTATGATCTTCTGCTGTTGCCTGACTTAAAACACAGCGTAGGGAAAACGGAAATGGAACGTATTTTTGTGTTCGAACGTGTTGATGATGATGTTGCGTTCAACCGGGTC
Source organism: Anopheles maculatus (assembly GCA_002091835.1). NCBI lineage: Eukaryota > Metazoa > Arthropoda > Insecta > Diptera > Culicidae > Anopheles > Anopheles maculatus. Next base: position 625,804 of record KZ061566.1, on the reverse strand, counting down.
ACTCGGAATGTTGTTCGACGGACGAAGGGAAACTTAATGGTGATGGAGCAAAACACATATTTACATCGCAGGATAAAGCGGAGCGTTTAGAAGCAGCAGCATCTTCATACTGTATTACGCCTTAGGGTGTTTTTGTTTTGCTTCCTTGCGCTTTTGTTGGGAAGGAAGATATGAAGGTGGGCTGGCTCTCAGGTGTAATTTATGCGACCGTCGAGCGGCTGTTTGCATGGAACTGCTGGACCGAGATGACCAGCGTCACGACATAGATACAGGCAGCAATCCAGCAGTTGTACGCGTTCTGAAAAAAGTGAAATCAAAGCATAATTAATTATTTAGCGTTTAATGCTGGGGGCGCATGATAAGCTACGCTCGAGGGCCAGCAATTTTAATCACCTGACTGTACGCGACGTCAGCGGCCGCATAGAATTCTTGCGGTGTGGGATAGTGTTCCTCCAGCGGTAAATCCTCGATCAGGGCGACACTGTTGATGTAGTAGAACACTCCCATCAGCAGCTGGAAGAGTACGGTAAATGAAGCACAAAACACACATTCCGAGATGAATCCGATTATCGATTATTCATCCCACCAGCTAGAGAGATGATGGGATGGGGACACTGCTGCGATAAACAAACGGGGGTAGGCAACTTACCAGCTGGATTATACCCCAGACGGAGATAATCAAACCGCACAGGGAAAGCTTTGGTCCGCAGATGGGCATTTTCTGTCCGTGTCAATACTGGTGTTGGGTCGGGAAAATGTGTGCAAAAGCGCAAAATACAGCTGCCCGAAAAAGGTATCTGCGCCCTCGAACCACTGGCAATTGATCACAAGACTCTTTTTTGCACCAGCCGTCAAAAACGGGTCATGTGACAGCTCGGGAAAGCTGTCAACGGCGGTCGGCTGATGAGGGCGTGCGCACACTGCAATGGTTTGTTGTTGCAGATTTGGTGGAGATTTGGGTAAATTTTACTCCAGCATAATAATAATGTAAAAACCTAGAAGATAGAATCTATTAAGATGGAAACACGTTTTTGTTATAAAACAACTTTATGGATGGCTTGTGAAAAGTATGTTTTCTGTTTTTTATTAATTCTATCGTTGGTGGATTGAAATTCACACTCAACTTGAACTCCACCCGCCGGATGTAAACGTGCACTCCATCCGTCGATCGATTTGACAGCAAAACAACGAAAAACGTAAATATCGAACACAGTCGATTTTGCAAACTTGTGTGTCATTATTGAAAATTTGCAAGCTTGGAAAAGCCGTACAATAATAGTCTGCTTTTTGTTTTCTCCACTCGCGCTATTCTTTGCTGCGCATCCGATTCAATGTTTTTCGATGCGCTTTCATCACTAAACATAACCAAGGTGCTATCGGACTATCTGCTCATAGTGAGCAACTCCGTGCGCAGGCAGTTCACACCATCGTCAGTAGCAGCACCATCGTCGTCCTCGTTGCCAGGAGCGGTAGACAACCCACCACCAGTAGCAGCTGGCGGCCACACATACGAGGGTGGTGAAAGTGTCGGCGAGTCTGTAGCGTACGAGCTGAATCTGCTGACCACCGGCTGGTGCTTCCTGTGCGAAACATTGCAGCTGGCAAAGTTTGCCCTCGGTAGCGGTGCACGGTGGTTGAATTTTACGGACTTTCAGCTGTTTTTGCTACAGATTTTCTCCTCCATTTTATTGGCACTAGTCGTGTGCATAGCGCTATCCTGGTGCAAGTACGGAAACCGGATAACGAATCGCTTCATTCGTCCCAGTAAGTATCGATCGATGACTCATCGTTTAATGGGCTATTGTTTTTTTTGGTTGTTGTTGAAGCAACTCGAAGCACTGGGTTATCAGGGCGATAAGAAAGATTGGGAGCAGAATAGTTTGAAGACTGTCATCATTCACTTCCTTCCTAGGTACAGCGAAAGAGATCGAAGAGCTGAAGCTTTCCGTGGCCCGGTTGAATCTGCCCAAGGAGCACACACCGAGGATTTAAGTGCCGACTGCCGCCGAATCATGGCACCGAGCAAGATAAAGAACTTTTTCCTCAAGAAGAAAGCCGAAGCCAAGCTAAAGCTAGGGGTGGCCGGTCCGGGTCGGAAACTGAACTCGGAAGCACCACCACCATCATCGAAGGCCAGCTCGTCGAAGCAGAAAGATGTGTACATCCCGCCGAAACGTAGCGAACTGTCGGCGGAAGCGAAAGCGGCCGCAAACGCTGCACTAGCACGCTTCGAAGGCAAGGACAAGAAAGAGTTCAACACTTCCCTAGCGGCGATCCGGGCACAGGTACGGAAGGAGTTGGAAGCGGAAAAGAAAGCCAAAGAAGCGGGCCACTCGTCGGAACACGAAACGGCAGAACAGGACACGGTTCAGGAGGCGGCAGCCCGTCAAGACTATGCCGTGCGGGGTGTGTTTTTCCGCTGCCCGATGATCGGTGACGAAATTTTGCCCTACAAGGAATGGAAGGGCAGGATCAAAGAGTTCCTGTACGAACAGTTGGCCGCCGACAGGGGCCTAACGGCGTGCCTGATCATCTGCAACTGCAACCCCAAAGATAAGGCGGAGGTGTGCATCGAAACGCTCACCAAATGCATCGAAAACATCGTAAACAACCCCAACGAGGAAAAATACAAGAAGATCCGCATGACCAACCGTATGTTTTGCGACAAGATAAAGGTGTGTGAAGGATCGCTCGATTTTCTGCACGCAGCCGGTTTTGTTGAGATTGAGCTCGATAATGAACCACACCTGATTTGGTCCGAGGATAACATCGATCCGGAATGTTCGCTCGAGGTACTGCTCGAAGCGCTGAAAGCTGCCGAACCAATCCCGGTCGAGCTGGACCGTAATCTGCAGGTGTTGCTACCGTCGCAAGTCAAGCGAAACAATTTGCCGCCGGACTTTTTCCGAATATCGGCAGAAGAAATTAAGCGCGAACAGCAGCTGCGCACCGAAGCGCTGGAACAGGCGCAAATTCTTAAAACGAAAGCGATGCGCGAACGGGAAGAATTACGCACGATAAATCGGTACAAATTTTCGCTGATACGTGTCCGATTCCCGAATGGGGTGTATCTGCAAGGAACGTTCAATGTGTACGAAAAGTTTGGCCAGGTATTTGAATTCGTGCAGTCATGTTTAATGCATGAGTCGGCTGAATTTTCGTTGGTATCGCCCGGTGGTCAGAAATTTGACGATCATGAAGACCTGGAAAAATCGCTGTACGATCTGCGGCTGGTGCCGACAGTGGTGTTTAACTTTACGTACGAAAACGAAGCCAAGAATCTGACCGACTTCCTGAAGGAAGAGCTGATGCTGTTGATTCAATCGTTCTAGGTCGTCCCTGGTTTCCCTCCCAATCGATCCCCGTCACGATGCGTTGATGCACGGTGTTAAATTATATATATATTTTAGTAACAAACTTTATTATCTACTTCGAGGCAGCAGCAGTTGAGGAGTCGCATATGAACCAGCGTAGCGTGTATGTAAAGAACCTAATACCTTGTAAGGTGTGAATAATTGTGATCAGTGAGGCATAATAATGCAAATAAAAGCACGGATGCAGTACCATATATGTATGGCATGATGTTTTTACTTTATCGTAATCTCCTCCATTTTATTGGCACTAGTCGTGTGCATAGCGCTATCCTGGTGCAAGTACGGAAACCGGATAACGAATCGCTTCATTCGTCCCAGTAAGTATCGATCGATGACTCATCGTTTAATGGGCTATTGTTTTTTTTGGTTGTTGTTGAAGCAACTCGAAGCACTGGGTTATCAGGGTGATAAGAAAGATTGGGAGCAGAATAGTTTGAAGACTGTCATCATTCACTTCCTTCCTAGGTACAGCGAAAGAGATCGAAGAGCTGAAGCTTTCCGTGGCCCGGTTGAATCTGCCCAAGGAGCACACACCGAGGATTTAAGTGCCGACTGCCGCCGGATCATGGCACCGAGCAAGATAAAGAACTTTTTCCTCAAGAAGAAAGCCGAAGCCAAGCTAAAGCTAGGGGTTGCCGGTCCGGGTCGGAAACTGAACTCGGAAGCACCACCACCATCATCGAAGGCCAGCTCGTCGAAGCAGAAGGATGTGTACATCCCGCCGAAACGTAGCGAACTGTCGGCGGAAGCGAAAGCGGCCGCAAACGCTGCACTAGCGCGCTTCGAAGGCAAGGACAAGAAAGAGTTCAACACTTCCCTAGCGGCGATCCGGGCACAGGTAAGGAAGGAGTTGGAAGCAGAAAAAAAAGCCAAAGAAGCGGGCCACTCGTCGGAACACGAAACGGCAGAACAGGACACGGTTCAGGAGGCGGCAGCCCGTCAAGACTATGCCGTGCGGGGTGTGTTTTTCCGCTGCCCGATGATCGGTGACGAAATTTTGCCCTACAAGGAATGGAAGGGCAGGATCAAAGAGTTCCTGTACGAACAGTTGGCCGCCGACAGGGGCCTAACGGCGTGCCTGATCATCTGCAACTGCAACCCCAAAGATAAGGCGGAGGTGTGCATCGAAACGCTCACCAAATGCATTGAAAACATCGTAAACAACCCGAACGAGGAAAAATACAAGAAGATCCGCATGACCAACCGTATGTTTTGCGACAAGATAAAGGTGTGTGAAGGATCGCTCGATTTTCTGCACGCAGCCGGTTTTGTTGAGATTGAGCTCGATAATGAACCACACCTGATTTGGTCCGAGGATAACATCGATCCGGAATGTTCGCTCGAGGTACTGCTCGAAGCGCTGAAAGCTGCCGAACCAATCCCGGTCGAGCTGGACCGTAATCTGCAGGTGTTGCTACCGTCGCAAGTCAAGCGAAACAATTTGCCGCCGGACTTTTTCCGAATATCGGCAGAAGAAATTAAGCGCGAACAGCAGCTGCGCACCGAAGCGCTGGAACAGGCGCAAATTCTTAAAACGAAAGCGATGCGCGAACGGGAAGAATTACGCACGATAAATCGGTACAAATTTTCGCTGATACGTGTCCGATTCCCGAATGGGGTGTATCTGCAAGGAACGTTCAATGTGTACGAAAAGTTTGGCCAGGTATTTGAATTCGTGCAGTCATGTTTAATGCATGAGTCGGCTGAATTTTCGTTGGTATCGCCCGGTGGTCAGAAATTTGACGATCATGAAGACCTGGAAAAATCGCTGTACGATCTGCGGCTGGTGCCGACAGTGGTGTTTAACTTTACGTACGAAAACGAAGCCAAGAATCTGACCGACTTCCTGAAGGAAGAGCTGATGCTGTTGATTCAATCGTTCTAGGTCGTCCCTGGTTTCCCTCCCAATCGATCCCCGTCACGATGCGTTGATGCACGGTGTTAAATTATATATATATTTTAGTAACAAACTTTATTATCTACTTCGAGGCAGCAGCAGTTGAGGAGTCGCATATGAACCAGCGTAGCGTGTATGTAAAGAACCTAATACCTTGTAAGGTGTGAATAATTGTGATCAGTGAGGCATAATAATGCAAATAAAAGCACGGATGCAGTACCATATATGTATGGCATGATGTTTTTACTTTATCGTAATCGGTTTTGGAAATAGAAATCTGCCCCCAACAGGAACAAGTACTAAAATTATCGCGCAATAAGAGCTAAACGTAAATGATAAAAAACACTGAAAAGGAAGCTTATTCTCCACTACAAACCGGGCATTACGTAGGCAATGTTGTCCAGCGTGGATCGGAACAGTTCCCGCAGATGGTCGGAATTACGGTCCATTCCCGGTATTTGTAGCGTCAAGCACATCAGTGGTCCGAGCGAACAAATTAAGCTGTCCAGCAGCACCGACAAACTACCGGATACAGTTATTTGTCCCTGCAAAGCAAATCGTAAACATTACTAATCCTTCTCTATCCATTGTTTCACTTACTTCGTGTTCCTTTAACCGCTCGCCGATAATGGTTAAACTGTCTCCCAGTAGGCTAAGATGTGCCGCTACATCGGTTGGCAAGCAACCGGCAGTATGTTTGGCTGCGATCGGTTTCTCCTTCTTTTTGTGTGAGATCGTCGAGTTTGTGGCCTTGGTACGCTTGGTCGCTTTTTTACGCGTGGTACCGGTTCTGCTTCCCGTTTTTGTCCCACGGCTGGAGCGTTTGTTTTTATCGTTTCGTTTTTTCACCGCCTGCAATCAAGTTTCGTTTAGCTTATTTGTTTTGTTTTCAGGATGAGTTCTCCCCTACGCACCTTTTTCTTCGATGCAGAATCAATTACTAGCTCCCCTTCGCTTTTGTCACCATCATCCATTGCGGTGTACCCTTCGTCTAGCTCCATCGCATCCTCATCGCTGCTGTACGATTCGCTGCCGCTTGATCCGTTCGTGTGCGACTCATCTTCATTCTCATCCGATTCCGTATGTGCTTCTTCCTGTGGTGAAAACAGTTCATTACTTTAGTACAGCAGTGAGCCTTCATTGGAAAATGGCGAATATCCAACCTGAGACAGTTTACCCGTGGTCCGATGCGAAGAACCGGGCACCTTTTTCTGCTTCGCTTCAATATCATCCGGCGATTGAAAGTCCATCAGTTTGGTGGGTTTCTTACAAACACGACCACTGCGCGATACCACGCCCGTCACTTCCTGATCGTCTAAAAAGGGGGTTTACAATTGTGTGAAAAACATTCCAAAGAAAAGCGATCGATACACTTACTGTGAGTTTTTAAGCTTTCCATCGTGAAAATACGCGGTACGAGTTTTTTTCCCGTATCGAGAGACAGAAAGAAAAGTGCCAGACGTTTTTCGCCTGTTTGTTTACATGCGACGTTTGACGTACAATCGGAGAATGTCAGGTGAGAGCGAACGCGTTCGAGCTCACGCACACAGCCGCAACCCAGCCCAACGGAAAATTCAGTTCGAGCGGGAAAATGCACTTTTTGGCATCCACAATCAATGACAGCGAGAAAGTGCGATTGTGTTTTCGTGTGAATTGCGTGTCCGTTGTCCGTTGTTTTTCTATTTTCCCTTGTTTTCGTCCCGTTTGTAATGCTGTTTTATGTTTCTGTGCTGTTTGTGCTGTGTTTGTTTAAGAATTTTGTAAAGGAAATTTGAATATTTTCAAGAAACAGTGAAGGAAATCCGCCCGAATTCCGGTACGTATGATCGTTTGCTGCGACTGATCGTATGTTGATGTGATTTTTTTTCGGTTTATTTTGTGCCTGTGTGTCTGAAGCAATCCGTAATGGCTCATCAGGGTACATCACGCACCCGTGCACCGTTGACCGAGCTGCCGGTTTTATCGCCGGGTACAACGGTATCGCACTCTTCCCCTACCCCGGGTGTGACCGCCGTCGCACCGCAACGGAGCGTGCTAACGCCCCGCTTGATCGACAGCCCGAGAGCAAACATACCGGACAGCATTCTTACACCGACACTCTCACCGGACGAGATCGCCATCCGTCAGCGTGCTCGTCGCCGTCCACCCATCATCTGGTCACCGGATCAGGGCGGCCGTAATGCCCAATATCCTTCGCCGATGAAAACACCAACGAAAAACGTTTCCTCCATGACGCTTCGTAGCTCGCCGAGAAAACGATCGCTAATGCAAGAATTTGCTGACGTTCCGTCGACGAGCGGATATTCAACGCCCTCCCGAAGATTGCAGCAAACGGGCCGGATGTCCGTTGGCGATTCACCCGGAACCAGTTCGAAGAGGTCAAAGCTGGAAGAAACGACCATGAATCGCCGGAACGAAAGTATACCGCTGAGCACCATTCTTAAAGGCTACAGCCAGGAACAGTTGATCGGTATTATCGGTTCGATGCTGGCGAAAAACGTTGAGCTTGAGAGTGCTGTTAGACGCGAATTGCCATTACCCGACATTAGCCCCCTGGACGGTGAATTGGGCCGAATCAAGAAGAACATTTACGCGAGCGTCCCCAATCTGAAACTGTTTAGCCGTACCGATGGGCATGGATTTTTGCGCGCTGCCACACATCTGGCGACGTTCAAGCAAACGCTACACAGCCAGGCACAAAATCTGTACGCTTCCCGGCACTGGGATGCACTGCTCGATTACGTGCTGATGGCGTGGACGCACGTGCGCGAAACACCGGTGTACGATAATACCAAACACAACGCTACCCGTCGGTATTGCTTCAAGCTGCTGGCACATCATGCCACCAGCGCACTGAAGCATGGCGGCCTGGGACTGGGTACGGAGCGAGTTGGTCGATTCCAGCAGAAGCTGCCCGGCATGGTAGACGACTGTGTTGAGATTAGCGAATGCAGCAAGTGCGTCGAGTACATCATGAAAGGACTGTGAGGCACATTTAATTGAAATATTTATATTATGTTCTACGTTGCCTTTAGAATCGTATAAAATTCATCGATATGAGTTCGTTCGATTATTATAGATTACCATTGTGCTATAACGGAAAATTTCCTACATTTGTTTACAATCTGCAGCAACGCACGGAGTTCAGGCTGTGCTGTGCGTTGTTCAGTACGCTGCCGTACGTATGTGTGTAGATTTGATCCTGAAGAAAGAAAGTACCAATAAAGTGTCATAGATTGAAGAACGAATGTTACGTTTTATTGCTTTTGGAATTGGCGCTCGCGGAAACAGTCTTAACGTGGGAAAGCAAAATCGGAATGGTATTGTTCCAGTTAGTTAAATGGCAATGTGCGAGCGTCGAGTTGCCAAAATGGAATGTTTTACGGGGTTATTTGTTAAAAAATAAGCAATCGTAGCATCAAAGAAGGCGATTTAAGGGAATTACTATAGCAACGTGATTAAAATAGAGCTTCCAGCTTCTTGGTAGTTGGTAACCATCCTCCTGCTCTAGCTGAACATTTCTGAACACCTCTAAAAACAGTCTCTTGCGTTGTCGCACGTTTCGTAACGCCACGATTTATATCTGCAGCACCAGTCCCGCACCGGAAATGTTATCACCTGCACCGACCGTTTGCTTTGCGTGCTTGCATATCAGAACCGGCGCGACGCATATCTCCACTACGATCGCGGGTGCTTCAGGGGTTCGTAAGCCAAGCGTTTCCTCCCAGCAAGAGACCGGATCACGATTGTTAAAGTGTATCCGACGTGCACCCGGTTCAGCCGATACGGCAAAGCTACCATCCATCTGTAGGTAAGCCGCGTCCGGATTCACAATAGTACTAGCGCACACGTGCCGGTGTGCCGTAAGTGATGCTTTCGCAGCCGCATGTTTCGTATGCTGCCAGCGACTATCCTTCGCCACAATGAACGCTTGATACGCGAGCGTATGCAGATGCATGCGGGAAAGCGGTCTTCGTGTTGCTCCATCACCGGCGCTGTACTGCTTTTGGTAGAAATCTTCGTTAAGCTGGCGAAAAACGGCCCGTGCTTGGTCGAGTGAATGAGCCACCCGTGGATTACAATCGGCCACCAAGCTTATGCGGCCCGTTTGCAACACTTGCTGCAGATTGTCCAGCTCCTGTTCGTTCATTCCGATCGAATCACTGTACGGGAGGACGGTTTGCAGCAAGAGCTGAAGCAGTTCGAGCTCCACGAAGCTGGCCATTTCGAAGTGAATCAAGGTGGAGGTGCGTGATTGGGATTGCATCTGTTGGCGTACTCGTTCGAGCAGCTTTTCACGTACTCCCGCCGGGTAAGCGTAATTGTCCATCATCTGCAGACCGCTCACGATGAACAGATGGGGCTCGAAACCGATCAGCGCTGTGTTGAATTCTTCCAGCGAGCTCAGGTACGGATTGTGGTGATCGTTGTGTAGAATGTATCGGTTTGCACGGGGCGTTACTAGATTGCCCCAGCTGTCGCCCGTGTTGTACTCGAGTATCAGATGAATATCATCGTCGTCAATAAGGCTCCCGGTGAGACGAACTTCAGGCCGTAGATGCGTTTTTAACCTGTCGATTAAGCGGAAGCGAAGAATGTTTATAGCTCATTGCTCTTTGCTTTTGGTGTTACCGCGTATTACTTGGAGGACATTTTAGCACCGAGAAGCACGTTTGCACCCTCTATTGCCATGCGTGTTCCTATGACCGGTGCGTTACCACCTAGCGCCCAGTGATGCTGAATGGAGCTCGATTTTTTCGCCCGCTGTACTAAACTTTTAAACATCTCCCTGTTTGCGGTAAATCGTCTAGAAAAAAAGTGGCGTTTAAACTTTAGCCAACAGTTAAAGCCGCATACTACCTACTCTGCAGCCGCACCACGTTGGAAATAATAGGCGAAGTTTAACAGAAACTCATCCTCGTTCGTGATATCGTCGAAGGTGTATTCGCTCGCATTAAGCGCCTGCCCAATGCGGTCACTATATTCTAGAAAATCTATCGCCCGAACGTGCAGATCACTGCAGGAACCATAGCCGATCGCAACCCGGGGACTGTTGACCGGAACTTCCACCTCCAGATCTCGCAAATGTTGTAAAATGACGGTCAACCGCACCAGTTCGTTGGAGGTAAGGTACGCTTGAAACACGATTGCAAACAGTGCGGTAAAAGCGCCCAGCATAGTGGCGGTGCTGAGTAGCGAGAACATCTTGTAGGCCTCACTGTATTTTTGTATACGAAAGCAGAATATACTAACACTTTAAAACCGTACACTTTGCCCCCGAAAGTAATGGTGGTTCGTTTTAGCCGGTTCGATCGAATTGTTGACGTTGCGGCAGCTGCATTTCGTTTGTTTGTGTTGTGTTGTTGTGGCTGGCAGTCGAAACGTCAGCTGGGCGCTTTGACAGCAGAGCGCTATAACAGCAGAGCCCTGTGATTCAAATCGTGACCCCGTGTAGAGTGTGGTGCTCTAAAATTTGAACGCCGCAGACAGATTGGACCTTTGATGCGGTAAGCGTGGTGCGCACTTGTGGTTCTTACTTCTTGGTGGTGTTCCAGAGTAAAAAGTGTGTGATAGTGCAAAACATTTTCTCAGTACTCGTGTAAAGTGTATTGTAAAAAGTGTCCAGTGCTTGAAAATGTCGCAAAACGAACCATTTCTTCTTAAATTTTGGGACTTCTTGGAAGTCACCTATACTCTGCTGAGAAGTGCTCGAGAGCAGCGTGCGGGAAACCGAATGGCCGAAGCAAACGCCACACTTGCACTGATGCGTCGACATTTCAGAGCATTTCGGAATACAATCGAGGCTGATCCGCGCCTTCGACAATATGTGGACAATCTTTGTAGTAACGATCCACCGTCATCGGTTCGTAATAATGGACCGACAGCCAACAGTGCTGCTGGAGCTGCGAGCGATGAACCTCGATTGATTACGGCTGCTAATAGGCTTCCGGAAAGTACGTTACAGCCACCGGTATCCGGCCCTAGATACGGTAGTGCTAATATGCCAGCCACCCGATCTTCGTATACGAGCCCTACAGCATCATCGGGATCGGCCTACGGTTATGGCGTACAACAGCGTCCGGTGTTTTCTACTGCAGGGTATTCGAGTGATAATGGAAGCATGTTAAGCACGTTCCATAATACACTTACTGTTGGCAATCCGTACACGACGACGCCCTACAATCCCATCGGACTGTATGCAGCACATCCACCCGCTGGTTGTTTTGCTTCGTTGATGTTCTCCCCAATGTTGTACAATTCGGGCCCGTTGGGCTATGGTTCTGCTTCTGCTGAAGTTGAACAACGCATACCGTACACCAGACCGCGTGCGTTTCCATCGGCTCCGACGACGGTTCACGAGCCGTTTATGTCGAGACAACAGCGTACGGCTCCGGTATTTGCTGATCCACCTGTTGCTGTTCATGAGCCGTCTGTACCGATGCAACCGCGTGCAACTCCTGCAGTTGTTGCTCCTGTAGCTGCTGATCCACCGGGCATTGCTAAGCATGGTCCGTCGAAGCGCAAGCATTCGACTTCTTCTGGAGCTGCTGGTACATCGAATGTTGGGGAGCAGCGTATGTCAAAGGAAAAGCGAGTGACTCGTGCAAGTGCTGGTCAGCAGAGTGCACCAGGCCTGTCGATGGAACAACCTCCCGAAGCTGTGTGTGTTGATCCACCGGAAGCTGAAGAGCAGGTTATATTAGTGAAACAACCTGCTGCGAATGTTGAGGTGGTTGATTCACTGCTGGATGTTGGACAGCAGGATACGCCGAATCAACAGCGTGCAATTTCTGCAGTTGCTGGACCACCGGATGTTGGTAGCCTGGATATGCAATGCTTTGTAGATCTGGCGCCGATAGATATTTCTATAACACCGGAGAATAAAATTGTATTTAAGATACAGGCACCGCCGGAACGTGGTAAGTACAGCTTGTGAAGTTAATGGTAAAAATATAATTTCCCGTGCATAATGTCTCCCCTTTGCGTATGCGCTTGTATCTTAGATAGTTTATGCTTTGTTTATTTAATTTAAATCAGCGACCCTTTTTCGTTAGTTAGAAGTCGAATCTGGTCCTTAGTCACGTTCGTAGTTTGGCGACCCGGATCAATCAGTTAAGATGAAGACAAAAAAATCTTTATTCAACATGTTTTTCCCCCATTTTGGCTAGCTAGGCATAGTTACTCTGGCTGTCTTAAGCAAGCCAGTAAACATAAAAATCACACATGCTATCAACTAAATCCGAGGCCTATACTTGTACACTTTCGTTACTCCGCTGGGTTCAACATCAAATTTCACTGCATGTGGCAGCAAATTATCTGAATGTAACCATTGTCTAAGAAAAAGGGGAACACTTGTCATAGTTGGCCCGGCATCGGTTTACAGCGCAACTGTTCGTTTTGTTCTGCGATCGTATGATCGGAAGTAAACACTCAGAATACTGTCGCTGGTAGGAAAGAATGTGCTGAAAATCATAGATAAAATAAACATAAAATTTGCTGATCGTGTAAAAAGGCAAGGGGTTTTGTTCCGATAGTGTCGTCTTTTGTCGACGATCCCGTGGACGGAAGTAAAACTCTCAACGTACTGCTGTACTCGAGTATGTGAGTCGTTTTTTTATCTTAAAATCGTATGGTGACACAAAATTCGCTGATTGTGAAGAAAATGTGTTCAGCATTCCGCTACGAAAATGCTCTAGCTCAGCACGATTATAAAGATTTTAAATTTGATTATTTAAGCCGACTTCAGACAATACAACTACTTGTTGATCGAGTTGAAAATGTGTTCTACAACCCTGCATTGCTTCTTTCTGTATCTTTATTGAACTTTAGAGATTTTTCCATTATTCAGTTTAATATTTTCCTATTTTATTATCTACTTACATAAAAAACAACATAACAAACCAATAACAAGGCTTCTCGTTAACTCTACCCTCACTACCCTCCCCCCTTCCCATTAAATCACCCCTAAACGTCCCCTTTGATGTACAATCCTTCTTGCTAACTTTGGAAATGATCGTTTGAAACTTTTGTTCTGTTTTTTTTGTTCAGATCCGCAGTAAACTATTCTTACGCGTCGCAAGAAACGGTCTTCCCTTCATCGGACAGTTGAACCGTTCAAACTCCCGCTGCACCAACTCCGACTTATTGCCCACCAGATCGATCAAATTGTTCCAGTAGCTGTTCGCCGCGATCGCATGTCCCCGCTGGCTGAAATGGAAACAATCGGCCGACGCCACACCAGCATCCGTATCACCATTTTGAAGGGTAGGCAGTGTCAGATGCTCCGGAAACGGTTGATAGTTAACGACGAAATCGGACCCCACATTAAACTCGTCCCGTTCGGCGACGTTCTGCTGTATCCGGTTCCACTGCCACATGATGCGATCTAGCTGCGGTTGAAAGGATTCGAACTGGGTACCGAAAACACACGAACACTCGAACGAATGGGTGGTAACGCAGGATGGAGGCTTCGGGTTGAACGTTCGCAATATGCTAACATCTACGGGAAGGGAAAGAAGATTACTTTTTAACATGCTTTTCTTTTCTCAATAACAAATGCTGCTTTTTATGGTATGCTTACTTATAGTAGCCACGATGTTGATCATGGCTCGTGGCAGGTACTTGCGCAGTAGTCGCAAGGTTTGCAGTAAATTTTGCTCATGTTGGTACAGTGCTTTTTCCGGATTTGGTAGGTAGCAGACACGGCTACAGAAATCATTATGCCCGATGAGTATAGTGATCAGCTTCCAGTGGTGTTTCATATCGACCGATCGATCTGCCTGCATGCGTTTGATAAGGTTTCTTGCTTGCTGCGGCAGATCCTGACTCATGGCACCAATTTCTGCTACATCAAATCTGGAAGTAAACCAACAATAAGAGCGCTTAGTATAGACCTTTCTGCAAGTACGAAACATCGAAGGTATTTACCTTGATTCTCTGTCGATGGAGAGACTGTCGGCAACGACATAACCGTTTAGGTTCGGATTGAACACTTTTAGTATGTTGGGTAGTGTTAGATACTGACGCCAGGTACCCTGTCCACCGATACACCAGGACAAACCACGATTTTCTATTATTAGTTCAAGAATTCCGGTTGCGAGCACTCCCGTGCCGGCAGTAAGCGAATCACCGAGGGCCGCTATTACATCAATATCGCCAGGACGCAGTTCATGAACGGAGGTCGGAACTGTCGCACTTCGCATGCCTTCCGTTGGGCAGGGAAATGCTTGATCGTATGGTACGGGAGATTGCACTTTCTACGATAGACAAACACAGGAACAAGTTAGGAAACTTCGTAAGAAGCTAGTTAGTTAGCATCTTCGTCTGCCACGGTACATACCCCTTGCGAGCGTGCCTGATCAATTCGCACCGGATCTTTACTGCTTGGTCCAATACTGTCAAACACCAGTCTGTGCAGCGTGCGATAAAGTGTTAGAAATGGTGGATTATCTAGGAAGGATACTTCCTCCTGAGCGAACGTAGCGCCACTGGCGGTCAGTAATAGAAGCAGCGCCAACGGTACAACATCCATACTGCAACGACAGTATTACTTTATACATTAACGCACTTTAAATTATCAAAACGAACTACTTACACGAATGACGCTTTGTTTTTGCTTGCCAAAAATTGGCTCACCAATACAACCAGTGCTTACTGCTCGACACGACACCGATCGTCTGTGTGGACCGAAAATGAAACTAAGAAAACGATTGTCCGGTCACGTATCAAGCAAGTACCGCTCCACGTTTGGTCAGTTTGAGCGACAAATTCCTTATGGAATCGGTTGGTAGCGTGCGCCGGGCTTTTTTATTATCTCTTGCTCACTTGCTCGTCATGCGAAACAAGGACGAAAAAGCAAAAATTCATTATGCATGATGCTTATTATGTTACTAACAATTATTTACTTAAAAATATCGCATATAACGAGCGATTTTTCACTAAAATTTTATTAAAGGACATAAATGGGGGTATGTTCTAAATAAAAATAACAAAAAATGTACGCATTACTAACCAATAAAAGAGCTATCAGCTTTTGCTTAAGAAAAGTTCATGATTTGAGTTTTAATTCACTGCAAGAAAATCTGTTAAATTTGTTACTAAAAATGTTTTCGGATGTAACTGTGGGTAAAAGTAGAGCGTACACACCACCGTAGTAACGTTTTAGTAAAAAAAAGTCTAATTAAAATGAACTGTTTCCGTATGTACTAACACATATGAGAGTGTGATGAAGGATATCCCCCACATGTGTATGAGTTTGGCGTGTATACAGATTCGCATCTTTTACGTATATCGAATGAACACAGTATGAGCAGTGAAGAGATGGTACCTTAACTCGATCGACGAATGAGAGCCTCGATCTCGAACCTAAACCACCCGTTTCGATTGCGTGCTTACGTTTATTACGGTTTAATATCACAACTAGATGAAGTGCGCTTGCGCGTATGAAGTGTGCATTGCCCAAAGTGCTTGTTAAAAGGCGTTGTCCTAGCTGTTTCCGGGCGTTCGCAGAAACGGCATGTCCGCACTAGGACACTTGAACAGCGTGAACTCACGCTCCCAGTTCATCGATTTACCCCCAACCGGTTCAAGCATGTTATTCCACAGTGCGTTCGAGGCCAAGGCGTACCCTTTCTGGCTGAGATGAAAGCAGTCGAGCGACATGTACGTAAAGTCCGTATCACCGTTCGGCGTCTCCGGAAAGGTGAGATTCATGGTGAACGGTTGATAAACGACGGCAAAGTCGGGCCGATTGTGGAACTCCTCCCGTGTGGCGATGTCCATCTGCAGCATGTTCCAGTCTTCGATCAGCTTCACGTACCGTTGGCGCTGTTTGCGGAACCGTGTGGCCAACAGGCACGGACATTCGACCACGTGCATCGAAACACATTCCTGGGGTTTGTTCTTGAACTGGGCCAAGATGTCAACCTCTGCAAAGGTAAGCAGAACAGGTAAAAGCAGCTTTACATTCACAGGTCGGCTGGAAGACTTACTTGGGCTAGCGGCCAAATTAACGAAGGTCCGGGGCAGATAATCTCGGAAGGTGCGCAACGCACTGACGATGTTTTTCTCGTGGTACTGCAGTATCTTTTCCGGCGTGGGCATGTAGCAGATCTCGGCACAGAAATCATTACCACCGATCATGAGCGTGATCATCTTCCAGTGCTTTGCGATGTCAACCCGCCGATCGGAAAGCATCCGTTTGACGAGATTTCGTGCCTGATAGGGAATGTCCTGCGACATCGCACCACCTTCTGCGGCGTTGAATCTGTAAGTACAACATTTAATGAGGTGTATCAGTACGGCTTTTTAATAAGATGCCTTTTGCAGATGTATCTTACAGCGAGGCCTTGCGCGTGGACAGCCCATCCTTCGTCGGGTAACCGTACAGCTTCGGGTTAAACTCCTTCAGTATGTTCGGCAGCGTCAGAAACTGTCTCCAGGTGCCCTGACCACCGATGCTCCACGACAGGCCCTTGTTTTCGATCAACACCTCAAGAATGTTGGTGGCCATCGCACCGTTTCCCGCCGTCAGCGAGTCACCGATCGCACCCACAATATCGATATCCCCCGGTCGCAATTTATCCACGGAAGTTGGCACAGTCTCGCTGCGCATACCGGTCGTATTGCAGAAGAACGGATCGTCGGGACCGAACTGCTTTTGGACTTTCTGTTCGCCAGGTGCGATGGGGTGGTGTAGTAGAAGAAAAGGGAGAAACGAAAACTTTAAACATGGCACTGAGAGCTGGCACCGAAATCGGCGTTAACGGTACTACTTACCCCCTTCTTAAGATTGACCAGGAACTTGTTCTTATTGTTGCCCGTTTGCCCGATAAAGTTGAACATGATCTCGCGCAGTCCACGGTATTTGCTCGCGAGCAGCGGTGAATCGAGCGGTGTTATGAGTGCTTGGCCGGCACCGAACCGAACGGTGGTGGAGAATACGAGCAGCAATGTTGCAGTGCCGCACAGTGAAAGCGTGAGTGTCCTTGCGGAGGCCGGTCCCATGGTACTGGTGCGTGGGATGCGTGCTTGGCTTGTGGGGGTTTGTGGTGGTGAGTGTGTGGCTGTGCTAAATTTTCACCTTAAAATGAACCAAGCAAAAATGGTGCGAAATGTATGAGTGTGGCTGAAGGTGATAATCCGGCGCATCGAAGCAATAATCTTGTGCTACTGTGTGCTGGAAATAGGCTACTGGTCAAATAATGTGATGCCCTTAAATCATAATCATCATTTAAAGTGTTTGAATTATTGGTCAAAATTCTTTTCCGGTTCGGCGTAGCGGCACCGGTGTCAATCAAAATGTGCCTGTCGCGAGCGATCCATCTACGATGAACTGTACATTTGATCTCGCATAAATTATCATAATACGGTGCTGGAGATTTTTTTTTCTTTTAGCTCGGACCAACTCGGCGGCGTGCAGAAATCCGAAACAGAAATACAAACACGAAAGCGAAACGGATGACAACCTGATTTTCGACCTTGAAACGGTACACTGCAACACCAGCGTGGAGAACGGAATTCGAATCTCGGTCAGAACTGGATGTCTCATCTGTTTGGGGTTAATCGTCAGACGGTTGGCGGTACTGCAGTGGAGTCTATTAGTACCTGAACTCGATACGATTAATTTGGCGTAGAGTGGATTGGAGTGTGTTAAGAGAGCTAGTAACTGGAATTTGATTTAAAAATGCGTTGGTATGTTGTCTGTAGGAAGTATGAACATTTTGAAATTATAATTATCTTTGATGGACATAAGGATTATGTGAAAAGTACTTATTAGTAGCCAGAACTCGTGTTTGATAATAGTTACGAGGGCAAGTGTGTGTATTTTATATTGATTTTGTTTGCTTTTCCTCTCGGAAACTTTGATATTTCTCGTATAATTCTGAACTGAACTCAGAGAGCATAAGAAATCATACCATTTGCTAGGTCTAAAAATAGTTCAAACACGGGTAATAAAACTGAGGTTATTATTAGAGCTTCTTAAAAATGCAGCATAAGCAATAAATTAACCCAAACTCAAGAATATCTGATCGAGGAAGTAATACTCGTATTGATTTCTCTCATAATCATGAGATACAATAAGAATCGGCGAAAACAAATATGAGTTATCTTTGGAATTCAATATTTGTTTTGTAGCACTGTAATCGATCTTGGCCATATAACTTCGAGTGGTGTTGGTATACCAGTTTTGGATTCTTAGACTTGTTGCATACCTCTAACTGAATAGTGAGCCCTACGTTTAGGTGGACTATCTGGTTTAGATGTCAAATTATTTAATAGCCACATAAGAATAGCGTTGGGTAAGTTTTATTGGGAAGCCCTTCCAACGACTTGTGATTGGAGATGTAAAATATGTTTCTCCCTGTGCTCTCTTCTAAATACGGACAAGCCAAATGAGAACTAATTTTGGGGTTTAAATTATAGAAAATACAAGGCATTTTTCAAACGAATGAATCTGTTTGTTCCTTGTCCCCAAATTCGAGCCTCTTTCAGTTAGAATAATTAATGCGCAGTGCATTTTCATTGCTGACCTGCGGAATGCACCGTCCCAGTTGTTCTTTGCTTCGTGTGTCGACTCTTCTTCAACCTTTTTCTAATTCATTTCGGCCTGACCTGGGCCTATCTATTGAACGTTTGAAAGATAGACCCCGATTTCAGCCGTTGTTGCAGTTAAACGCAGATCCGCAGATCGATTATACTGTGAGTATCGTGAATATAGTTTTGCTACTCAAATAATATAACTCAATTAGACCTTCATTGGGGCGGCCCGGTGGTGTATACGATAGCGGCACCGGTCTTCACACGACAGGACCGGAGTTCAAATCCCGGCGGACCGCCTCCCCGTACGCAGGACTGACTATCCACCCGTAGTTACCGGAAAATCTAAGTCACAGAGAGCTAGCAATAGCAGGCGAAGACCTACAGAGGTTGTAGTGCCAAGGAAGAAGAAGACCTTCAGGATCCATTGCAGAATGGAAAAAATGTATAACCATTCAGTCAAAATATTATTCAAAGAAAGAAAAGCCTAACACTTTATTCTGGTTTCTTATCACTCAAAAAAATATGTATTTCAGGATTCAAAGTTCTTGCCACCCAACACTGTTAGAGGGCCCTTTTGTTGGAGAAGAAATGTACGAGGCAATCTAGGCTTTATTGTTTTGGAGGATGTGTCGTTGTAAAACTTGGATCCAACATGGAACTTGGATTCTGAACAGGATGGGCATTGTTGTACGAAACTCTCCATCTATGTCCACGATCAAACAGCCCATGTGTAATCATTCCAATAGGGTTCTTATGGACCTCACTAGTGATCAATAGAATTTGTTGAGGAACTCTTTATCGGAGGACATTATTGAATAATTCTGTATCCAAGAAGGAGTAGAAGATTCGCTTTAAATGCTACAATAATCTAAAAAGCTATGGCTTAGGTTCTAGTTAACTGTCGCTTCAGAAATCCAGCGATCTAGTTTTATTTTCGTTCTCAAAAATATTAGTCTTTTCTTTAATAAAAACGTCAAAAAACATATGTTTCTGTAGCTATTTTATGTTATTAAATCTATTGGAAGAATATTATGGGTTTCCTCTTTATGAACCCCAATTTCAATCAGTTAGAATCAGTTAGTTGAAGCGAAGAAACTATGCATGCACATTAAACTGATATGTGAGACGGCACCTTTATACACAAAGTCATATTGCTCTAACATAGACAGCTAAGCCCATTAATGGAGAATGGAAGCTTCAAAGATTTAGATGAGCGATCAAAAGAACTATTTCTAATCAGAGCTTTAAGGTTTGAGAGTGCCACATTAATACTTACATCAATTATGCATTTATTCTTCAAAGAGTTCTAAATACCTCCGATCCGCCGATTCCAGTCTGTAATCTATCTATAGACCGACCTTTAACGAACCGTGTCTAAAGCATACAGTTTTACCTTAACAAATTACCTTGAAATATTCAACAACCGCTGCTCACCGCTTTTCGAAGGCACGTTTGGCGGATGTACATCGTCACACATCGCACCGACACAACCGGCCAAGCCCGCACACAGATGCTGCTGCAGTCGGTGTTTTAGCCCGTACAGTGATGACGCGAAGCCCAGCCGACAATCGTTGGTCGGTACGAAAATTAATTCCTATCATGCCGCCTAGTCAAACAATCTACCCCGACGGAATGGTAAATTCGGAATGTCAAACAAAACGGGTCCCCCGAGTATGTGACCGTTTTTCCGAGACCAAGATTTAATGGGTGTGCCCTATCGGTTCTAATTGATCAGCAATTCATATTTGCATCGGCGCTTGTTTGCTTCTTGCTTCGAAAAGCGCTCCCAAATACACTCACACTCGAGCTAAAACAATTCCACATCGAAGAGCAATCGAACATCCTCCGGCTAAGGTTATCCGGTGGAAGTTCAATGCCACAAAATCGTACAGGGGAAAAATCGTGATTTCACGGCACAGCGTACGTTGCAGATGACCCCAGCAAAGCATATTGAACTCATGTGTGCAGTGCAGTGTCTCGGAGCAGAATTTCTTCGAGCGTGCTCGTGGTGCCGTAAAATATCTCCAGAAGCCGCTTCCTGTCTGTGCCGACAAGCGCGTTGATAAATGTGGTTAAGTACATTCCATTGCGTGCTCCAGAACTTCGGTCCATCGAGGGAAGATGCATCGAGAAAGCACACCACTTGGGGTGGAAGAGCCCAGCAGAGAGTGTCGGATTCTCGGAATAACTGTATGTCTTCGTGAAGGACACGATCATACACCTGGACCTGTGGACTAGGGCGAATGGTTTATTTTATTTTATCTTATGGCCATACTATTATTCATGTATTCATGCATTATCTACCCGATAGGTATAGGGTTTTAACCATATTTGGACTGATCTTGTTGGCATAAAACGACCGTAATCGTTTGTTATTGATCTCGTTCAGTTGCGTGTTGTTCGAATGAAGATCGTTTCTTGTTGGGCTTTGTTGAGATGTTTTCCAAACATTAAAGACCTATATTTTCTCACTGGCCCTTGCACATAATTCTTATCGAACTCCATCATCGATCATCGTCACAACTACAAAGGGCAATAATAAAATTGTCTCCAATCGCAACAAAGGATTATCATTTCACTGACCCGAGCATCAATTCTCAAACAGATCTATGTGAAAAGAAGAAAATAAAAACTTGTTTCCGGATGTTAATGTTCACGCCAGTTCATTAGCCCCATTAGGGGTTGCAGGCGATCATCGTTCACCTTTTGCGCACCCGGGCCGACATTAATCGGCTTGAACCTGAACCTTGAGCCCAGCCTGCACCGATGGGATGACCATTTCTCTCATCTGCCCGTGAGGCAAGAGTATATTAAGACACGATAAAAAGAATAATTGTACGTGCGAGAACAAGCACGTGCGCGTCTGGTTTTTGCGTGATGATGAATTGATTACAATACGTGCTCATTAAAGGCGTGTCGCTTTCCGTACGCCCCACGATATTACTATCCAAGTCTTCCTTAATGCATGCCCACTAGTCAGCAAGATAATCACAAGACAAATATTTGATCACTTATCACACGCGACACACACACTGAGTGTAATTGATGCTACCTTATTTATGTCTATTTACTTACACTTACACATTACAACAAGGTAAATACATTGCTCTTTGTGTTTAGTACAGTAGGTGAAGTGCTCTGTGAAGATGCGAACCAAACCCAACCATTCTCGAGCGTCACGCGTCACAAACTGACGTGTCTAACGTTACTCGCTGCTCGCTGGTATGTTAAGATCAGGGTCTAACAATAAATTGCACACTGCAATCACTGCGAGAAGGATCAGTGCTTGAAGGGGTGCGAATAGAAAATATAAGTACCTCGAACTGTTAAGCAAGATCAATTCTAAATATTGTATATCCAAAACTAAAGCACCGAACATTAAACATTCCCGGAGCTTATCAATCCACTGACTTTGAACTACATTCTCCGATCAACCCATATCGAGCTGAAAACCGGCCCCTTTCAAGGTGTACGTGTGCTATCGATGATGCACCATGCACACACCATGCACACCTTAGACTGCAGCCTGCAACCAAGGTAAGGCTGGGTCCCCATTGTTTACTACCCTATTAAAGGGGGAAGGCAGACAGGATCGTGGCTGATACTTTATCCCATTTACGTCACAATCCTTCTCGCTTGTGTGTTGGTGACAGTGGGCTAAATATTCTGGCCGTTTTCACCGTTTTCACCGTTCCCCAACTTGTTGTTGTTTATGGTGCATGCGAGTGACATAAATCTACTCCCTGTTGGGCTCTGCACCGGAAGTCGCTACCATCGCTACCATTCGGACAACCGTTGCTAGGATGCTAGAACATAACGTCGTCACACCCGTTACGGTATTTACTGTGACCGTCTCCGTAGTGTTTGGTGAATGCTAAACGAAGTCCTCTAAGTTCGCAAAACCGGGAGAATACTCGCAATTTGCCCATAAATCATGAGACACGATGTACTGGACGGTTGATGCACAGCCGGACGTGTGCCGGCTTGATGCCGTGTTGCTTTTGCATGCATAAAACAATGCGTACACGCGTTCTAGGCACGTCACCTCATAGAATTCCTACCGGTTGCTGCACCGTGCTTAGGAACAGCAGACAGAGACTCGGTGACGGTGACGATAATCCCGGCTAAGCGCCAGTCGGCTCGATAGCTCGGGTAGCTCAGCAGTAGTACTGAGGAAGAAAAGGAATCCCACGTGCGCGGTTTCCTGGGTTGTAAATGATACGCGTTATGGGATGTTGGAAGTACGTCAAGAAATAGGGAATTATGGTGCGTCAAACGGGTGACAAATAGTTGGGCTAACAATAAGTTTATTCCTTTATGATTAACTCGCTTCTGTTCTGTAAAATAAATCCACAATTATCTTCTTGAAGTGCTAGATAAGTTTAATAATTGATATGATGCCTTAAGAAGCTTAAAACCAGATAAAATGTTAGTTAAAGCTTTGAGACATTGCGGAACATGATTCGGGAATGGTTCTATTACCAAATACTGCTAAAAAAGAATAGTAACAGCTAAGTAAATAGTTCCGAATCGCACCGGAATGTCGGAATCGACACATGTTTGCATATTATGTGCGCTTTGGAGAAACAATTCATCTTGATTGATCGATCGATGCCGGTTCTCATGTAAGCGTTTACTGACGCAAGCATTCAAATCACACGAAAAACTGACGTCAAACATAAGCGATTTTTTTTTTAATTTTGAAACATTCTTATGTTAAGAAATATTTCAAAATATATAAATAAACCAAGCAATGTTCGGAATAAGCAAAACTAAATCAGCTTAGGATGCGAGATTGCATAATGCGAATAAAATTATCCAATCGCAATGATTGATGTAGAGCTGTAATTACTAAGGCTCAGTTGCTTGGTACGTAGGCGCCAATCCGGAGTCAATCGAACAACGACCTTGACCGTGACTGCTGTGTATAAATAGTGTGCATTTGTGTGTGTGTGAAGAAAAACACATAATTATCGGTGCATGAATTATTGCCACAGTACAGCTACGCTTCCGCGATCGCTCCCGGTACAGTTGTGCTGTGTGTGCATCTTCTCGCATCCCGTAGGTGATGCACGAGCCGACCGACAGCTACAGCCCCCTCGGAGGATAATTATTGCTCATTCGCGCGGACTCCGTTACACACCGGTAAACGGTGCTTCCGAGTTGGGCGAGAAATAGCAACCACCACCAGCCGTTCGACCTGACGATGACGTTGAGGTCCCGTCAGACGACAGTTTACGACACACTTGTGTACACATTAAAAGTGACACTTGGTCCACACAGCTCAAGGCTTTGAAATAATTTCGCCTATCGATCGTACAACCGATCGTTGGCCCCGCTTGGTAAGGATTACCGTACAAAGCTGGACACTTCCTTAACCTTCCTGCAAGGCAGCCGCCGACAAAAGCGAACCTCTTGTATCCAAACAACGCACTGCGCTAACACAAACGAAACGCTGTTTTGTTTTGGGAATTTTGATGTAACAGTAATAAAACCAAAACGATCTCCTTCGTGACAACATGTACACCAACAGCGACCGTATCTGATCTTACGGTTCCACGAGATGCCGCCGTGAGTGAAGCGCTTTGTTGGGTTTTATGTTTATGACGAAAACCTTGACAATGACCACTCGGTAACTACCCGTTACCGAATTCAAATGTTTATTCACTCTTGGGGCTCCTCGCCCCCCCCCAAACCGAGAGTGCAAGTGTGAAGACGCTTTGTACTTCCGGTGGCGTAGATTGTAAAGGCTGCATTTATCTCTGCGGGACTGCGATCGACTGCGAACCGCAAAACCAACCAAAAATCGATTACTGAAGACTTGCGGAACAGTAATTTGTAGATTAATTGCAAAAGGCAAATACCATCGTCCAAAAAATCACTGTACATATAATTAATAATACAGTGCGGTCAAGGTGAAATTAATAAGTCCGGCGTTGGGATCGCGCTGTACCATGCAAAATAAGCGCCATCCGTGTAACAGTGTTTTTATTTGCGAAAATCTATACTGTTCAAGCGGATTCAATTGAGCAATTGTACATGCTGTGAGCGGTAAGGATCGGTTCTTTCCGGTATGATGAGTAAATTGTTGGCGGAAGGAATTAACAACCAGGCGCTAACTATTGGCCGTAGCCAGTGCAAAACGTGCACTACCAGTATGGCGTTGTAACAGAGATGTAACGGAGATGTGTGTGATAACGGGTTGGATTGGGGACCGTTTTTTAACGATAACAAAGCCGTCCTTTCTATTGAGAAGGTTTTTAGGTACTGGTCAAATATTTAATCATCACGAACGTTTTAACAATGTTTTAGTATATTTTAATATGCTGCTTAATATACTGGGCTTAATAGAAGCTTTATTTTATGGGTTTTAAAAGTTTAAAAAGTTGTTCTTGTTAGTAGTTTAAACATAAATCATTCAATGGTAGACCATGGTAGGTTGTAGAGGACAAGTATATTTTTTCCAATTAATACATCGTCCAACTAATGTAAAATTTGGCTCTAAATGGGTTAAGAACTGAAAAATGCTATTTCATTTCAAAAGCCAGGTTTGAATCGTGAGAATAACCGATTGGTTTGCCCAATATAATAGATGTTAACTCATTTTTCCAGTCTTTTTAGATCAACGATAAATCAATCTACTTATGGAGAGTTTTTGGTGTTTTGTAAAAGGAATCAACTTGTCACATATTATTTCTCTTCATTTCCATCAAATACACTATACAGTCGATTTTTTTTATCACCCAATATTGTCTCAGGGAATAGTTTAACTGCAGAAACAGCGACCAGGATAGAACAACCCTAGTCTGTATCAGGCATAAAAATCATTGATTTGAGGTTCGTCTAAGTAGCAGAATTGACCAAATGATATAAAATCTTGCCAATAATCTGTTGGTTTTGGTATTATGGAAATGTAGGTGATCGCACCTTTGAAGCCATCCAAAACTCTACTTATCTTGGGTCCTTTTCTTTCACTCAAAACAGTTGTCATTAGGAACGAAGTTGGAATTGTGTAGAACATTTAAAGGCCCAAAATTGGCATACGCCTTTGAGGCGTGGACTCTGTCCAAATCTGACGTAATCCGCTGAAC
>KZ061566.1:442256-599880 GCA_002091835.1 Anopheles maculatus | reverse complement strand
CCGCGTTCGAGATTAGTTGCTCAGACGGATTTATGTATGAACAATGAAGGAGCCACTACCATCGAGCAGCGAATATGACTTGCCAGGCTCTGATGGAATGGTCATGTCATGAGAATGTCACCCGTAGAGTCTTTTCAACTGATCTACATGGACAGAGGATCTAGGATTCAAGGTAAATGAGTATGTAAATAAGTAAGATGAAATCAGTATAATACTCTTCTTCTTTCTTGGCCTAACGACCTCTTAAGGTCATGCCTGCCATTTTTGGCTTATTAGACTTATTGATACCGCATAGTTGGAGAGTTAGTCCTCACTATGGGGGAATGGCCCAAATGAGACATGAACCCCGGTCCTGCCGTGTGAAGACCGGCGCCACTGTCGCAATCAGTATAATGATTGAACCTTTTTTATAAATTTAGACTATTTAAATTGGATTTTTATCGGTTTATAGAGCATCCCATAAAATAGTAGTGACATCAGTTCTGCAAACGATGACCATTTTTGATGCATCGAATTATTAGAAAATGTTCTCCTCTCATCGATTATGCAACTAATATTCTGATTATCTAATCTCTTGCTTAAAATGCTTCATTTACATCACGATAACTCGCTTTGCACCACAAATTAATAGCACTCTCGTACAGAATGCTCCCTATGGAGCTTTGATTGTTGGTTGATCTCATTCCACCTGGATGGCCTTTTTACACACTTGCTCCCAAGCCATATGCAAGCTGCTCAATCGCGTAATATTTTGTTTATCCTCCCCTCCTAACACCTTTCGCTCTCGTTTCATATCAGCCCTGGATAATGCATTAATCGATTCCACCGCGCAGCAGCGTATAATCAATCGCGCCTAGTTACCAACCGCACATCGGAGGGCAATTTTAATTGTAGCCCACCCGGACACACTAAATTGAGCGTTCGCTTGTCTCTGTGTGTGTGCGCTGCTTTGTGTTTCACCTGCCAACCTGATGAAGTGCATGCTCGGAGTACCTAGGACCGAGATCCATCATTAAACGCCACCTTCTGTGCGTTTCGTTCCAATGAAAACAAGCTTTCGATTAGCCTACCACGGTGAGTTTCGAGGGACGTTACCCGGGGGGGGATCCTGTCCGTGCGAGGGGTCAAGAGGTTCGTGGGAAAACACACGCATCCATTTTACGACCATTGACCGGATCGCGCAAGCGCAATGTCAATCTGTGACTTACGACCACCCGAAAAACATGTCATTTGTGTGACTCGCTGGGTGACAAGTTCCCCTGCTGTTGGCAGCCCTTGAACTTGTTTGCTTTTATCAGCAAGAGAGCAACCTCCCGGTAGCTATATTTACCTTACGGAGAAGGAGGGGGGACCTCCGATTGCGGAAGTGACCGGACGACACCGTTTAAAGTACCCGCAGCAATTCATGGATCCATTAGGAACGAGAAAGATCCGCTTTTGTCGTTCTCTTCGGGGATGGAAATAATTGCTCAATACAATATCTTCAAACTTTAAAGTACAAGTGAGGAGCGAGAATTCTTTTTGTGGGAAAGATTCGACACCCCCCAGGCGTCTTGGAGCAGTGAGCTTTTAGCATATCATTTTAATTTCGGTAAAGATTCGCGTCTCTTGTGTGGATCTATTTTTAGAACCAGCATCATCATCATCATCGCCGGTACCTTTTTGTGGCATTTATTTGCAATTGTTGAAGCACCTGACGCGCCAGCCGGTCATTGAGCATCGAGATTTAAAGGTACTTGAAACCATCCAAAGAATTATCCAAATTGAAAGATTATCTTCCCGCGTACCCATTCAACAGGCGGGAAGGTTCTTGCCATCCAGCATACGTGCTCCACAAGTATCCCGCGGGTTGCGTCAGTTTGTAGCTTGCTTGAGGCTAGACGATAGATTGATCTCTGTTTGCGGCGAATCGCTTTGGTGGCTTTTGAAGTGGATTTCGTGCCAATGTACGCCGGGACTGAGACAATTGAGGATCGTTGCGAGCTTTGCGTCTTCTAATCCCACGCGCCAGGAAGCCAACACAGCTCGCTGTGTGTTAATGTACGGCGGCAGAACATTGCAGGGTGTCGCACCACATCTGCTGTCATTGAGAATTGTTGGTGTCTGGCTGATTTATGGTGCTAAAGCGCACGGTGTGTTTAGCACGGTGATAATGAATTGTGCGAGATTGGTTAGAGCTTTTAAAAAGCGATTTGCAGAGATTTGGGGTGCGCAAAAACGCTCTTTTTTTTGCGGGCAAAAAGTAAACCTTGAGGATGTCCGAGTGGTTCTAGTATCGGAGGCTGTGTGTGTGTGTGTGAATTGTTTGGTCTAGATTGTTTACTAGGATGCGAAGCGAATTGTGATGAATTGATTCCCACTGGCGAGTGTAGTATTTCTAGCATCCGAACCGAGCCCATTAATCATTTTAATTTTCACACCTACATTTATCACTTACAAGTGTCACTTTAAGGCGTAATTTGTTTGTTTTTTGGTGGTGGATGATCGTCTTTTCAGAAACACACTTATTCTACGCTGAACACTTCCGTCTTGTGTTGCTATCACTTACCTTGTTCTAACTTAATTTGAGTAAAATATTTTGATTCACTTTTGCACACTTTTAATCCTTGTTCAAGGTCACAATATTATCTGTCCAGTTGTGTGTTTGTGTGGAGAAAAAATAGCAAAACAATTCTTTAATTAATTTGTAACACTTTAAGCTATCACTTCTAGCACGGTTTTTGTTTTAGTAAATTGATTGTATTCCGCCACACTTAAAACTAGTCTAAGTAATGTTCACTCAACCGAAACGCACATATTTAGAACACCAAAACGGTCAAGCATCCGGTACACGAGGCTTGGAAATTTTTGAAAATAATATAAATTATTTATTTTACCCTCACAAAGGCACCACAATCTGTAGCTCCACTACTCGATAAGCTGATCAACACTGCGTATTCGAATGTGTGTGCGCGCGCACGCCCGCCTCTACAAACAACCGAGATCGCCACACCAAACTGTCGCCGGCAACGATCGAGAACAGAATGCTGATGTTGGGTTCGTGCTGGGTGCTTCATATACGCACCACACACTCGAAGCGATTATTCTGAGCCAGACAACAGACACGCTCTCACCTCAGCACACAGAGAGCGCGACGCAGCGATGTGGACGAGTTCAGAGGTCACCGGTTGTTGGAGCGGGTTGCTATCGATCGGAGCTCGGAAAGGGATAAAAATTACACTAATTGTCCACGCCCGTACACGGTACGCTCGCGAGCACGCGCTTTCGTCCGCAAGCCCCCCGGAAGTCGGTGGAACCACGCCACAGCCAGCGGCACACGTCACGATGGCAAGCAAATTAAAATGTTTACACATGAGCGACAAACCACACAGACACAAGCGCGCTGCTGCTTACCAATGAGCTGCTCGATCGTAGTAATCGTAGTCTCGTGGTAAAGAGATTTCTTTCATCCGAACGGCGGAACGGTGTTTTAAAGGATAACAGAAAACGCTGCTGGTTGAGCATTCTACGGCAGCACACATTTAATTTGGAGGTTGTGTGTGTGTGTGTGTGAGTTTTGTTTGAGTTTTTCAATTGTCGGACACACAAAAGTTCAATTGCTGACTGATCGTGGCTGAGTGCAGTGTGGGTCCGGTGGCCTTGATTTTTTCGAGGAAAGCACAACACATTGTTGGCATTGATGCACCACGGAATCTAGAACCTGCTTATAATTAATGTTACCTTGTTGATTCAAAACAGCAGATTACTGTGCGATGGAATTAGCTTGTCAAATTATGATGGAGCTTTTGGATAAAAAGTTCGCCAACGAAAAGGATCGATCGCTGAAGATGATTGACAAATGATTAACAGCAATGTATGTATTGCAATTGGAGATTAAAAAAATGGTTTTAAAGCAATGCTAGTGACATTCATAATTCAATTAAAAACAATAATTATGGGCCGGCCGGTGACCGTGAAGGTAGCAGCGCTGAAAACCCGGCAGGAGCGAGTATATTATATTAGAACTTTACCTTCTTAGCAAGGACTTAATGTCTGGCTACGAGGTGTTAATAAACCTGGTAACCTGTTATATGGTCTGCATGATCTAGCAGGCCGTTAAGTCAAGAAAAAGACAACAAACATATACTTTTATTTAAAAGGTTAATTTGCATTTATTCTATTTTTTTTATTCTACAATTTTTTTCTTCAATGAAGTGTAAATGTATGAATAAATCAAAATATTTGTTTGTTTGTTTTTTTGTTGTGTGGCTCCCGTAAATAATCAAAATGACTTAATAAACATTATCCACAGTAAATGCATTAGCAAAAAAAATGAATTGATGAGAATGGTGAACCATCATCATACGCTAACCGTTTGAAATGACACATGCTCTGAACTTGAACTTGCTTTCCCCACCTTGGAGCAAAGCGTCGAAGAGCCAAATCCGAAGTGCCGAAGTACAACTTCGTGCAGTAGCCGAGCGAGCACGTGGTGCTGAACGCGAGCGGACGCATGGTCTTTTGTTTGTTGGAAGATTGCTCCGTTTGCATTGGTATTGGTGCAATGATCATACATTCTGCGGCGATGCTGTTTGAAAAGTTTCTAGGCTACGGAATATGACGAAACATGATGTATTTTAATCGTAAATATGGAAACATGAGTAACTATACAAAAAAACAGAAAAAGCTATACAAAAAATTAAATAATTTCAATTTTTTATATGTATTAAATAAGTATGAGAATATTACTGGAAAAAGGTTGAGGATAAAATTAATATCAAATAAAAAATTACCTCCTGAATTACAAACGTGTTAACAACAATGAAGATAATTTAAAATATAATTATTTTTAAAATTTTAAACATGCATTACAGTTTTTTACAAGCAGTATTAAAATATTAGAGAAAAATAAAAGAGAAATTGAAAGTTTTATAGTATTTCTGATTCTATTAAAAGTTTTTAAATGACAATACGGCCCCCGGCCGTCATACTATACATTAAATAAATAAAAGTTTTTAAATAGCAATACGGCCAGGCCGTTCTATATGAATAAAAAAAAAGTTTTTAAATCATTTCTAATTGTATTGTCGATCAATATTGAACTGTATGTCAATATTAACTTAATTATTTGCCTATCTTCTTCTTTCTTGGCCTTACGACCTCTTAGGTCATGCCTGCCACTTCTGGCTTACTAGACTTATTGTTGCCGCATAGTTGGATAGTCAGTCCTCACTATGGGGGAACGGCCCAGATGAGACTTGAACCCCGGTCCTGCCGTGTGAAGACCGGCGCCGCTGTCGCATCTACCACCGGGCCGCCCCCGGTTGCCTATATAAAGTCTTATTAAAGAGAGTTTATCCATACCTTCTTTATGTACTCTAATCTACACCGTGTATGAAATCAATTTGTATGTACTGATTGTTTAATCTACTGCTGTTGGGGAATGCGCCTATGATTAGACAATTACGAAACATGGATTCTAGTTTATAGCAGTAAGTTAGTATTAGTGAAATGCAAGCGTAAGCAGCAAGTACCTGAGTAAATAGTAAATTAGTCTTAAAAGTAAACCCAACCAGGAACAGACAGTGTGTAAAGAACGATCCGAAAGTATTTGAGCTACGAAACAACTGCCTTTGAAAGCTATGCTCAAATTTAGTTCGGTTTAATGTTTTTCTTTAAATATTCCTTGGACACTTTCTCATCACATACATAGCTGATCCGTAGCTGGGTTAAGCAGAAGGTTTAAACGACCTCTAAAAGAAAGATGAGTTGCTCTCCTACCATACAACAACAGGCATACAAAAGCATCATATCTGTGTCCTCATATCTGCTATGCCAACTTCCGCCCATTATCGATCACTCGATAAGACATGGAACCATCACCATCAAACACTAGAAATGTGTGTGGCAAATTCTTCGTTAACAGTAACATTCTTTAGTCATTTGGCATATGCATTGATTAATGCGCAGCAAGATGATACATGCCTTTATTTACCACAATTACACCTCTATTACATTACCTGTGCCGTAGCTTACCGAACACACCAGCATTCGCATCAATATTAACGATGAATCATGGTATCGAGCCGAGCTGGGAGTGAAGTATGCACTGTCTATACTGCGTGAATCATTAACCGATAAGATGATAACAATGTGGTGGTGGTTGGTGACAAAATTTGATCAGTTGCATCTGTTTTTCCTGCTCCCGGTACACGGCTTTCCGGCCGTCTGTAAACCTTTCAAGCAAGTTGTTGACTGTGGTGGTGCAAATGAACGTCAACGTGGGTAATAAAACGCCAGTGTGTTGGTGGTAGCGTTCCGATATCGGGCCCACGCTTATCAGTGTGCTGTATTTATTTTACTTGTCCAGCAACCATCCGCCCCGAAGAGTTAGTCACAAGCGAAACACTACCGCGGCAGGTTCCAGTTCGTCCGAGCACCGTGTAGTTTCGGTTCAGTTGTTAGTTATTCTATTAGTTTACATTTTCAGAACCCAAAGTGCAAGATGAACACAGGTAAGCGGCGGCAGTTATTCGTGGTATCGTGCTCCAAAAGCAACATCATCTGTTTAAATAAACTGCGTCGTGCATTTGTGCATTACTTTTGTGGAAAATCCCGTGCAAGAGAGCAATAAAAAAAAATACACACACACACATTTTCTCCTAAGTGCACCTCACAGTCACGTAACGCAAGTACGAAAAAGAACCAGAAGGTTCGTTATCTTTGCACAAAGTAACAAAAAAAATTACCCTGATGTCTGTTATCGGTTCAAAACCAACGCCCCATCGATTTCTTATCACGCTTACTGGCCAATGGTAAACGATGGGGTAGAAAAATAAGCAAAAAAATGCCGCATAAATCGATCGCTGACGGATGTCTTATCGTTTCGGGTGGATTTGATTGACAGGATTTAACTGGATTCCGTGGACCTCACACCAGGGTATTCCACCGGCAGCGGTATACGCCGGAAATGACCAGGACGGTTCGCCGATCTACGTGGGCCGAGCGTACCACGAGGGTGACCAGCTGCCAGCGAAGGTGATTCCATCCAAGCAGGCCGCTTATGTCTCGCACAATGGTATGGAGATATTTAAGTCACACTTTGAGGTATGGTTTAGTCACTTGGCAGCAACTTGGCGAATGGAATTGTATTAAATGATGTGTTTTGACTTTTAAAATAGGTCCTCACGGGCAGTGGATTCACCTGGGTTGGCAGTGGCAATGGACACGTTCCTGCTGGTGCTGTTCTGGCCGGTAATACGACTACCGGTGAGCAGCTGTACGTTGGACGTACACATCACGAGGGTAGTTTGACACCGGGCAAGATCCATCGGTCCCACGGATGTCTTTACATCCCGTTCAACGGTGCAGAACAAAGTTTCCTGTCCTATGAAGTGCTCGTTGGACAGCAGCGCTGTAAGTACCGACTTTCCGAACCTCATAAGCATCCTCAACTAATGTAGCGTCTTCGGTTTACAGCGAACTGGCAACACTGTTCGGCCCATGCACCGATGCCCCCGAACGCTATCCTGGCCGGACACGATTCGGACAGCTCACCCATCTACGTCGGCCGTGCATACCACGAGGGTGATCAGCTGCCGGCGAAGGTGCTGCCTACCAAGCAGATTGCGTACATCTGCCACAATGGTCAGGAAATTCCGAAACACTCGTTCGAGGTGCTGGTCGGTGGTAACGTGTCCTGGGTACCGTCCGGATTCGGTAGCGTACCACCGAATGCCGTCTTTGGTGGACGTACGTCAACCGGGGAGGCACTGTACATTGGCCGGACGCACTATATGGGCAGTTTGACACCGGGCAAAATTCACCCAAGTCACCAGACGCTCTACATCCCATACGGTGGCAGTGAGATCCCGATCAAGAACTACGAGGTGCTGATCGAGCACTGAGTGGACGCAGTTGTTGTCGCAGTTGTCACACACAATTGGAGATTTTATTCCAAGTCTAGCCGGGGGGTTTTTTTTTGGTGGCCATCCCATCTTCTGCTTCTTTCCGATATAAAATGGTCGAACTAGTATCGTACAATGCATTTGTTGGTTTGTTTATTTCTGAACACGATGATCGATACAAATACAAAAACGCGTGTGAGAGTGACAGCTGCACGTGAGAAAGTGACGTTAGTATGGAAACGGTTTGTGTGGCAAAGCAGGCCATTAAAATGTGCAATCCTTTGTCGTGTCGGGGATTTTCTTCACCTGATCTAGTAATACTAGCTCGTAGGTAATGATCGTACCGGCCATCTGTTGGGGGAAATGAGAAATGTAATCAGTAAGAGGTGACACTATAGTGAGACTACCAATAAATGCATTCCAGACTGAAAACCCCTGCTTTTATCGCACAATACACACAACTTGGAGGAGCGGACCTGACTTTAATCTTGTAAAGTACCTCAAAGTCCATCTTACTTTTGTTGTTGTTTGCACCTTACCTAAGCACCGACAAACTGATAACGAATCAGTTTGATTTACTTGGTGCGGTGAGTGCTTGAACACCTTTCCTACTGATACCTTAACGTTGCAAGTGAATCAGCAGATAAGTAAGCGTGTAAGTACGGGCAATGACGCGGCGGTACTTTACCATTGTGCAACGGACGCGTCATTGCGCACTGGGCGGCCCACATTCGCCTGATAAGAAAGGGTCAGTCTTATCGAGCTCCAGGAATAAAAGCTTCATACAATTTCGGAAAGCTTACCGCTAGTATCAATGGTCTCCGGACGAAGAAGAATCGCTTGCCGGAAAGTGCATTCTCGGACGTGGCCACTGCGTCACAGAGTCGTCTCAGGTCTAGGTTCCAGTTTGAGCTAGGGAAGCGGCGCAACGTTTCGAGCGGCCGTTCCGACGCTCGGCTGATCGAGGACACGACAAACAGCATGAGAAAGCAGCGACCGATGAGGAATCCGAGCGAGTACCAGAAGTAAACCGAGGTCACGGTGGTCGGTTTTAGGCTGGAGGAATTGTAAACATAGATACATTTAATCCTACTAAACAGTCACTCCGCTTAGGTATTGGAATTACTCGAAGCTGTTGAACAACTGCACCGTGATGAAGAACATATCGTTGGCGCAGCTGAATAGAATCAACTTCGAGAAGCGTTCGTCCACAAAGGCGACCAGCTCCGTAAGTCGCACAAAATCGAGCCTCAGTCCACGCCATACGCCCTGCGGCTGTGGTTGTCCATCGAGACGCTCCAGTCGCTCGTTAAACTGCACGAACCGCCGCTGCAACCCGAGACTCAGACAGATAATGAACACATCCACATAGTGCCAGGTAAACTTGGCGATCCTCATCGTCAGCTCGATTGTCCAGCCGAGTACCGGGTGGTACGGGATAGCGCGCAACACGTAAGGATGTTCCCGATGGAAGAAATTCTTCCAAAACCCATCCCGGTGTGGACAGTACCGAATGTGAAGTTCATTCAGCTTGTATGCCGATACGAAGTTCAGTGTGTCCTCGAGGAACGCGAACAACATAACGCTAAACGCGATAAGATGGACCTTGCGATGGAACGGGAGCGTACGGGCTGGTGGTCGATAAGGGGCACTCCGGAACGGCAGCTCATCCACGTACCAACGGCCCATAATTTGGGACCAGTTGCGTGCCAACAGCATAAGTTCTACCATGAAAAACACGATGATGGCATAGTACACTACGGAAGCTGTAAGCAAACACCAAACAGGGTGGTGAAATTTTGACCTCTTTGAGGAATGTCTCACGGCAACTTACATGCCTGCTGTACTCCGAACGAACTTTGATGGGCCGTATATGCGCCCAACATTACGATGAGTGCCAACATTATCAGCAGCGTGACGCATCCGTACACGAACCGGACGGACAGGAAACGCATCGTGACGGTTCGCGGATCACTTGGCGAACCGTAACCGGCGATGGGCATGAGCGAAAACAGTTGTCCCATAAAGATGACCGCTGCCAGCGCTTCGTGCATACTGCATTCCCGTTCCCGATCCGCTTTGGACGATGGTTCCTCGGCCAGTGCGGTCGACGGTGTTGATGGGGGTCTTGTCAAGCTGCGGACACTGGGCAACCGTTCGACGGGTGTCATGTTTGGCATGTTCCAAAACGAGGTTAGAATCCTGGTGAGATGAGATTATGTCCTGGATGTAAGCAAACACACTGCAAAACCGGTCACACCGTAGAAGGTTAATCAGGGACAATGTTGAGTCACCGAGTGCGGAAACTATCTAGGGCGCAGAGAATTACAATCCTGCCGAGCTGTCAAACGAGACTGACCAGTCCAGACAACAAACAACACCGTACTATCCTTGCTAACCTTCGTCCCGAGCGAAAATTGAATATTCGTGACAAACTAATGTAAACAGAACAATTATCCGGGGACCGTCCACTGTTCACTGGTCGGTCCACTTTCACTTTACGCTGGGAACTGCACCAGATGCTTTGACTGGCCGGTCAGTCAGTTAGGCTATTGCGCGACCACTATCATAATGGATCCCTATTTCACTCGTGACGTCAGGCCGGACGGTTCGGTTCCGGTGATTGAAAGTCAACATTGGGGTTGAGACTTTTCCGGTTAAAAGGGTCTCGCTTATGATAACGATGGACTGTGCTTGTGTGTGTGTTCAATGGCTTTGGCCCGACGAGAGCTGATCGTTATAAGCCAATTATGCTGGCCAGTGAAGCGATTCGTTGGCTCGATTTATCATCCATTGTGCAGGCGGACATTAGCGGTAAATAAGTGCATTAGCGATTTGGTAGCGCGAAATAGCGAAACCTTGGCGTGTAAATATTGGACGGTGTAATGAGGTGCTAATTATCGGATTAAAGTGGAAACGTTTTACATCAACAGTGTTGCATTTCAGCTGGATTAGTGGATAGCTCGAGATGAAGAATGTAGGGAGAGTTTAGTTCTTGAAGCTTTTGGAGTTTGTTTTAGTTGGAAGACTTTGATGACAATATTTAGATGCTGTTGCCTTGTAAAGCTTGTTCGACAGAATATATGCTATTAATATAAGTTGATTGTAGTTGATGTAGAATTTGTATAACCTCCAGTAATGAACAATTTGCTTTTATTTGATGGTCTCATAGCCTGAGCATATATTATTATATCTGCTACCGACTATCCGGGCTTGAAGACGAACGGGCCATGACAGCCCATCAGTGGTCCGGGCTCCGTGACAGTGAGCAGAGGCGACCAGAGAGTCTTTATCGCCCTGGGAAATCGGTTAATGGAGCCCAACGACTACGGTAAATCTAGCATTCTGTATGCGATCGAAAAGAAGTGGCAGTCCTTCAAGCAATATCCTTCGTGATCCTTTACTCCAGAGAACGATTCCAAGCAAGGAGGACGAAGTGTGTTGCCCGACTGCCTTAGAAGTTGACTGCATCTCTCAACGAAGTTATGTTAGTTTACTGTTGATAATATTTAAAATGACTTTGCTCAAAACTTGCTATAATATTCCGTCAACTTTATGCAACACATTACACAAAGAAGGGCAAATATAATAATTTTGTAATGATAATTTTATTAAAAAAGGATGGACGTTTTGAAATAGACACACATCCAATCCTACGACAAGAACACAGTTTCGATTAATGAGTAACCGGATATCGGCAAGAAAACTCGCGAGGACATACTAAGGCGTTTGAAATAATAATTTTGAAAAAGAATATGTTCGGTTCTTCACTTTATTTCGATAGCTCACTTTATTTCACACACTGGCACAGTTCTGGCTTCGGTCACGGGCGGGTATAACAATTGGACCTTTTCAGGCGGGATGAACAATGGAACTGCTTCTTCTTCGCGCGCACGGATAGCGTCCCTCTGGTGATGGGCAGCATCAGGATGAGGTGATCCGGTCCGGATTAGAAAAGAATTGAAGCATTCCGTTCTGTGTCGGACGGAACATACTCCCCACGTTGAGGTTACTCAAAATCACGGTTGTTCAGGAATGGCTGCGTTGTCTTCAATTGGTAGCACGGAGATTTTGGTGATACTGCGACGAAATGTTGATCCTCCAATGGATACGTCGACCGCTCGCACTAAACCATCTTTGCCCGGGTATACGGCTGTTACACGACCCAACATCCAATTGAGTGGAGGCAGGTTTCGGTTGTGGACCAGGACGATCGGAAATTGGTGGCGTTGTCCGAGTGAATCTGTTGGATCATTCCTCGTCGGCCGATGAATCGTTTTAGAGATGCCACAAACGCATCCGCAGTCAGATCCGATCCTGCTTCCAGATGTATGGCCTTGGTTGCCATACAAACGTATACGGAGATGTAGGCTTTTATCAATATCGGACGGCGTCCACCTTGTTTGATAAAAATCGGTCCGGCATAGTCAACTCCAGTGATGGCGAAAGGTGGTGAGGGTACAACTCTTGTCTTGGGTAAGTCTCCCATCAGCTGACTGTGTTTTGTAGGATTAGTACGAAAACATCGTACGCACTTCCGGGTAATGGATCGTATGGTGGATCGTGCGTTGAGCAACCAGTAGCGTTGTCTCAACGCATTCAGCAATCCCGTTGGTCCTACATGCAGAAGATCTTCGTGCATTTGTCGAATTAGGTGGTGTATCAATGGATCCTTATTTGGCAGGATAATCTGATGACGACTGTCAAAAGGGAGCAAAGAGCTGTCTAGGCGTCCTCCCACTCGAAGTAAGCCATTATGGTATATGGGGCGAAGGTTTGCTAATCCTTTACAGGGTTCGTTGGCGATAACACACTTGATCTCATCATTAAAATGAAGTTGTTGGATCATCTTCATTATGGCTTCCGTGGACTGACGCATCTCTCTAACGGTTAGGTGTGGGTGGGTTTCTCGCAGGTGGTGAGGTTTCCGGCAGTTTTTAACAAATCGCAATAGGTAGCCCATTATACGTTGTGTCTTTCTAAAAGTACTAAACTTGTATAAGAAGGATAAGTCGGTAGTACTTACAGCAGATGTGGCTTCTACTGGCATCAGCTCGGGCAAATCATCTTCGGAGACGATTTCGACGGGTTCCACATCATACACAGATTGGTGGAGGAATTCGGGACCGTACCACCAAAGGTTGTTGTTCTTCAGTGGTTCAACCAGTTGGCCTCTCGAAACAATGTCGGCAGGATTGTTTTGCGATCGCACGTATTCCCATCTGAATTCACTCGTATTCTCTTGGATCACAGCAATACGATTCCGGACGAATAACTTCAGTTGATTGAGCGGTTTTTTAATCCAGGATAGCACTATTGTACTGTCACACCACAGTACAACTTCTCGGAGGGGCAGGTTAACGGCTGGTAACGCTTTCTTAATCAGGCGGGTCAGTAATAGCGCTGCACACAGTTCCTTTCGGGGAATCGACAGGTCATGCAAAGGTGCAAGTTTGGATTTGCTGGTAAGTAGCTGCAATTTCGCCGATCCATCAGGAAAAATGTTTCTCACGTAGATGCAAGCTCCATAGGATGTGGTGGAGGCATCTGAAAACCCATGCACTTCGTAGGCAATTACTCCATCGAATGTTACGCATCTTGGTATAGCGATATGGTGTAAATGCGAAAGCGATTCTTGCAGTTCAATCCAGTCTTGCGTCATCGTATCATCCACTGGTTCGTCCCATCCGATTTTGAGACGCCACATTCGCTGAGCTACGAGCTTTGCTACAACGATAACTGGAGAAATTAAACCCAATGGATCAAATAGTTTAGCAATTTCCGAATACATTTCTCGCTTGGTGATTCGATGGTGGTTATTCAATTTAGGTTTTGGATGGTTGGCGATACATAATACATCAGCACTGGGATCCCATAGTAAACCGAGTACCTTTATGCTCTCGTTTACACCTCTCTCTTCAATTGGAATCTTCTTCTCACGATCTTCGATGGGGATGTGCTCGAGAAATTGATCGGAGTTAGAGCACCATTTATGTATTGGAAAGCCACCTTGCTGAAGAAGCTGCTTCAACTGTCGTTGGGCCTCAATGGCATCATCCACTGAGTCAGCTCCCGAAAGAATATCGTCCATATACGTTTCTTCCTTTACAATACGGGAAGCTATGGGAAGGACTGCGCCATCTTCTTCAACGAGCTGCAACAAACACCTTGTTGCAAGGAATGGTGCCGATGCAGTACCGTAGGTGACCGTATTCAATTGCAGCACTCGTATTGGTAGGGAAGGGTGGGGTCTCCAGAAAATGCGCAAGAAGCGCTGATCTTCTTCGGTATGCAGGATTTGGCGATACATTTTGGACACGTCACCGGAAAACGCTATTTTATATTTACGAAAGCGCAGGATGATGGATTGCAAATCATTCTGAGTTACGGGGCCAACTTGCAATACGTCGTTTAATGACAGTTCGGAAGGAGAAGCTTTCGCGCTAGCATCGAACACTACTCGGCATTTCGTGCTTGAGCTAGATGGTCGTAGTACCGCATGGTGCGGTAGGTAGTACACACGCTGATGAAGGGAATCTTCGGTTTCATTGATTTCACGGCAGTGTTTCAGGTGTTCGTATTCTTCGATGAAGTCAACATATTGTTTTCGTAAATCTGGATCATGAATAAGGCGTTTTTCCATCATCAAGAAACGTTTCAATGCCACGGCTCGACAACTGTTTAATTCTTCTACGTTTTCTTTAAAGGGTAGTCTCACGATGAACCTTCCGTCTTTGTCTCGCTGGTATGTAGCCAAAAAGTGAGCCTCACAGGCTAACTCTTCTTTCGACATCTTAGGAACGTTGGGCACTTCTTCAATCTGCCAAAACTGTTGCATCATTTTCTCGACGACTTCAACGGATGTATAGCATGATTGCTGGCTCGAAACGTTGGAAACAAGGGGCTCGACGACGGATCCACACATAACCCATCCAAAATGTGTGTCACGAAGAATTGGATAATTCATTGCAAGTTGAAGTTGTTCTGATTTCATTATTTCAAAAAAGAGTCCGGCGCCTATCAACATATCAACTCTTTGTGGCTTGTAAAACAAGGGATCGGCTAGTAAAATTCCGCTGGGAATATTCGAAAGGTCGATATTAACCATTGATGACGGAATTGTGCTGGTTACTTTCGGTGTAACTAAACATTCAAGGTTTACTTCGAAATCAGACACTCGTGATTTTAACTTCAACCCGATCTTGTCACGCGCCAAGGTGCGCAGGGCATTGATACCCGTGATAGATACGTTCGCTGGTTGCATTGGAATTTGCAGACGGGAAGCCAACTCTTCGGTTACGAAATTCACCTGCGAACCACTGTCTAACAAGACTCTGCAAGGATGTGGCATATTCCATTTGTCGAACACTTGTACTACTGCTGTAAGCAGCAACACGGTCTTGGAAGATTGGGCAAAGCTGGATGAACAATTGTAGGGCTGTACAGTTTTTTCTATGGTCGAATGGTTGTTCATATTTCTCTTCGGCAGTGAAGGCTGATTTGGGTTCGATGGATGGATTAACTCAGGTTCATTAGCAAATGTATGGCTATTGCGGTACGAATGCTTGACTTTACTATCATCATGAAGTAGCGTGTGGTGTCTACGGTGGCATTTGTGGCATCTCTTATCGGAAAGACAATCATTTAAAAAGTGGCCCTTGCGTAGGCAATTGAAACAAACACCTGCAGCTAGGATCCGATCGTTTTTCTGGGAAGGAGTTAAATTAGCCAATTCGGTACAATGGATGTTTCGATGGGCACCATTACAGATCTCACACTGTTGAGGGATAGTAGTCGACAACACATGGTTTCTTGGTCTTTGGACTCTTGGCGGTGGTAGGAGCGTTACATTTCCTTTCGCGGTCTGGGATGTTATTGTGCTATTCTTTTCCGAACACCTTTCTAGCACTGAAACGCGATCCTTCAAAAATGTTATGGTCTTATCATAACATGGCAGCTCATCCTTGGCAATATTTGCTTCCCAAAGTTTTTTCGTATCGATATGAAGCGCTTGGGAAATAAGATAAACTACCATTGATCGTGCTAGTCCATTAAAATCTTGTCCAAGGTAAACTAAGTTCTTAATATGGCTGTCTACTGTTTCTACAAGCAATCGCAGATCGACAAAGTTTTCACGGTACTGTTTTTGCAGATTCAATAGACCATGGATGTGAATGTCTATTAGACGCCTTTTGTTGTCATAACGATCGTTCAATAGCTGCCACGCACGATCATAGTTTCCTTCATTTAAGGTTCTTTCATCTATAACATGAGCTGCTTCACCACATAACGCCTTTTCTAGATGGTACAGTTTCATACGTGGACTTTCATTGGATTTTTCAACGATGTCTTTGAAAATCGTTTTAAAGCGTTCCCATTCTTCATACTTTCCATTAAATGTGGGAATCGGTCGAGGAAGGGGGGCATGAACAACTACGGATGGCATGGTGGGACATGGAATTACTTCTCGTGAGCGTGTATTTGTAAGAATGTTCTCCTCTGCAAATTCTAACTCCAACAACGCTTCCTCATGGATGGCTCTGAATTCATGGAATTTGGATTCATGCGATGCGCGTTCACTCACACTAACGTATTTAACCAATTCGCGGTAGTATTTTTCATGTTCCTCATATGACGCTTCGATTTTCTTTCTAAACACTTTACACTGTGCTGCTGTCAAGGTCTTTCTTTCCAAATTGTTCTGCATAAGGATTTTGTTAATACGAACCAATTCTTGGAAGGCTAGATCGCACATGTATATGTTGGCTTCTGCTTCTGGGGACGCTTTCACACGCATGTTTTCTACTTCCTTCTCTGGCAATGCGTTCACGGGATGATAATCGGCTGCTGCTGCATCTGAAGATGTTTTCACTGGCTGGCTGGATACTTCCATGTTTGGCGTAGCATTTACGGGCGGATCTTCACGTTGAATATGAGGTGTATGCTGCATCGGATGCGAACGAGGTGGTTCCGACACGCGAGGTGTTCGCGTTGCGCGAGGTGTTCGCGAGCCACGAGCTGTTTGCGGCTGACGGGATGTCTGCGGCGTTGGTTCCATTATTCAATTAACAATTCACAGTTTCACGGGTCAAATCCGGTTCGGTTGGACCAAAATTATGTTCGGTTCTTCACTTTATTTCGATAGCTCACTTTATTTCACACACTGGCACAGTTCTGGCTTCGGTCACGGGCGGGTATAACAATTGGACCTTTTCAGGCGGGATGAACAATGGAACTGCTTCTTCTTCGCGCGCACGGATAGCGTCCCTCTGGTGATGGGCAGCATCAGGATGAGGTGATCCGGTCCGGATTAGAAAAGAATTGAAGCATTCCGTTCTGTGTCGGACGGAACAGAATATTAATTTTTGCAGTGCTTCAAACGGTGACCTAATATCTAGTCCGGATTTTGCTAAAGTCCTTTTCGTAATAAAGGATTCGGGTGAATGCGGATGAGGTTTATTCTCTTCATGTTCCTGTTTTTTACGCGTTTATAATAGTGTTAAAAACGGTTCAAGTGGCAGTGGTCACTAGGTACCTTGAGCTAGTTTAATTGTTTGTCTCGTTCGGTTTGACGCACGAAGCAACCGAGGAGAGATGTGTTTAAGTTAGAACATAGGAGAAGACTCTTTCGATACGTACAGGCAGAGAGATAGACAAAAACTAAAGAAAACGTAACAAAAAAAATCTAATTTGTGTTAGGAAGTTGTGTTAAAATACATGTCATGAATGTCGTGAATTTGTTAAGAGAAACTGTTCTACGCTCCAATCGAAAGAAACGGCTGCAGGAAGCGTTTTCGATAGTTAGTTGTGATAACTCGATAGTTTTCCGATAGTTTTCCAAGTTATAATATCTCCCGTGTGCGAGTTTCCTATGGAAAGTCATTACCATCTTCTTTCGGATAATAGTTACTGAAGGAGCATGTATGAACGATTAGGGAAGTGATGAGAAGAGAGAGAGAGAAAGAGAGTAAGAGGGAAAGACGTTCAGGAGAGAATCGAGGAGCATTTGAGGATCACGGATCAGTTGGATGGTAGCGATCAAGAGTGACGGACGCGTGTTATAAATAAACGAGTATTCTACAGTTATAATATCCGATAGGTCGTCTCGTCCTTGAAACCTTGGTCACACAAGAATATTGACATCTGAAGAAAGTTCTGCAATCGGCGATGGGGCAATTCAACAAGGGTTCAAGAGTTCATCTTTAGTAATGGTCAACAGTGATGAAGAGAATGATTCACCACGTCCATTACTTTGCCGATGCCAATCATCTCGGAACCAGTTACTTTTTGGCTAATTCTTTAACGTTTGCTACGTAAGTTATTTCTACAGTATTCTTTGCTTTTTTTGTACAGATCTAGATTAGCTGTAACTGCAATTTTCGAAGACTTAAAAGAACGTCAGAAACAAGTCCTTCGACGGTTTTTTAGAGCGATGGAAAAAGGACAGACCTTCCAGCCGATGATGACAACCGTTATCCTGATTCAGAGTAATACAATAATGGACCATCAACTCAAATCAATGTCTAACAAACATTCATTGTGGTGTGTGTGTTGAAGTTTAAGAATGAGTCCGATCATCAATTATAGGAATGTTTTCTATTTTATGAAAAATTGTTTTATGAATAAATAAATATGGGGAAAAGAGGTTTCCTTAGCATACACATAAAACTTCTCATTTTGATTGTTTTTTTTTCATATAAAATTTCGTACTGTAATTAAACTCTAATTTATATTTCCCGCG
Organism: Anopheles maculatus; assembly: GCA_002091835.1. Classification (NCBI taxonomy): domain Eukaryota; kingdom Metazoa; phylum Arthropoda; class Insecta; order Diptera; family Culicidae; genus Anopheles; species Anopheles maculatus. The sequence continues at coordinate 581,253 of KZ061566.1, read as the reverse complement.
CCATCATTTTTTTTATTTCAGTCGCTTGCAAGCCCATTGCAACCAACTTGCAAGCAATCGTTGTTTCCATCCCCAGTCGCTAGATGGCGCTACATGTATTGCTGATGAAGAACATGCGTGCTTCTGGTGCCATACTTTAAGGTGAAACTGAATATTTTACTGCAAACCTGTATTAAAATCTCAAATTTTGAGCCTTTCTCTGATGAGGTTGTATCATAATTCTGTCATACAACAGAAATGATAATAAATAATTGGGAGACTCAACCAAAAAAACGACAAAAAATCTCGATAAAAATAAGTGCGTTCCCACAAAAAATTCATCGACTTCTTTGGCGTGGTAAATTTTTATTTCCCTTCCGTTTATTACCATTTCTTTTGTGCGTTTGTGTCTTCTTTCGTTTCCGTTTCACGTCCGTCCACGAAATGCGACATCGTGGCTTCGTATTTGTCGTTCGGGCTTGATGCCTACCGAAGCTGGCCGGATTTCTTCACCGGTCATTATCATCATCATCATCGGCATCATCAGCATCAAACCGTCAGCGGGCTTATGTTGAGGCGGCATGGAAACACACAAGAAAAGCACCGCGACACAATCACACCACGGCCGGTGAAAGACGGCCCGTGGCGCTGAGGGCAAAAAGAAAAAAAACAAAGCGAAAATCCAGGTCGAGCAGCGGAACTGAACGTGCGATGATTGAAGCCCCCGTCGGAACGGGTGAGCATGACTTGCGCAATAAAGCCAGCAACAAAACGAAAGCCGAAACGGCCCACGAAACGAGTCGAGTCGAGTGTGTAGAGCAGAGAGCAGCAGGAAATGTTTAGCAAACCCGCGAGGCCAACACTATACCAACCGGGTCGATGATGTTCGGGCACTTCGGGAGGGAAGCGAGCAAGATTCTATCTTGCGGACGAATTGAAACGGAACGAGCGTGGGACGCCGTGGCGTCACTATAGAAAGTGCTTCCGAAACGAATGCTCCGGGCCCGTTGTGGCCAACAACGATGATCATGCCGATGATGATGACGATGATGATGATGATGATGAGGCCGTTGTGTTGTGCAAGAAAGGTAACCGCGTTTCTTTTGCTTCACGACCGAACAGCGCGCACAGGGAAATGATGTGCTTCTTCTTCTTCGTACTCCAATTCAATTGTATCGCGTCCCAATTTCTTCCAGCACCGTGGTAAAACCGTCCCCTTCAGATGGTTTTCCCGCTGTGGTTTTACCCTGCTGCTGTAGGACGGTAAGTTAGCAAAGTTTTACTTTTTCTGGAGGGACTGAGAGAAACAGCCGGGTGCTCCAATATGTGGGAGGCTTCGGAAGTCAGATGCTCCGGGAGGGGATTGGGGGAGTGCTCTTCGGTTGCGTGTAATTAGTTCCATCTGGTTGAGATGTTGCAGATGATAGGATGGGGAAGCTTTTGGTGACGCTTTACGTTTTGAAATCAAATCGAATTAGCTTCAAAACGTTGATATGGTATGAGTTTAAAGTGCTAAAACACATGACATGATGTAATCAAGAGATGGATCTATTTAATTAATTTTATAGGACAAAAAGTTACTTAATTCGCTCATTTAAGGAAAGCTTGCACACTCGTACAAGACCATTTGATAAATATGTACTTAATTAATTAATTAATTTATTTAACCAAAAACCAGAATTCTAATTAAAGCTCTAGAATATATTACTGAAGGTGCTATTTCACTAAAACCTGTCCGGATACATATCAAGTTTTAAAACTATTTGTCAATAAAACTACCATAGTGCATATGCTGGTTGTAATAATTTAGAAACATGAAGAGCTGCTGGTTGTGATTGACTGTCTAGATTGTGTCTTGGAGCATTCTCTATTTAACGGCCCATATGCTATAACCCAGAATATATTTTTTCGCGTTTCGCAGGAAGATATTAAGCTAGTTTTGCTAAAGAAACATCAATCTCTAACTATATCGATATTGTGCAGCCAGCTCTATAGAATGGTTGGGTTCTCTAGTTTGTGTAGCAGCTCAAGCTGAACTGCTGAAGATAAGGTAATAGCACTTTTCCTGGCTACTAGCTATTGGTGTCTATGTGCTACTAAGTCACTAATCTCGCGCTACAAACAGCTCTTGGGTTATAAACGTTGTCTGTCAATCGAATATGCCGACTTTTGTGGAGGACTCATAAATGCCATCATTCCATATCAATCTCGGTCTGGCACGCCTCTCCTGCCCATGTTCTTCTTCTTGACTTAACGTCCTTAGGTCATGCCGGGCATATAATGGCTTATTAGACTAATACCGCGTAGTTGGATAGTCAGGCTTCACTGCAGCGAAACGGTTCGCAAGGAATTTTGAACTTCGGTCCTGGCTTGTGGAGATCGTCGTGGTTGCTGGTGCCATTCTCATTATATGATCAGCCCACTGGAGTCGTACTACTCAAATTTTTTCTTCTCAATGCTGTTCTAATAGAGTTCGTCAATAGTATTGGCTTTTCCATTGTCTTTCAACACATACTGGGCCAAGAAACCCGAGCAGTTTCCTCACGCACACGGCTAAGTAGTTTTCGTCAGTTTGGACAGTCTTCATGCCTCATATTTATTTATTTATTTATACATTGCGCTCCGAGGCCTAATTGAGTAGCGAAGATAATAACGACTACACTCGCTGTTCCGTAAGTAACTGCGACCATGGGAGCTGACGGAGCCTGTCTCTAAGACTGTCAGAAGATAGGCCAAAATCAAATGCATCCGAGAAGGAGTTAAAGGCCGCTGACATGCGTAGCATAGGGTTGGACCGACCAGCGCTGGAACGGGGCAAAGTGACTCGAAGTGTGTTGTATTCTTGACTATGCGTGCGTACTCTTTGACTTCTCGTTTATGACTGTCTATTTTCTTTTATGATTAACCTACTCATACATATCTACTTAATACTACTTACACACTACTTACATATTCTAATCGACACACTAATACTATTTACAACTCTACAAAGTGTATGCCTGGTCCTGAGTGCTCGAGATGGCGCATTAAGATCGATGCTTGACAATAGAGACGGCGAGTCAATACTTCCGTTCAGCAGACCTAAAATGGAATTGCACTCAGTATTACGCCTTTGAACAGAAAGCGGTTCAAGACCCAGGAGACGATACCGAGCAGGATACGACGGAAGATTCCGGCGGTCTTGTCAAGGAAGCAAGCGTAAGGCATAACGAGTTAGCTTATGCTGAATCGACTCAATTCGAGCAGAACAGGTGGCAGTTATGAGGTTCCAAAGAACACAGGAGTATTCCAGGACCGAGCGAACGATGCTGCAGTAGACGGTCTTGATGCACACTGGATCACGGAATTCTCCTAAAGATGAGGCTAAGTAATTGGTTACCTCTAGTGATGACGTCATCGGTGTGCAGTTTGAAGGTCAGATTTGCGTCTAAAAGTAAGCCGAGGTCCATGGCAAAGGTTTGCCGTTTGACTGCAAAGCCATCATTGTGATACGGTCGATCGATGCGACCGAACGACACAGTGAAACATTTGTGAATGCAGATTGCACCAGGAGCAGAACAAAGCGAGACAGCCTTGAAGTAACTTGGTGTAGGACGAGTTACGGACGGGTGCACACATTTTGGCATCGTCAGCGTACAAAAGGATGGTGCAGGAGGGTAAAGCCAGGGCGACATCGTTGATAAAGATAACAAACAGAAGCGGGCCAATGTTGCTTCCTTGTGGCATATGTAGACCTAGCTTCGTCCGTTACAAGTCCTAGAACAAGATGGACTGCAACACTGGAGAGAGATGTTGGAATTATATCCTACAAGGAATGCTTCTAAAACCGAACTATTTGGTTAAATTGTATTGTATTCGATAGTAAAGGATTAAGCTTTGTGAAAGAAGAAAGAATTTCATAAAGATAGAACAAATGAACAAAATTTGCTCCAAGCAATAGCCGCCTGTGTAAGGTAGCGTCATCTAGTGGTGGCTAGTTCAATCATCTACAGTACTGCAAGCGTGCGTCTAGTCCTTGGTGTTCTGCAAATAGAATAACAAAACCCCACTTTATTTCCCACTCTACTACCGAATATCTCACTCTAAATCTGCACCTACATATCTCCGGTTTATTCTCGATTGTTAATGTTGTTTGAGTGCAATTCGAACAACATGGATGTAATTCACAAAAGCAAACAACAACGAAAAACAAAAAACCCGCACAATCGTCTCGATTGATCCGGCCCTTATCAAATCATCATTTTAACCCACATTCCCTTTTTCGCACCCCGTTGAGCCTCACTGCTCCGCACAGACCCGACGGGCAGAGACGATAAGAAACAAAGCAATTCGCGCATGCCTTGCACCAGTGTTACCGACCAGCGGTATTGCCCGAGTGATCGAAGTGCGTGCGCTCCAGACCGCGCAACAATGATTTGAACGGCTGGTGGCGATTTGGGCGTAGGGCCGGGTGCAAAAATCAACGAGAGTTCGCGGATTTGCACACGGCACACTTCGGTGCGACATTAAACGGTTGGCAGTGCAATGCAACTTTAGCAAACGCAACATGTAAGTGACATGCAAGCATTGCGCGATATTAGAAGATGATTGTATGTATTTACCGTAGAAGTTCGTACCATAGAATAAAAATAGCAAAAAATAGTTTAAATCAAAAGGAAAAGATTGAAAAGTTCCTTGTGGCATATGTAGACCTAGCTTCGTCCGTTACAAGTCCTAGAACAAGATGGACTGCAACACTGGAGAGAGATGTTGGAATTATATCCTACAAGGAATGCTTCTAAAACCGAACTATTTGGTTAAATTGTATTGTATTCGATAGTAAAGGATTAAGCTTTGTGAAAGAAGAAAGAATTTCATAAAGATAGAACAAATGAACAAAATTTGCTCCAAGCAATAGCCGCCTGTGTAAGGTAGCGTCATCTAGTGGTGGCTAGTTCAATCATCTACAGTACTGCAAGCGTGCGTCTAGTCCTTGGTGTTCTGCAAATAGAATAACAAAACCCCACTTTATTTCCCACTCTACTACCGAATATCTCACTCTAAATCTGCACCTACATATCTCCGGTTTATTCTCGATTGTTAATGTTGTTTGAGTGCAATTCGAACAACATGGATGTAATTCACAAAAGCAAACAACAACGAAAAACAAAAAACCCGCACAATCGTCTCGATTGATCCGGCCCTTATCAAATCATCATTTTAACCCACATTCCCTTTTTCGCACCCCGTTGAGCCTCACTGCTCCGCACAGACCCGACGGGCAGAGACGATAAGAAACAAAGCAATTCGCGCATGCCTTGCACCAGTGTTACCGACCAGCGGTATTGCCCGAGTGATCGAAGTGCGTGCGCTCCAGACCGCGCAACAATGATTTGAACGGCTGGTGGCGATTTGGGCGTAGGGCCGGGTGCAAAAATCAACGAGAGTTCGCGGATTTGCACACGGCACACTTCGGTGCGACATTAAACGGTTGGCAGTGCAATGCAACTTTAGCAAACGCAACATGTAAGTGACATGCAAGCATTGCGCGATATTAGAAGATGATTGTATGTATTTACCGTAGAAGTTCGTACCATAGAATAAAAATAGCAAAAAATAGTTTAAATCAAAAGGAAAAGATTGAAAAGATATTAAAGAAGAAATATTTAAAATAAAGAAAATACGCAAAACGCAAATGAAGAAAACCATTAAAGAAAAAACTAGGAATAGAAAGACAAAAAAGACGAGTCACTTTACCTTAAATAACAGACATTTCAAGACAAATGTTTTAAAGTCATAAGAATCAAACAACATAATTAAATTAACTGAATTATTATGCTTTTCTTTGCATTCAATGATCATGCATTCTACCCTTGCAGTTCGTCTTCTGTGTGTGTATAAATCCCAGAAAATCTATCATCTGCACCTGACGGGAAAGCAACGAAATCGGTGCAGAAGTGGTAAACGGTTGTTGCCTATCAACCGTTTCGAACAACCTTATCAGATGCCTATAAAACGACTCGATGTTGCATTCGGCAGCAGTCAGTATAACGCGAGATACGACCCATCCCTGATCGCAACTCGGTCCAGTGTTTTGTGTGTGGCGTGGTGAAGCAGTGATTGAAAGTGAGACGATGTACTGTTGGGGTGTTTCGAAGGCTCTTCTGAGTCTGGTGCTAATCCTTGGGACCGGATCCGTGTGGATGCAGGTCGCAGGGCACGAAGAGCACGATGCTCACCACTGGAAGCATATGGCGCACGAGCTGCTGTTCGAGAAGAAGGACTACACGATGCAGAAGATTGTAATTATCGATTCGGTGATTCGTTTCCATTAATTTATGTTTGTGAAAGTTTATGTGTGCGTGTGTGTGTCTTACAGTGTGGCATGAATAAGAGGTGCTATTCAATCGTATGAACCTGTACAGAGTGTTTATGAATGAATCCTTATCTGTCACTGAAGCATATCTCTTCCCTTCAATGAACCGATAAGGTATGATGCACATTATTTCATGATGGTGCAAGCAAGCCGACCGGTGTTGGCTTTATCACGATGCTAAAACACCTAGCGAGATATGGTAGCAAACGATATCTAGGTGGTTGAATATGAGAACAGGTTGAAATGGAACAAGCAATCGGCCCGATGTGGTAATTGCCGTTGATCCAGTTTGGTGAATAACCACCGATCCAATTGCGATAACAGACAACCGGGAGCGTTTCTTATCGTGTGATTGAAGTGGATCGGCATTCTCACGGCCGTTAGATGGGTCGTTAAGAAGTTGAGTTTAATGACTGTTGCTATCGGCAACTTTAGCAAAAAGGGATTAAAGTGTGTGGTATAAGTTATAGCTTGTTGAATAATGATTAATGTGGCTTTATTGAGAGTAAGTTTAAGATAGTTCAGCTTTTTTAAATCAGTGTCTTGCTATGTTTTATGTGTTTGGTAAATTTTCAACACTTTTGCATTTGCTAATAATGTTTTAGGATGGTTTTAGCCATTCCATTTGGCAGGAATAAAGTAAGAAAAATCAGTTTTACAAGTTCCACAACATCATTACCAAATTTAATTAACCAAGGCTAAGTATTATGAAATTTGTTAGCTCACTTTAGTTATGAGCTTCCTAAAGGAATTGTGTCGTCTCCAATATTGCTCAATATTGATCAAACCGAAATTAGTGTAACACAATATGGTGATGGTTTTGCTATTGCTATAAATGATAAAGATACGTAAAAACATAAAAACAAAACTCAAATTGTTTGCAACAAATGTACCGACATCAATAATGAATTAAAAATTGAAATAAATCCAGAAAAGACAAATTTTTGAATCTTAGGCGAAAAATGTTAGGTTTGAATCAAACATAAATGCAAAGAAAGATTATAAGTACAAAAAAATGTTTGAGGATTTGGTTGAACTGAAATTTAACATACAGGAAACAAAAAGAGCAGATGAAAACAAAAACCTAAGAAATAATGATGAGCTGGACATGCAACTACCGAAATGAACTATATCCAAACAAAGTTATTCTACTAAGCAGAAGTATCATTAGGAATAGTTTAGAACAAGGATGTGCCTTTTACTGAGATACAAGATAATGACTTCTAAAGTCACTGGATACAACAGCATACCAATCTGTAAGAAAAGTCACAGTTACTACTAAAACCACATCGATCCCGAACTTAATGGCATTTACAGCAGAAATACCTTTAAATGTCTGCGCAAATTATCGTGCTAGTAAAGAAATAATCAAGCGGAAACCATATTCTAAAACACATAGAAAGTTATAAGTCACAAAAAAAATGGAACAAATAGCAAAACAACATTTTTTTTAAATAATTGACGACATAAAGAAGGAAATTATTGCAAAAATGAATAAAAAATATTCAATGACTAGAAAATATAGGCAAGATTAAACTTCAGGCTTTAAAACAGGTAACTAAAACCTCCATTAAAGGAATGAAATGAAATACAAAGTTGCAGAAACTCTCTTCAAAAGAGAACAACTTAACAATAATGTTAATAAGACTAAATATCATATGTAGAGTATCGGAAAATGGGAAATACTTGCAAGAAATATAATTAAGAGAGAAAACTTCAAGGGAACATTACCCAAACATTCACTAAAATAAAAATAATGAGATGAAGAGCGAGAAACGATAGGGATAGTAGCTAGATTTATGGAAGAAGTTGAGATAGAACTTTAATAAATAGATGAACATTTGCGGATCCGATCATATGACTCCAGAAGCCGAAAGCTTGTACAATAGTAGGTCCTTTGAATTTGAAGTCTTCAACAAAGCTTCCGAATCATGGCAGAACATGATAATTATTTGTTTCTGTTGGTACTCTTTTATTTGTATATTAGTTGACAGTTTAGTTATCTCTAAACTAGACAATAAAGACTCCTCTAGTAAGTTATTTGTTTCCATTCTTATTTAATGTAGACAAGAATCTTCTTCGGCATTAGCTCTAGTTCAAGTATATTTTTTCGCTTTGTGTTGATTTTTTCACTCCTAGTCACGATTAACTACTTCAGACCTTAACAACGAGCTTATTTAAAACTCAAAACAACTTGTTTTGGAAATAGTTTTAAGCTGTTTCGTTGGTAATTTTAAGCTTAGATACCATGAGCACTAACGTTTCATGAAATCTCGATTGTATCTGTTGTTTTATTTACACTATTCTATAATAGCAAAACTATTTCGTTTATAAAAGTGTTAGTAAAAATGTATCGAAAGCATGAATAGTTCAATTTCACCTAAATTAATATAGTTTTTTGTTTCATAATGAAAAGCAATCAGAATTCTAGTGTTCTATAAAGCTTATCACTTCATTTGTACACACCAGTGTGGTATATCGTTTCGGTTATGTATTGCAAATATTCAATTCTATTTCTTTAACCCAATTTGCAACGATCAGAAGTTTATATGACCAAAGCGATATGCGGCACTGTTGGTACACCAAGTCATCATGTTTTCTTTCTTGTATATAAAACCTTACAACCCTTTGTAATAAAAACGTTTCACTTCAAAGCGTTGATATACTTCTCTTAAACAATCTTTTTACGATAATAACCATTTTACCACGTTTCATTTTGAAAGCTTTAATATTTTGTACATTTTATTTTCCGTTTCCAAATTGCTTGTCGCGCGCACACGTCTACCGATGCGCTTCACTGGACCACATCCCCCCGTCGCCGTGCAGAACATTGCCAAAAACATCATGGTGTTTGTCGGTGCCGGTATGTCCCAGGCGACCGTCACTGCTGCCCGGTTCTACAACGGGGGCGACAATGAAACGTTTGCCTTCGAGCGTTTGAAGTGGAGCGGAAATGCACGGGTAAGTGGTACAAAGGGATGGGGGACGCTGGGTTGCATCGGTACCAGCTTTTTTTTGTGTGTTAGTACATGGTGTTCCGTGTCGGTAATGGGTAACTAGATTGCCGATGGGATGGGTAACGATGGAAACACGGTGCTCGGAAACCCGCTGGTTTGTTTCGATTGCTCTATTCGTTTTTATCGATATGATGATTGTTTGGGAAAATGGCATTAATACAACTGGATTCTATTTGGATTTTGTGCTGAAAAAATGAGGTTATCAACTATTTAATGTTATGTTTAAAGCTGTACTATAAGCTTTTAAAAGCTTTTTCCAAGATTTCTTGTCCAAGTTTTGATTTTAAATCTGCTAATTTGCCTAATTTCCGGCCTGACCGGAAGAAACTTTTCATGTGCCTTTTTTTTGGCGTATATTCCATTCATGCTGTTTCATCGAACCGGAAAAATGCACAACATGATTACCAGTTTTTCGGTGCACGAAAAAGAAAAAAACGTTTGGATGGTATGAATAAAAACCGAAAAAGAGAAATTCACCCAAAAGCGTATGGGGATGGGGTGGGAAAATTGGATAAGAACTGTCTCCCCAGGACAGGAAGCGAAAAACTACGTTGGCAAATCGATTTGGGGAAAATGGACGCTACGAGTGGAGAACGAGAAAAAGCGAAGCAAGAAGCATTTGAACGATGACACGTTGGAACTGGGATGCTTCGTACCCTGGGGCTGGTTTCTAGTTTTCCCGGTTATTGATTGGAAACACATGGTTTTTTAGGGAAGCAGTACCGTGAGGCCGGATGCGGATACCATGATTTGTAGCGTCATCCTTCGCATTTTCATGGCTACTGGTGGATGTTTGTGAAGCGCTTTTCCCAACCAACACTAGCCCGAAGTTCCGAATCCACAAACCCAAAAGGATGGAGTAATAAATTGACCACTTAGCCCGGTACAGACGATCAGGCGGGCCTGCTCGCATTCAGTCAGGTGGTTGATGGGCCGTTCCCGAGGTCTACTGGGGATGGAATGGGATTTGTTTTGCTTTCAGGCCTTTTCAGTTGCAAGGGCGGCGGGTTTTATTTATCTAGTTTGCTAGCTCGAGGCATCTAATCCATCGATGGGTGTTACCATTTTTCCAGACTTACTGCGTCGATAGCCGCGTACCGGACAGTGCCTGCGCCGGGACAGCCTTTCTGACCGGTGTGAAATCCAATTTCGGTACGGTGGCGATGGATCCGACTGTCCACCGGGGCGAGTGTACGAACGATCCGGCGAAAAAACTTGCCTCCATCGCCAAATGGGCCCTCGAGGCGGGTAAAGCGGTCGGTAAGTGTTTTCCGCATGACAATATTTTCATTTCCAGTCCGGGGGAAATCTGGCCTGCAAGCAAAAGGAACGATTGTGGTAAGATTGTGTGATTTATTGGCTCTCAAACGCATCGTTTTTGGTGCAATTGTTTTTTATCGTTGTGTGAAAACAATCTAAAGAGCTATGAACATAAAAAAGGTGAACAAATTAATAGTGGCAGAAACGTTCTAAAAATAATATTGCTAGAAGAAACATGCGCAGGTTGACTGGCTATTTATAAAGAGAATCAAGAAAACGTGTGCGTAGGCCTGCGATGGTGAATGAGCCAGAGGGAATGATCAAAATCATCGAAGCGTTTACTAAGATGATCAACATGCGATCTATTATTACTCTTGAGCATACAACAAGTCCCATATTGTCTAGTGGTTAGGATATCCGGCTCTCACCCGGAAGGCCCGGGTTCGATTCCCGGTATGGGAAACACTTTTTTATGTTGTGTCAAGTATATTGCTACAGCAACTCGCATGCTGGGCTGTGACATCTTTTTTACCTTTATTATTTTATATCAAGAATATACGATATCAGAATTTTTTGCATACTTAATGCGATATATTTTTTATGTATATTCTTCAAAAGCATTATGTAAAAAAGAAAGTCATTTCTGATGATGATGATTCTCCAACTGTTCTTTCTGATGAAACAAGGGATGCTGTCAATCCTGGCCTTTGTGTATTTGAACTTACCATATCTTGTCTGTGCATTCGGAGACCCTCACATATTGGAACGTCTTGGTTATCTGGTGTCATTCTCATGACATGACATCGTACGGTGTCAAAAAACCTTAAATCAGATTTGTACATAGCCCACGTCTCAGACACCTAAGCGAGCACTGGGAATACTGGAATGTCTGGCTCATCGAGTACCATTTTCATGATATAAAATTAAGTTTTCATCATACGATTTCAAGAAACCATCAAGACGACTAAGAGATTTGTTTCATATTTAAAGAGGCGTATGCGAGAACTAGGACTGTAAATGTTCCATAAAGTCTTTACTTTGTCCGTTGCGCAAATCTGCTAGTATCCTAGAGCGCATCTTAGAATAGCTGCTGTTATCGGAGTTGACTTTTGAACCAAGATTGGTGAAGTTTTGAACGAATTCTAAAGGTTACGGACGAATAAGTTTTCTTCCTTCGACATTGCTTTATGAGAACTTGGCGTATACACAAGCTACCCAATTGGGGCAACAGAAAAAATGACCGAAATCGCAGTTTTTGAGACTATTTCAACAGTTGAAATTTCCTGTAGCTCCTCTGCAATAGGGTGTGATAAGCTATTTGTAATTCACACCTATGCAAATCATTGTTTGTAGCTAGCCATAATCTTTTGTTGGCCCTTCTCAAAAAATCTTGGCCTATCATTACTGGTTTCCTTGACCTCAATACTTAAACATCTTAAAACTGGAATCTGAATAGTCAGAAATGTTCAAAAACTTCCTTCGGGAGGTCTGCTATTCTTTTAGCTTCTCATAAGTCGCTTTACTTTTGGCTATTAGTTATCACTTCAAGAGAACATTTTAATAAGTTTTCCACTTTTTTATGTATTTGTGAAGGACATAAAGTAAAGACCGGTCAGGTGAAATAATGTAAAAGTGGAAATAATAAAATTAAGTGAAGCTTTAGTAAAACTCAACATCATTTCAACTTTTTCAGGTTTCGCAACAACATCTCGTGTTACCTCCGGTTCGACCGCAGCCCTGTACGCCAACAGCCCTGACAGTGACTGGGAAAACGATGCGGCCGTTAATGCGGGTGGATGTAACGCGGCTACCGTTCCGGACATTGCCCATCAGCTTATCCACAGTGACATTGGAAAACAATTTAAGGTACGCCGGCGAATCAAGCTGTAGATTATGCCGATTCTTATTTATTGCTTTCTCTCGCACTCTTTACTCAAGGTTATTCTTGGTGGAGGACGTAAAAACTTTATTCCAACCACCGAAACCGATCCTTCCGGTGGCCGTGGGCTACGAGTCGATGGTAAAAATCTCATCAACGAATGGAAACAGTCAAAGCAGGGAGCAAATGCAACGTACATAACAACCGTGGTAAGTACAAACTCTTCACCTTTGCTATGTGGCACAACACAAAACCTAATACTACAGCTAATATGGTTAGCTGCGTAGTGGCATTTCGTGTTCAGAAGTGGTTGTTCCTGGTGCTACACACCGCTACAGTCGTTTGCTTTGGCAGGAAAATCCATTAACTTCAGCTCACTACACATTTTTCATTCGCTTATGACCTTACCAATTGGTCCCGAGGGGGACTCAAACAACAGAGTGGGAAAACTTTAACGATTACGATATATACTGTGAACGTTCGGAATGGTTCCGAACCTGAAGCTTGGCGATGTATTTTTACTTTATAGCAGAATATGGTGCGACGGGAAACCAATGAAACCGGCTCCACTCTTGGTAGACACAATGTATTTTAAGAATTTTCAAAACATCACGTACAAGTTCTATTATCAGGCGAAGGCATTTTCCACCGCCTCACTTTATTCAAACGAAACATTATTAACGATAACAATTTCCCGTGTTTTCACCAAACACCACCAACAACAAGTGACTCGGTTCGGGGCCTGTACGGAGCTTTAATTTATCATGCCGTTACCCGTTTTAAAAATGGGTCCCGTCGTTCGAGTGGCTGGTGCGTCTTAATAAAGACATAATCCGAACCGTTTTTGGGTACATTGCACCGGGCGGAAGAACCGATATCCGATAAAATCCTCCATGATTTATGGGCCGTTTTGGAGAGCGGGCTTTTTTCCGTTTTCAAAATTTAACTGTTTGCTTACTGATACTTTGAGACTTCGAGACTTCTTCAAACGGCCGGTTGGGGAGTAATGATTGCAGAACGGTTAGTGTAATTTATGTTCGTTGGCTGAACCGATTTGAAGTAAGTTGTTTGGGGCAAGATTGATGGATGTGTTTGCATTTGAATTTGCATTCACTTGGGAAGGAGGAAAAGAATTCGGTGGTGTAGCATTTATTATCGTTTTTTTATTAAAGTTTAGTTACTTCGGATATTGAAATTTGGATTCTTGGGTATTCCTATAATTCTATTTATTGCAGTTTGTTAACAAACAGTATGATATTAATTCATATCCGATCTTGAATAGAAATATCTCAACCCAGGAAATATTCTCACAAGACACAACACGAGAAGCAATAACTATTCCGAATACCGATTCTTTATCGCTCAATCGGTCAATCGCTTGCTCGTTCAATAACTGGCGCCAATAAAACTAAGCTAAGCGAACAAAGGGGAAACAAAAAAACAGTACAAGAAAAAGGAAAGAAGCATGAGTAAAATACGAAAACAAACGAAAAAAAAAAAAATCCTCCCCATAACACACTCCAAACATCGATCAGAAGCTCCCCAGCACTAGAACAGAGGGGGAAGGGACACACACCATGCAGGACACGTTTTGATTTGATTTATCGTGCCGTGTTCTGTGTGTGAGCGCACACAGTTCGAACGGTGTAAAATGGCTGATATAAATCATTCGGCACGTCAATTGCCGCCACTAGCACATGGCATGCATGGGCTGTGCATAAAATCGGCCAAACGGGTACCGAGCGAAACAAAACAGCCTGATGCATCAGCGAGGCCGTGGTGTGGCTGCAGTGGTCAATTTAATTCAAAGATATTCGGGATAGTCGGGTGGATTTGGGGGATGGACAGGAGGATGGAAGGAGTGTGAGGTTTTGTTTTTGGCAAACGGGAATGCAAACGACATAGAGAAAGAGCGAGGGAGAGAGAGAGCAAGGGCTTGAAGAAATTCTATAAAGTAGCAGAAAGGGAGACAACTTCCGTTTATGTGTTTTGGACAAATATTTTCGGTAGTGTTGGCCAAAATAAGATTAAATTTTGGAATGCTTGAACGGCATTTGAACAAATGCCCGATTTTTGAAGCATTCGGACTCCACTTCTAAACACCTTTTACTACTAAAATTGTATTTAGTTTATGTTTGTTTCAATGGACCTCCACAGGATACTGATCTTGTTACACTAAGCTATTCGAATTTGTGTCAATTGTTTCTTAGTGTATTCCGATAAATAGGACGAGCTTGGAGTATTTGTTCTTTGAATTAATTTGAATTTTTTTTATAAAATATAATAAAAAAATGGACCAGGGCTAGCAGAGATCAAATATTTTAACTATTTGCTTTGTTTATTGAATTAAACGGACCGCGTGAGGCCCTCTTGAAGCGTATTTAGTTACATTTTCAATACAAAAAACGTGCAGCTGAATTTGTCACATAAAATTCAAATACAAATTAATCTAAAGTCGGATTCTTCTTCTTCTTCTCTGGCACTACAACCTCGGTAGGTCTTGGCCTGCTAGTAATTGCTAGCTTTCTGTGACTTATTTATACCCGTAGCTGGATAGTCAGTCCTGCGTACGGGGAGGCGGTCCGCCGGGATTCGAACCCCGGTCCTGCCGTGTGAAGACCGGCGCCGCTATCGGATACACCACCGGGCCGCCGGATTCACAGCACGAATAATGTTGTAGAACGCGGTGCGCGACACTTCCGTTTGGTGACGATCACAGACAGCGTTAAATTCCCTGCTCATACATAAAACAGGATCAGAGGTGCCGAATTGTGTACGGCGAACCTCTACGAACGAGCAACGATCTTGCACACAGCGATCTGGGAGGAACGTACATGGTTAAGCTAGCGAGTAGTACAGGCGCGTCGATCCGGTTGTCCAGGAGACTCGCACCACACCTCTGCACCTCTGGGCGTTGTAATTTCGCTGACTTAACGACTCCAGGCCTAGCAACGTACATCGTCTTTCTTAATCCACTTGGACCCTCCGTTTAAAGAGGCGAATGAAGTCTCTAAGACCCAAAACCTCTGTAAATAAACGAAAAAAAAAACTTGGACATTCCAGAAGCGCAAAGCAAATCGGGTGATTTTCCGCTGGATGGATTCCAGGTGGGCCAGGGGTTGAGCAGCTTAAGGCCACCATATGATGGAAGCATATTCCAGAACCTAGAAAAAGATGAAGATCTAGAATTTTATTGGCAGGGACCATAAATCATGGTAATCACAAAGTATTAGAACTGGTGAGGAATGTTGATGTTATGAAGAAATCACACGAAGAGATGGAGTATGATTTCACCATAGTTAAGTAGTTAAGTAGTTTCTGTTCCATAGTCTCCAATATTCCGTTTAGAAAGGTTATTTCGAGCTCTCTGTTGATATTTGAATTAATTTCGAGTTGTCTTCTGGTGACATTTGAATTTCTTTGCAAGTCCCTGGAAGCGTGGATCGAGCATTAATCTTTGCTTTGGTATATATTTTATAGAGATAATAATCTTTGCGCAGGCATCATTAGACGCTTGAGAAATAATGAAGAGCAGATTTGAAATATGTTTGTCGTGAATGAAAATTCGCTTACCTAATTCTCGAAACTTCACTCAAACTTTATAGAACAAATCTTACGGACTTGTGGCTAAATCTCAAGGGTTGATCTTGAAGCATGAAGAAAATGCCTAGCATATATTCGTCCTTATATGGGCCTTATTTGGCCAGGCTTTATAGCTTAACGTTTTAACCTAGGATGACTCGATTCTCGGTCTTTGAAGATGAGATTGTGGTTGTGATGAGATTGTTCTTCATTTTGAGTTCATTCGGCAATGATTTTGACGTCCCGTTTTAGGACTGCTGCCAGTTCCCAAGGAACATGATTATAGCCTGTATATCTTTCCAATATTGTGGCTGTCTATAAAAGGCGGATAAGGCAATATGCAACGTACGCCGCCAGCTTGAAGTTGCTAAAGGGCCTAGAAAAATCTGTAAACTACACAAGGCTAATGTGGAGTCGATTTTAGCCTCTTAAACCTAGTCAGTGGTCCAAAGATGCACCTGACGAACCTGATGCTGGCAGATCCTGATACTCTAGAATGTTGTCAAAGTAAAAGGAGACTAAAATACTACGTTAATATAATCTTTATGTTTCGAGAAATCGTCTAAGCATATTAAAATGTCTGTTACTTTGTTTCTGAGGTTAATCTTGGTTAAATTATTTTTCACGACTAATATTTACCTATTTATAGTATTCCAACAGTTGGTCTTTAATGTCTCAGTTTATGATTTTGTCCAAAATCAGCTATTCATTTTCACCGTACGGTCAGGCTATCTGCTGCAGTTTTCACAATCGTTGTAGCAGTTGGGCACGTTTACCCGGTGCCCAATCGAACGAGTTTCTCGAATCGCAATCGAACTGCATCTACAAGTGCATCATATCCACACACACACACAAGCGGTTCCAGAACGTGCCGTGCGAAACGTGAATCGAATGGACCGCGACCGCGCCCGTCGTTTTGCTCCTGCACATTCTGCTTCTTTCGTGCGCTTCCTTTTGAAGGTTGGACGCGTTTGAAGTTTATCGTCACGTTATGCTGCGAACGTCGGCATCCCGCCGGCTGGCCGGACGGACCGTGTCCAGCAAAAGTGCGGCTTTTAAAAGAGATGCCTCTCCACTTTATTCATTATTATTATTTCGATCCGTCCCGTCCGGTTCGTTCGTACGGTCAGGGTCACTGGACCCTGTTAGTGCATGCAGAGAATTGCACGCATGCAGTCTAATATATTTCTGCGACAACACGGTTCGGTTTATTGTCAATCATTTCGGTGCCGGTGAGACGCGGGCGTAGGATTGTTATCAGCTTTTTCGATGGCCTTTTGCTTATGCGTCTCGGCTTTGGCACTTCGATCACTCGCCAGCTTTCGGGGGTGAGTTTTTATTTCACCCGTTGGAATTTATATGCAGTTTTATGAGTTTACGATCGAAAGGCTGGTTCGTTTTATTTTTATATGATACCGCATCGTCGTCGTCGTCGTCGTCGCCGATTGTGGCACATTTGCGTGTGATGCTGTTAAGATGCGTTCGAGTATGAAAAAATGACTCTAAAGTGAAGGTTTATGAAATCATAATTTTAATGCAAATTATCTGGAAATGAAGACTTGTGCGTAGAAAAATCTCATAATTTCAAACCAGAAAAATCCAAATAACATTCTGCTGAGGTTTTTTTTTTCTGTGGGACAACTTTAAAAATATTTTCCTCAAGCAGACTTGTCATCCGCAAACCATAAAACGGATATGACTGTCGGGACCGTTCTTTAATTAACCTCACCTTAAGCATCCTCCCCAGCAGTTTGCTTTGAAACCGATTTTGCATTCTCTCCCGATTCTGTGCCACTACATCCCGAGTGTGTCTGTGCATTAAACCCATACTCGAGCCTACTGTCAAGCAAGGAAGAAAAATTCATTAAATTTGATCATTGCCATTAATTAGCGATATAAAAGCTTGCCGCGCTATCGAGTCGTTTCTCCGGCACGGTATACGGTGTGGAGTAAGGCACCGTAACTTTTATTGAGACATAAAATTCCACAACCACACCAGCACAACCAATTCTGGCCCGGTGGGTTCGTTTTTGTCTGTTTTTTGTTTGTAACTGTTTGCATGAAGCCGTAGCACATACGGTGCTATAAAAGTGAGTGTTTCATGCAGTAACGACGGCTTTCTTTAATCGCTTTTGGAAACTTTTTGTGTGCCACGAATATTGCACACGAAAGCAGACACACACACCCAAGGCGGTCTGTTTGGCGCTGGTGTTCGATGATCGAGATTAGAGACCAGAGAAATCCAATTAAAGGCAAATGTTTACACAGGGATAAGAGAGTGCGGTACTCGCTCTAATCCGGCCGGTGTCTGTCCTCGGCACGAAATGCTTCTGCATCGATTAGCCAGAGTTGGCGATGGTGGCTGGTTTCAACAGTGTGGCAGAAATGTGGTGTCTACTGTGTAGGACTATGTTTGCTTCGCGTCAATGCTTTTCGGTTAAGCAAACCTTTGGTTGAATAATTCAGAATCAGGCTGGGTTGTGGGTTGGCCGAGCGAGTGTAACGGAACTGGGTGCGCTCCATTGGGAACATCTCGTTAAATCTGCAATGGAGTAATCGAATTATGGTTCATCCGATGGTGTACGCTGTGGTTTTCTGTTCTTATTTTCTGAACCACACATTATTCGTGCTGTTGCAACAGGTGACCAAGCATTTTCTCTTTATGGTCGGTAGTATTTTTGTCTATTATGTTCTGTCCGTCATTCCAAATACTTTTTCGAGTTTTTTATTTACCTCTTCACTAGTGTTATTACACTTGGTAAGGTGGGAAGCGTTTGTTATGTAAAAAAAATAATCCGCAAATGAAGTATTCCGTTGAGTATTTACTGTAAAGTTACTGTTGATGATTAAAGGTCTAACTCATTTTTGATAATTTTTACCTGTTCTGGACGGGATATCAAAATTCTCATGCTTTTAATTTACAGTACTTCTGGCCGATAGTCGACAATGTGGAGTTCAGAAAACTCAAACTCCACTTCTATCTAAAGTATCTGACACTACATGTTCCGCACTGCATGTGAAACTGTCTTGTCTGCTGCTTGGTGTTTTAAGAGCATGTATTTCTTGTTCGTTGGTTTAACCAACCTCGAGAAGTCTCTGACCTGATTGACCTGTAGCCGTCCTATTTTCGAAGGCACCGGTTAGCGATATCCTGATGATTTGGATTTTATTTTTAAGAAATACAATGTGTCTCCGTTTTACACACCTTGCCCAATACCTGAATATTTTGCTGTGGTTTAAATTACCCTTAGCTCAATAGCCAAATATCCTATTCGTAGACAGGATACGCAGATGTCGATTGGGGCGGCCCGGTGGTAGTTGCGACAGCGAAGCCGGTCTTCACACGGCAGGACCGGGGTTCAAGTCTCATTTGGGCCATTCCCCCATAGTGAGGATTAACTCTCCAACTATGCGGTATCAATAAGTCTAGTAAGCCAAAAATGGCAGGCATGACCGAAAAGGTCGTTAGGCCACAAAAGAAGACGATGCGCAGACGTCAAGAGAGATGGTATATCGCATTGGGAAATATTCTTCCTTACGATAATATTATTCATTGAAATTTGCCGTCTTTCTACGTGAATGATGATGTTCAATGGCTTGATTTTAGAACTCCAGGGTTCTTCAGAACCATATACTTTGAACACTTTAACTTACACTCAAACTACTCAAAATTTCTGACACTTATCCGCTTGCTCGAATCAGGAAAATGTTTATTTGTTGCCTTCAATACTTCTTTCTTTGGACAGACCTCTTACAAATGTGTAACAAATCTCATCACCTTTAGCCGCAATTTGTCCTTTTTTTATTCATGTAGAACGGCCTGGCCGTATTGCTTGGGTCCTTTGTCATATAAGGAAAATCATACATCTTTTTTCTTCTTTCTATAGTTCAAATAATAGAGCACATGCGCAAGTTTTTTATACGCATAGAAAATATGTGTAGAATATAAATAAATACATCAATTGCGATAATCTACTCCGTATTGACTCATATTATGTGATTGTTAGAAAATTTTATAAAGATTTTAGTCTCTTTCGTCTCTTATCTGTGCTGTTATTGTTGTATTATATTTTCTCGCTTGAATAGTTCTCCTAAGGGAAAATGGGTTCCGAATTATTTTCGATAAAATTAGAAAATAGAACCGATTCGAAAGTACATTTATTTGTTTGTCATCCTTTGTTCATTATATTCATCCGGCAGACATGAATCCTAATGAAAACCTTTGTTAACTAACAGCGTGGTTAACAATAATAAAACTTTATGAGACGAATTTAACTATGATGGACAACATCTCTACGACACACCACATTTATATTTATATAGTTTTAGTTGAAGACTTTACGCATAACATTTAGGGGACTTGAGCGTCTTAATTATGTTTCTTTTAAAACTCTTTGCCGATATGTGCAGATTCCCATTTAATAACATTTTTGAATTCGGTACTCGAAGGTTCTTCAAAAAAAGCATTAAACTTATATAAAAAAAACATTAAGCAAAACAGATTGATTATGTCTAATATGTCTTATTCCCACCATACGCTGTATAAACCTTTCTGATCGAACGCGCTCTGATTGTCACCCTTCGAAGCACGTTCTAGTAGCTTCGAATCTACGGCGATGATCAAAAATGACAATGGAGGAACGATTGACACGGTCCTATGCAAGAGAGAATGTTTAATGAAGTACAAGTAATTGTCGCCTAACTATTCGTGTATATTCAAGTTAATAGAAACTATTGTTGGATACGAGAATCTGTTAGATGGTTTGAGAAGGATATTTCTAAATACGCAGAAAAAAGGCAGAAATTTAAGCACATCCTTCCAACTATGGTCGGATAATTATGATTAGACGTTTCAAATGCTATTAATTCTTCCTCGTCCTCACGGCAATGCTAGTTGATTTAATAGACAGCATGGAGAAAATATTGGTACGACTGTTATCAAATATTCTAGTTCTCTGTTTGGCCATGTTAGGCAAGAGACTTTATTACCGATGAGGTTAGTTGTATAATTTATAACGGAAGATTTTTCTTCAAATATTTTATAATATTTTAACAAAAACAACTCAGGAAAAAGAGTGATTCGTGAAGTGTCGCACATCAAGTTGCGAAAACCTTTCCATTCAACGCACGATTAATAATTTTAAAATATCTAAAGGCTTATGCATCCCTGAAACTTGAGTCCGATCAATTTCTCGATTGCACTAAAAAACACCTTTAAACCTATCCCACTAAAACGTTCAATATTAAACGCACGCAGGCACATGACTTGTGACTCCGTGCACAGCATCGTATTACGCGAAATTAGCGACGAACACATCACAGCTCGACACAATCACAATTCCCCGGTTCGACGGGTCCGAATCTTAATCAGTATTTTAAATATTTATTAAATTTCACCCCTCCTACTGCTTGTCCGCCCGTTTTCCGCCCTCTTTCCATCACAAACCATCCCTCTTCGAGCGCACCATAAGGACGTCCACACAGAGAAGCGTTTTTGTTCCACTACTGTCAGCATGATTCCTTTTCAGTTCCTGTCCTAGGGTTCTTTTTTGTTGCTCTTGCCCAAACTCTCACTTGCTCAAACACGCACCAAAACCACCCTCGCTTGAGTGGAAAGTTTGAGTTTTTCCCCCTCATCGAGTTTTTGCTTATTTGATTTGATTTGTAATCCCATTTAGTGGCAACAGTACAACGACAGGGTTCCGTGCAGAGAAGCGACTGGAATAGGGTTCTGGGTTTTTGTGTGAAGGATAGATTTTACAGCAGTTCGAGTGCGTGTGTTGGTGCCGGTTGTGTTCTTCCGGTTTGTGTTGTGTTTGTGGCACTATCGACGGAAGCACCGTAAAGTTTGATGAATGTCACACAAATAGGTTATTACGCTCGTTTAGACGAGGTTTTTGTTGCTTTACATTCATTAGTAACAAAACAGAGTTATTTGTATGGAAAATGGTATAAGGTTTTCGGACAATTTCCTCTTCAATATTTCAAAAACCAATTCCTCCTGTTATACAAAACACCAACATAATCTAATCAGGTTCTTAAAATCACATAACTCTTCCAGTACGCTCTAAAACCACATTCTTTGCTTATTTCTATCCCCACAGGGTGAACTGGCCAGCCTAGACACCTCCAAGATAGACTACCTACTCGGCCTGTTCGATTACGACCATCTACCGTTCAGCTCGGACATCGCCAACGGCAGTGACACGCCGGCACTCGTGCGCATGGTGCACTATTCGCTCGAGATGCTCCAGAAACCGCAGCACACCGACGGGTTCCTGCTGTTTGTGGAAGATGGCAATATCCGGCGGGCACACGGACAAAATAAACCACGCAAAGCTTTCGACCAGGTTGGCCACTATGCCAACGCCTTCAACATGGCCAACATGATGGCCAGCGAACAGAACACACTCTTTATCTCGATGAATGACGTCGGCAGTACACTAACGCTGCCAGGTTATCCGGGTCGTTCTACGGATCCGCTGGCCAGCTCGGCCGGTACCAGCAGTGATGATGCGTTGCCTTATCTTGGTCTTAACTACGCAACTGGCCCGTCACACTCTCAATACTATCGTCCCGGTGTTGGACG
The DNA here is from genome assembly GCA_002091835.1 of Anopheles maculatus. Lineage (NCBI taxonomy): Eukaryota > Metazoa > Arthropoda > Insecta > Diptera > Culicidae > Anopheles > Anopheles maculatus. The sequence goes on along the minus strand of KZ061566.1, from coordinate 558,592 downwards.
GCTAGATCCGATGGAAGTGCTGCAAGGCGTACCGAACGTACTGGAACGTACCTGTCCGGCGTTGGTTCCGATGGCGCAGGGTGTCGATGGTGGTGAAGATGCCAGTGTGTACGCTTCCGGACCGTGGGCGTTCATGTTGTCCGGTGGGTACGAGCAGCACTTTGTGGCGCACACGATTGCGTTTGCTTCCTGTATGGATGGGGCATGTGATGGTGCGGCCACGTTGGTACTGTCCTGGGTTGCGATCCTTGGTGCTGTTGGTGTACGATTGTTTGCCTAGATTGCTTGGTAGATTGGCGTAAGGATAGAGTTTGTTTGAGCGTTTTGAGCGGACGCGTTATGTGAGACCGTAGAATCCACTTTTTTAGATGAAATCATACCCAGAATTAGTCAAGGAAGAGTGGAAAAGAGGAGAGAAATAAGGTGAGATAGACAGTGGGTTGAATTGGCTTGGGGAGTTTTCTCTACAAATAAAAATATTCAATAAATGGGTATAGTTCAACGAGTTTTAATGGGAATCCTTCCTTCGGAATTCTAGTTAATGTTATTACAAATTTACTGTTTTTACTGTAAAATTCTCTATAACATAAAATTTATAGAGAAACATCTATAAAAGCAACGTAACTCGAATTAAATGACCCATCAAGAGAGAAAAAAGGCTTTTTATTAATCAAAAAGCATTTGTTGCTGTGCGTTCAGAATGTGAACCTTCAAACTCGCTGTCAACTGTCAGTTAAGCCTAAAGTCGAAAACCGTCTTAATGCTCGCATTGCATATTTATGTTCGCCTTCAACGCGCAAAAGCCTGTGAGCCTCGCTTTCGAAAGTACACGCTCAGCTTATTAGCATAAAAACCAGTTTGCGCTTACTTCTTCGCACCACACCGAACCGGAGGTGGTTTTCCTTCATCACAAAAACCCGTTTGCGGCGGCCCTGGAGTTTATGGGGCTTCCAACCACCCAGCGACTTGTACCGCAGCCTTCAGACGTATTTCTTTTCCGCCCTAATTGGTGTTCTGGTTAGGAAACACCATATATGGACACGAATTTGAGGTCCTCCTTCTCGTTGAGGTTAAAGCTAGCTTCGGTGGTCACGTCGGATTAGGGATGTAGTAAATTTGAAAGCTTCTTTTTAAGGCCTTTTGGGGTTATCATGTTGGAGAAAAAGAATATAAAAATTAAACACAAGTTGTATTTAATTTCACCCTTTTCAAATAGTTAAATAGTTTTTAATTAAATAATTATTTTATTTAAACTTCTAAAACTCGAAATACTGCAAAGCGTTTCTAGCACCGAAGCGTTAGAAAAACGGGGCGGAGCTAAACATTCTTGGAATCGCTTTGCTGAAGAAAACAAAAGAAAATGGGAAGGGAAAAATCCGAAACGATCCGAACGCTATCCGAACGGCTACCCGAACCTGCCGCTGCTCGAATAATGCTACCCTCGAAGTAAAGTGCTCGAAACTGGTTGCAAGCTGTTGAATTGCTGTAGAAACAACCCTGTTGTAAAGTAGAAAAGATTGTATAAGTTTTACAATGTTTGGGTAAGATTTATATTGCGTTTATTTATTTTTACCCCAATAGTGTAAAGTGCAGCAAAATAAATAACGATGTGTAATAATTTTATATTTTCTTATTAGCCTGTCTACTGTAAGGAGCTAGAAGTCAATTATCCCTAATTACATTTAAGGACATCCGTGAAGGACGCTCCTTCGATTTGAAGGGATCGTTTTTTCTCATCTGCACATGCGCACGGCTCACGTGTCTCTTGTGCTTGCAGTACTGTTTTACGGTACTGTACTTTTTACTGAACTTTCTACTACTACGAAGGTAGAGCATTATAACAGCAATAAAATGTATGAGGAGTAGGATATTAATTTTACAAAAATAAACATAAAATAAAGCATGTGTTGCACCTGTAAGCATGTTTAGATAAATTTACCATGGAGTGAGTACCGATGAATTCATACGTTGCTTGAGTTTTTCAGTACAAACCATCAGTAATCAATACTTTATTAAATAATGGTCTTCATGGTTAAAATAAAATAGAAATGTAATATACAAAAAAAAAATATTTCGAATACCAAGTTAATATTAATAATCAACAAAACCGAAAACGATAGCAATCTTGTCAAGCATGCGCAATATTTCATAGCATGAAGTGAGGGCCGCTGTAAATCTTGTGAGTGAAAATTTTTGCACATAAAATAACCGAAATATTTTTCTTTGCAAACAAATTTGAAACAAATATTTATATAGAATTGGTAAAGTTCTTGCAATGTTCCAGTAAAAGAAAATAAAGGGCTTACGTTTTAATACTTTTATTTTGATTGTGAGATGCTGAGAGCTTGCGGTGGCCACAGTGAGTTCAGACGAGTTCATACCGTACCGTTCACCTTGAGAACTTTCGTTTTACTGAAAATGTAGTTAAAAGGGATTTTTTCTCTTAAAATATTGTAAACTTTATTCAACCATTATTAGATATTGTTGCAAACACCGAAATAACAAGCTGAATAGCTCGCTTTAGTGTAATATAACATAACAACGAAATGAACGTTCGAGAACTCACAGTAGGGCGAGAACTGAAGAGTTCATACGCTGCGCAGGATCGGGTTTGAAGGAATAATGGACATTTTACCTCTAAAGAAAATAATTGTGTATTTGAATTTTGTGCGTTTTATGAATGTTTATTGTTTTGTAAACAGTTCTCTTGTTTTATTTTTTTTTTAAATTCCCTCTCAATTAAATTCACATCTGGTCAAAAAAGGTGTACAACAACTTACCATGGCAGTTCCTATGTGCCATTAAAATAATTTCAAAAGTATAGCGTAAAATTGAAAATATTTATTATTTAGTCTCTTATCTTATTTTCCCTATTTACGTTCTTCAACCCTTTCTGGTAGTCTTAGCTTGTCTTGACGACTGTAGTAGTACAGCAATAGAGCAAGCTCTATGTGCTTTAAATTACTCAAAGCTGAAAAATACGCCCTGTGTACGGGAAACAAAATTCGATTTAGATTCGAAGGCCAAGCGTCCCAGGGATAAGTCGAACAACAAGAAGGAAATGCCTTGTTAAATTTGCTGACTGTACATTTAGTCAGTACATGCGGTGTTGACAATAAGGCGTCTAGCCGTCATATTGGAAGTAAATGCTATCCTACACCATATGCTAAGGTCGTTTATTTTTGTTGAATACTGCACATGAAACCTTAGAAGCTTGAACATGAAATTTTTCTCATCGCTTACCTTGTAATCGAATGACCAGGGAAGACAAAAACGGCGATCATGCGCAGTTGGTGGTTGACGGGAGTACGGAAAACTTACATCGTCAATCGGTGAAAAATGCTTGGTTTTGTATTCCAGGCGTTAGAAGACAAGCTAAAATAATTTTCTGCTATTGAAATCCATTCGCGTACAGCTATGAGATAGAAATATTAGTAAGTCACTATAAGGCTAGCATGACCTAGAAGACCTTCGTTATTCGAAATAGAAGAATAAGTTTTGAGCAATTTCAGTAATGTATTGAGCAATTCTAATGGCGTCCTTGTATGGTGCTCATTTGTAAGAAATTAACTTTGATAATTCGTTCTATTTCCCACATCAGGATCGATATCAAATCTCGCATAGTCGACTATCTGGTAACGAGCAAATAAAAACTCAAGACAGCCAGCAATGACTGCCAAGTTCCAATCAATTTCGCCTGAAGATGTAGGGACAGTAGGGATCTAAGGATTCTTTTTTCTTGGCCTAACGACCTCTTAGGTCATAGTTGGATAGTCAGTCCTCACGATGGGGGAACGGCCCAGATGAGACTTGAACCCCGGTCCTGCCGTGTGAAAACCGGAGCCGCTTTCGCATCTACCACCGGGTCGCCCCTAAGGATTAGTTTCCTTTATTAGGCGGACTTTTAGCATAGAATCACGGCAGGAACAGGTATCAAATCTTAATCGGACCGTCCCCTCGTAACTCAGAATAATAATAAGGAATAAAGTACCGTTGCCATGTTTCGATTGGATAAATATTTAATATGGACAATAGTATAGGCAGCGGTCGAAAACTAGGGTGCTTTTTAAATGAGCTGCTTTGCAACTGGAGGTTCACTAGATGAACTAAAGCCCTTAATGAGCTGCATTTAAGTATCCCTACAGCTTATTGTTTGTATGAGCGTTTCCTTAGAAACTTCAGCTCAATTAAAGCGCACTGCTCGATGGCTGTACTGAACTTTCAGCCCATGTATAGTATTGTTTGTATTTAGGCGTGTTTTTATGGCTTTGGGTGTATATTGCCAGCACAATTTGGACACGCAATAAATAAGAGTTGGTTAAAAATTATGTTTTTTTTTCGTTATTTAAGAATGTAGAGATCTCGCAGTTGTATCTGACCTATTGTATTCGTATAATTCTTGATTTTGTTGAATTTTGCTCCGATCTTTGCCATAGTTCATCATCATAGTTTAGTTCTTGAAGAACTTAGCTCGTGGGCCAGATTTGATGGTCCTCTTTTTTGTCCACTTTACATCACACTTTACATCTTCGCCGTCTTGGGCTGCTGTAACAATCCTGGATATCGCTCACGGTCTAGTGCCGTCGTTTGATCGATCCAAATTCCCGGGCCGTTAGTAATTATGAGCTCCAGCCGTTTTTTCAGAACGATTAACTGATACAATGTCCTTCTTGGGCAGGATCTTTTAAGCGGTAATTGCTAAGGGTGCCTATCGAAATTATGGAAAGTAATAGAAATAATGCGGAGCTAAAGTCGTACTTTTCACCAGCATTTGGATGTTACGCCTAATGGAAACTTGAGAATTTTCTGTCACTATATATTCTTAATCTTCTACAGGACAAATTGAAAGTATGTAATTGTAAATTCTTCCATAGCTGCCAGTTACGAAATATTCCATTATGCCCTACATATTAGAATAAAGAAGACACTTAGAATCGATCAAGCTTAAATGTTGGTCTTACCTACAATTTCTGGCCTATTTTATTAGATTACATATTTAGCTGAATTATTGCTATTGAAATATCCTCCATTTCAAGTTGGCCGAATATGTTTCCTGCCGTACATTACGTTAAAGTACTTCTACTGATTACCGACTTCTTCTTCCTCTTTGGCACTACAATCTCGCAAGGTCTTGGCCTGCTATTTAGTATTCTGTGACATAGTTCTACCCGTAGCTGAATAGTCAGTCTGCGTACGGGGAAGCGGTCAAAAAGGGATTCGTTCCCCGGTCCATGTATTCCACATGACTGATTACCCTCAGATTTAATTTATTTTGCGAAATTTAACACATTTTATGCATTATTTTGCCATGACATTAAACATTTAAGTCAATTTCTATGACACTTCTTCTACTTGAGTTGAAGACCTGCTATACTTATTTACTAGACTTATTGATATCTGGTACAAGGAAAGTAAGTCCTCACGAAAGTTCGTCCGGGATCTGCTCTATAAAAAGTTTAAAACGAAATATACATTAAAAAAGCGCTCTGCGAAAGAAAGAATCCGTCTGACGTAAATTGAAAATTTTCAACAATCAGTACATATGTAAAGATGCTTATAGTCCACTTACCCGACATTTCTTTGTGTTGTAACTTTTTGAAACTTTTGGCACCCCTTGTCACGCTCTCTTCCTCTTCGTCCTCCTTCTCCACACCAAGGAACGGTAACAGATACCGCTAACAGAATCATTTCGACAGGCACCCTGTCGCGTTCGAAGATGAAGGATGACCAACGACTATCTCCGGACTTTTAACTTTGCTTATCTTCCACAATCGCAACCATCGGTAAGATCGGTCTTGTACGGCGCAACGGAGATGTTACGAAAGGCCAGTCTCAAGCTGCCGGGAAAGGCAACTGACAAGCACCAGCGGCAACCCACCGACCGACCGACCGACCGACCGACGATTGCGCTGGGCAATTAAAAACCGAACCAATACGGCCCACGGTGACGTGCGTTGCATGTGCAATCGGGTGGTTTGCAGTACATGCCCGTGCTCGAAAACGATCACCAATCGGTGAGGTGGGGTGGGTGTGAGGCTGGGTGCGTTGGGTGGAATGGGAAAGCGAACTGTTTTCGAAATCGTATCCGATCTGAGATGCGATCGGTTCGGTTTTCTTTTCTGCCTGTACTACCCGCAGACAGTTGTGTGAGTATTTGGTCGCCGTCGACGTACTGGTTGTGGCCTTTTTTGTGCGCGAGAGAATGACGAGAGGCAGACAACGAAAACAGCAAAAACGACTAGAAACACTAATTAATTAACAATCCAGCTTCGCGCACCAAATCGAGCACGGTGCGAGACCAAACCGAGGGGTTCGGTCGACGCAGACGAACCAAAAATCGACAACGCCTTGGAATGGGTGGCAGGCCTTGCGCTTTCAGTGTGGTGCATTGCGTAAAAACGAAAAAAAAAACACCAAACCAACTCCAATCGGTGGCCTCCTTTTTGGGGGCCGCTTTGGTGTGTTTTATTTGGAATTGACACTTATCCCGGGTCACAAAATAGGCCAGTGCAGGTGGGTACGGTGAAGTTTTCAGGCTAGAAAAAACCCTTTTAAGGAGAAAATGGCTTTTAATTATAGCAATAAGCGTTCCTTAAATTAAATGCATATTAAAGACATGTTTTGGATTGCAACGCTCGTCTGAAAGTGTTCTAAATATTTATAAATAAGGTCAAAATATCTATAAATGGTAGAGTGATGCTCGATTTAATGCCAGTAATTACAGTTTTGTGGAATATTGCTATGAGCCGTTTAACCCGACATTGTCTCGATTTTCTCTTACTTCCTAAAGAAACAGTAAAGTTAGATAACTATTTTGAGGAAATTTGTATACATTTAATCACCCACTAGTTACTCAACAGTTAAAACAAGCTTTGCTGGCGTTCTCGTAGCAAGAATCTTGTAAAACCTTCAACCTTATCGGTAGAGTCTCCAGCAGTCTTCCATTCCTGTAGCGTCTACGCACGTTAAAATGGCCATTTTTTCTTCACCCCTTATACAACCCTCTACACAAGCAAATGCCGTCGTCAGCGTTAGCGTCACCGTCATCATCATCATCACCATCATCGCTACAAGCATAAGCCGCAGCAACAGCACAACCATCCAAACCAAGGTGAAATTTTACCGATCGAAACAGCAAAATCATCATCCCTGGCGCTGGCGAGAGCTGAAACGAACACACACACACACATACACCATCAAACGCAACGTACACAAGGGGTCGAAAAGTAAAGGTGTGTGAGTGTGCGTCCCAAAAACTTTTGTGTGGTGCAAATAAATCGATTTTCATCCCTTTCTTGATGATCCCTGTGTACCGTGAGCACACACACACACACACACGCACACACGCGCACCAACACATACGCATCCTCTTTCCTTGGTCTCTCTATCAAAGTCCTCCCCCCGCCCGTTTCCACCACCAGCTGCTACTAGCTTGCCACAGGCGATCGAAAATGCGAAGCGTCCGATTTTAAAGTACGTTGCTCCCACAAGCGTTAAGCGACCCCCCTGTACAAGGGGTTGGCATCAGGGAGGGTGGTTAGAAGGGTATGCTCTGCTGTGGGCGAAAGAGAGAGAGCGAGCGTTCGAGAAACACAAGGTAAGAGCGAGAGCGAGCTCGCGCTTGTATGATCGAAGGCAAAAACGGCATACACGCGCGTCATCGTGTTTTGCTGCGACATCGAAAATCTGTGAAACACTACCACCACAAGCAAAGAAGGCTGTGGATTTCTGTGGAAAGCAAAAAACAAACGTACAACGCCAGGCTCACGCACACACACACTCATGCAACAGCAGCGCTTGCTAGCAGCGAAGCATTTTGCGTTCGCTCGTGTGCCTGTGTGCGAACGCAAGGTTTTGACGTGGTATAGAGATTGCGGAGTTAACGTGAGCGGATGGATGAGGATAGAGAACGAGTGCTCCGGTTCCGGCTCAGGCCCACCCTATCCTACGTACGCTCACGTGGACGTGTGTAGCACACGGGGAGCTGTATCTTGAGCACAACCGTATAACCGAACTGCGCGTGTGAGCGAAAGCGAGAGCGCCTTTCGGCGTCAGTGTGTGCGACCGAAACGGCGTTCCACTTTGCGCAGTTGCAGTAAAGCGTTATTGATCGCAGCGGCAAACCGACCGACCGAACCGAGCTAGCCGCCGCTCTTCTGGGGAGCATCATTATTAATGAAAATTGCCGTAATAAAAGTTTTATGCTCGGCGCGGAACATCAGCGTCCGAGCGGCCAGCTTTTCCATCGTTCTGGGACCCACGGCTGAAGACACTGGTTTTGTTGGGCGAAAGGTTTTTCGGGCCGAAAGGAATCAAAGGTAGGATGAAAAAGGTTTGCGCCGTGCTGGTTGTGGCCGCGTTTATCATTGGGTTGGGAGCGGATCGTGGAGTGACGGGGAGCTTGATTCTGGCGGTGTCGGGCAAGGATACGACGGAACACGAGATTCGCTTGAAATATTTTCTTCCTTGTGCGTGCATTCGTGGTGGATTGTTTTTTTTTTTTTGGGGAGGTTTGGAGGCTTTGCAACCAGAACCACGAATCAACATTTATTCGGCGGGCTGGTGATGTTTTTATTCCATCAAATTCCCTGTTTTTCGTTTCATTTGTACACTGGGAACTGGTTTTGTTTGATTACGGCGAGGTTTAATGCACACGTTTTCGGGATGATTAGAGAGCATCGGGCTCTCATCAATCAATCAATTTAATATTTAAATTAGGCTTGGGAATGTTCAATGCAGATGGGGTTTCATGGTGAGCAACGTGACTTAATTCTAGTACACGACTCGCTACACGTCTCGTAAAAACAGCACAAGGCGAGCGTTTTGTGAGATACGAAACTAGGTTGTGGATTAAGAATAATATCGTTCTTTGTTTTGCTGTTCTAGCATTATTTTTAATGCTATTATGCTTGTATGCTCTAGATTCTTGGAGCTTAATAAAGGACGATTGTTGTAAGGAAGTGACTTAGAATAAACATTCTACGATTGTTGGACGATTGTTGTACTTTGTATTCTATAAAGTTTAAATTAATGTGCTTTCGGAAAGGTCACAAAGTGTAGTCAGTAATATCTGACTCAAAAAACAGCACCAATCTGTGATCGAATCTCCATAAAACCTTATGTCAACTACTCTTGCTCAAATGTTACAATTCCATTCCAGCTTATCCGAGTCACGAACAACAAAAAAGCTTTTTGGTTTGCTAATCATTTGCTCTTGATGAACGAAAACCAACTGTTTCCAACTGTACCACTGTTCTCCATTTTGTATTTCCCATTCTTTTGGTCTCAAGGGTCATCCGTCTAATCAAAACTGTGTGCTGGTTTTCGGTAATTCTCACGCATTCACGGCACGGCTACATGTATCAAAATAAGACACAAACCTTTAAAAATGGTCTGTTTTTGAATGTTCGTACGTTCCTTATCATGTTTTTACCACCTAAACAAAAACCGCAATATGTCATGCTTGAAGAGGCTCACTAAACTTTGACAGTCTGTGGTTTTGTACGTGAGAGTGAGTGTGTTCTTTCTGTCTCCAAACTATACCAAAAACCGAAAAGATTATAAACCAGAAAGTGTAGCTTTTGTGCCCATTCCAAGCTAACTAAGGTTGCGGTTTTTCTGTTCTCGTGCACGGTCCAGCGAAGCGTTACGCGTTGGAAATTGTTGAACATTACGGTAATGAGAACGGGACGACACAGACACAGACGCTTCCACGGTAAGATGAGATGGATCCAACAGCAGAATGAGCACACCGACATGTGCTCAAGTGGAACCGAATAGTGTACCGACATGCTAGTCAAGTGGAACAAACTATTGTATCTATTGTATCAAAGAAATAGCTGCCAGACCCCGATCGGTGTCGATAAGTCGTTTATATTATCTTGGTTCAAAAGTGTTTTACGCTCTGAAATTTTGGGGCTTTTACAGGGCTCACTACTATCTGAACGGAGATATGATTTGATAAGAAATTTGCGTCATATGTTGAAACAAGATAAGGGCGGTTCGAAAATGGTTGCCTTAGCGATTCTGTAAACAAACCTCTTAGGACTGTTTGAAACCGCAGGCGGTTCTTTTCTGTGCTATATTAGTTACAGTCGTAGAGGCCACAAGGGTCGGTTTTAGGTGCAATAAGATAAAGACATACCAACTTTATCAAAAACAGTATCTATTTTTAGTTATGTCATTTGAAAATAATGAAAATGACCAACAAGGGTACTCAAAAATTATTCGAAATAGAGGACCATGGGCGGGAATGCTCATGAATTGTCCAATGAAACCGTACATTTCACCATAAAACTTCAGAATTTGATGCATGAAAGCTGTTTAATTATTTATTTACAATAAAAATGTTTCTAAATAATTAAGCGGTCAGAGTAGTAAATAAGGTTCTTCTTCTTCCTTGGCACTACAACCTCGTGAGGTCTTGTCCTGCTATTGCTAGCTCTCTGTGACTTAGTTTTAAGTAAATATGGTTAAAACTGTAAATTAATGGTTGAAGTCTTTATTACTCACCTCTTTCCGAAACTGCTCGACATTATGGCTGGAAGTATGTAATTTGAATTACTGACAAATACTAGTCAGTTCTTTGTAACAACAGCACAGAACATTCCGGGAGTATTTTGAACAAAGAAGAGGCGTTATTGTGCCGTTTTAAGCAGGAAATGTTGTTTCAAAGGTCCAAAGTCTCTGTATTTTAATAAAAGTTGTTGTGTCGTTTGTTAGTGACTACAATATTTCTTCTTCCCTTAATGCATCTTTGATTCTTCTTCCTTGGCACTACAACCTCGTGACTTAGTTTTTACCCGTAGCTGGATGGTCAGTCCTGCGTACGGGGAGGCGGTCCCCAAAGATTCGAAGAATCTTTTATTAATGGCAATTAAAATTTGAATAAAGGTATTTGTCTGTTACTACGGATAATGATTGCCCTTTATGGCTTGTGTCCCTATCGTCAATCGCAGACCTGTCTGGCAAACGCATCGTCGCCATTGCTCCATTTTGATCACGTTTAATTAATTTCGTGTGCCTGTTACGTCTGTTTTGTCATTCTGTTTGGTATAGACACATTAATTGTGCTTGGTTGTTCGATGTCATTTGCATGACACAACCATAGCTCTATCCTTTTATGCATAGTATTCTCAAAAATAGTTAAGAAATTTGCACGAGCTTCTGGGAGAATCCATATCTCATTGATTTTTGTATATGAGAACTACTGGGACTGAGATAGTTTTACATAATTTTAACCCAGTTATGCTATAGGTTGTGGTTGAACACAGCAGGTTTTCTACCAAGCACTCTCCCCCGAATTGCATGAATAATGACAGATTACTGCACATGTTATACGTTCCAACTTATACGTTGTACGTTGCACATGTTATACGAAACTTATGTTATACGTTCCAGAATATCTTTAATTAACTGGCGTTAACGATGCTTGATAGGACATAGTAACCATTCGATATCCCGTATACCCGTACGCCGAAGACCCCAAATCATTTAGATGTTATAGTGCCTAAGTTATAGAAAAATTTAGTTCAAGTTTTTAATCAGAAGGGCGTAAAAAAGAGTCAGGCTTATGTCAAAATAATTGACGTTCATTGAATTCTATCTTTAAGCATTATAATTCCACGGGACAATCCATGAAGTGCACAATTTGCATGTCGCACTGAACAATTTCCGATACATTTCAGTTCAGGGCTGATATATTTCTGATAAAACTGATCAGTTTTATTTGAGAATTGCACACTTAATTCTGAGCAGAGTTGAAACAGTGTAACAGTCTTAGCACTAGTTCTATCTGCTCTTAATTGCCCACTTAGTCTTGACCACAGTTCGTGAATGATTGGAACATTTAATTAAAACTTACTTTTTAAAAATCTAATAATTCGTACCCTAATATAGTAGATTTATTTATCCTACACACTTAAATAATTTGGATTTATATATTAGACCAATTGCTGAAGTTTAGCAAGATAGATTATTTTCTTTTAAAAATAGCTCTAAATACAGCAATTATACCAATTTCCTCTACACTAGGGACTAATATCTAGATTTGTGAGATAATCGATATGAGAAGTTCTATGGTTCTATGGAGTCATTAGCAAATCAAGATTCGTGGAGGTCTTAGGTGGAATGGATGTTATCATGATGGCATGATGTCTCACGAACCCCTTTCGGCGAGGCCCGTTATACCTCAATACGAGGTTCTAGTACATGGCCTCTTCTTCTTCTTTCGTGGCCTGCTCCTAGGGAGCACGTCTAATAGACATGGCCTGGTGTCACATGGCCTGGTGTCACATGGCCTCTTATATCATGTATCCAACTCGACAGAATTGAACTTCAAACAACGATAGTAGTATTGACCAATGTGCATAAAAATTCTATGTTATTGATACATTATAAAATTGAAAAGTTGTCTGCAACACCTAAAATGGAATTTTAATCATTGAAGGATAATTTTCAGAAGAGAAATAATTGAACATGTAACATGTAAGTACAGGAAATAAGAGCGTAATTTTATCGATTGAACCTTTTGATATTTTATGTACTTCAATGTATGATAGATATAGATAAGTCACGCAGAATAATACTAGTTTTATAAAATATTCTTCTAAAAATAGAGTTTTTTCAGTGACACCAATTCATGCTACATTTTTCTAGTAAATCCAGCTAATCTAGTTCAGGTTACCGTCCCACTTAAACATGACAATTCCATTTCGTCTCTTCAAAAGCGAATCTCCGCCAAGCTAGCTGCATACGCTCAACGATATCGTGACAATACTGCCGGCTGCCATCCGATGACACTTTTCGCACGGTTTCTGTTACAAATCCTTCACCGGCAAAGACGGCCGCGCAAAGAAGCGATCCGATATTGAGACGACAGACGACAGACTCCGCGGCTTCCATGCGGCACGGATGCACAGCCGCTCGGCTCCGATTGCAATCCTTTGCTGTGCTTCTTTCTCGCTGGCTTGCCGGCCCCAAAATGTGTGTTCCGGCCCTGCATCGATCATCGTTTGTTGGTGCAATCGGTGCAACCGGAACAGCAATCGAGCAGGGTCGGTGGGTTGGTGGCGCGAGTGACGCAGCACGGTGACAAGAAAATCAGGTTTGTGCATCGAGCGTTCGCGTTGCACTCGTTGCATCGTGATGTGCCTGGTTTGGGCGTGTGTGCACGGTGCACGGGACGAGCTCTGCATTGGCATTACATAAAAGTGACATCAATTATAGCAATCAAACTGTCTCGTGGTGTCTGGCAGCTGTTGGGGTTTGGGTGACTCGTGGTGGAACCTGGGTTGGGTGTTTTGCACGTACGATGCAAATCTGTCGCTGCACTCGGGGATGCAACCACCCAGACCTAGCCAGCGCGGGTGAGATTGTGTTTTGTTTTTTTTTTGTTGCGTTGCTTTTGCACTTCCTCCATCCATAGACCATCAGCCTCGATTGAGATGTTCATTATTGGGAATTATTCTCAGTTGGGCGGGTGTGTCGCTGTGTCGAGAGGTGCCCGTCGAATGGCTATCGGGACGCCTGTGAATCGGGGTGGCAGTGCAGGGAAACAATAAAGTGTGGGATTTGTAAACGCATCGAGGCCACGTCGTAAAACGATGAAGGCGGCGACGACGACGACGACAACGACGACGGCGAATCAATTGGACGTGCACTTTATGCGTTTGAGCGCTGTGTGCAGCGGAATGGGAATGCAGTTTATTTGTGCAATTAACTTAAGTAGTCATTTGCATTAAATCATGCAGTGTCGATAAATTGTACCAGTGTTGGAAACGTTAAAATAAAATACTTTTTAATTACGCCCAAGCGTTTCTTTATGTTCGTTTGTTCTTGTGCCAGCTGTTCTAAAAAGCGTTTCATTGTTTGAGATTAATTAAAGTTTAGGAAGTATTGTTACTTGGTAATTGGTAAATTGCAAAATAAAAATGCTCAATAGTTCTCGTGGTTGCACAACTGAGTGCGTTTTAAGAGCTCTATATTTTTAGTATCTCTATCTGGCTTTACAACTGTACGTGTTCAGAATGTTTTACTTCTCAGCGTAAGTGGATGATTCCGTTGCTATTTAAACTAACCTCTACAAGTACAAACATTAGTTTAAACTTAAAAAAGCACTAAACATCACTGAGAGTTGAACATGTATTTTCACAAATGTAAAAAATTTGACGGACCTATGTTGGACCAAATTTTCATTTATAATGGAATATCTATAATGAAATATTAAATCCTTAATAAGCCTTCCATTTCTAGGTTCTAGAAATATTTTTCCTTTGAAATTTAGATGGAAAATAAATGCAATATACGAGGGAGCCGGTTAGATAGGATTTCAAACTGCTTCTTTATTAATTGATTGATTTACCGCATTAATTGTTGAGGGGAGAACTTTGGCACAGCTCTAATATTATAAAAACTGCCTCAATACTATACACAATTAGCGAATACTATGACAACGGTGAAGTTCAAGCTAAATCAAGGGAGAACGCCAAGGCCACATAAGATAAAGGGCCTGCCCGGTGGTAGATGCGACAGCGGCGCTGGTCTTCACACGGCAGGACCGGATTCAAGTCTCATCTGGGCCGTTCCCCATTGTGAGGACTGACTATCCAACTATGAGGTAATAATAAGTTTAGTAGGCCAGAAATGGCAGGCATAACCTAAGAGGTCGTTAGGCCAAGAAAGAAGCTAAAGAATATATAACCCTAACATTCAAATAAAAATCACATGAACTTCAACTTCTTGGCACTAAAACCTCGTGAGATCTTGGCCTGCTATTGCTAGTTCTCTGTGATTTAGTTTTTACCCGTAGCTGGATAGTCAGTCCTGCGTACGGGGAGGTGGTCTGCCGGGATTCCAACCCCGGTTCTGTCGTGTGAAGACCGGCGCCGCTATCGTATATACCACCTGGCCGCCCCCGAACTTCAACAGGTTGGAAAAAAGGAAGTGAAATACTTACGCATAACTTTTGACCACAAACTTTTATTCAGGGCTCACACAAACGATGTCACCTTGAAATGCATTTATAAATCGTCAATCTTGTCTTTCTGTGGCAAATTGAATAATCATTTACAAGCAAGTAATTGTCTCTACAGTAACATACGGTATAATAGTCTGAAAATCATGTGCGCAGATGCATGAATAGAAAATTAGAATATGCTTAACTAAGGTACTCAGAATGATCGCAAATGTTCCATAAAGTACTCGCCTTAGAGATCTTTAAAGTTCTACCGAAACATTATCTTTAGAAGATCTTGTTCTAAAAATTACCGAGACTACAAGAAATTCCTTATGGCATTCAGAGCATGTACTAATAAGGAATATCTCCTTATCAATTTAGTAGTCTTTAGTTATAAGTTATTGCTAGATTATGGTTATTGTATGTATTTTTGTAAACACACGTTCAAAACAATCCATTGCTTGAAACAGAGTAAAGGTACAGATTATTATGTAGAAACAGTCCTGTCCAACTATGCGGTAAGAACAAGTCTAGACAAAATGGCAGGCATTACTTAAGAGGTCGTTAGGTCAAGAAAGAAGAAGAAGAAGTCTTGTTCAAATATGAATCCCCAAAACGGATGAGTTCTTATGTTTCGCGTAGAGTGAGTTGAATGAACAAACCGCAGACAAAATTTTTTCTAGGTAGCTTTAGATATTAAGAGGCGCCTAGCTGCGAGATTAATGTTGCAGAATTTTTAAGAGCGTTACAGAATACAAATAACCTTTTTGAAAAGTGAGTTGCACGATTTTCAGAGATGATTTCTGATTTGAAGCGTTTAAAGTGAAATATTTTGGGAATATGCCAGCCATATTTTTTGAATTTCTTAAATGTTTTACGGGTGTTGTTCAAATAGCTCATTCGGAGGTGCGCAAAATCACGTCTTAATCTGGCGAGTGCTTGTAGAAGAATACATTTATTCATTTTATCTTTCGTTCGTCCTTCCACTAACACTATTATCTTATGCTGTAACTTAAGCTATAATTCCCATGCTGCAATTCAAAATAGGTGTCACATCTTCAATAAAAACACATATTTTGAAAGAATATTTAAAAAGTATTTTGTTATTCGAAATTGGAATGAACACATGCATGTTTTATAATACTAAAAATTGATATGCGAAAAATATCGCATCCCAACCGTAAAATCTGCTTGACAGGGTGCCAGAGACGAGTTGTAAGATAATTTAAGATAATATGTAAGTTCGTGAAAGTCGTCTTAATTAACTTGTACTTTTGAACGAGTAGTAAAATCATAATACGAGTCGAAAATACATGTTTTATACAGGTGTTCTCTATAATGTAAGGAAAAACTGACAACTCTGTTGCGTCAGAGTGTAAAATTGTACAAAATTTTTAAAACATTTGTTTTAATATATTTTACAACTTATTAAAACCTCTCTTAGGTTATCTCTTCTCTAGTTTTTGCTTTATCCTCATGAAACATTTTATCGTGTTAATCTGTTAAGGGCTCATATTTTGTCGAAACAAAAGTTAATAAGTTTGTTCCTTCAGTTGATTACTAGATGTAAATAAGTTTTAATAAATGAATTTGAGCTTAACAAAGCTGGTCAACAAAGCAAATGAAAAATCGGTAAATCGATTTGTTGTTGTTTTTTATACTTACAAATATATTCAACGGCCAGAAAAGATGCGCAAGCTTGATTTATAACATAAAATCCATGAAATTAAAAAAGCTTCAGGATTCTGGAAAGTTGTAGTATCTAAACGTTTACAATTTAATTGTCATAAACAGTTAATAGCAGATTCGTCGAATAGCTCAACCAGAATAATATGTAGCGTTCCCATGAACATGGACATAAAAATGGCGAATTAATGATGACTATTACCTAGCAAGCGAATAAATAGGGTGATAAGAATGGGTTTTGTATTTAGGGAAACCTATCAAATATTGTTTTATTGCTGGGAAATGCATACTACAATGAAATGGCCACCACCTATTGCTTCTGCCTCGTTAATTTTCAGAACACAATAAAAGTATATTTAGACTTTGCTATTGACACCATAAGCTAGTTCAGTCAAAACGTGGCTTTTTGCCTTCAAAATAGTTCTCAAGAACGTAAATAAGATTACAACCAATCAGAACAAGGTAGAGGGCGAATTCTGAATTATTTTATTCTTTATTTTAAGCAAATTAAAGCTTCGATACCGTGGCACAGTCTACAGTAAAAATTATTTATTCGTAAAGTTTGAATCGAAAACATCAATTATTTTATGTGCTTTTATCTGAGTTGCTCTAACAACTTTTAATTCTTTTGCTGTTACTCATAATTTCATCGTGTTAGTACCAGGCCGATCCTTAGAAATAAAAACAAAAAACGAGACAAATTACTCACAAAGATCGCTAAATTACTCCTTCCTGCTACAGACTAAATAAGTGTCGTTATTGGGAGTAGCTGTTCGAAACAGCTTCAAAAATCGGTTCACAACCGAAAAGGATTCTCCATTTCAATCCCTTTTGCACACGGAAAAAGCTTTCCCCGGGAAGGATGAGCAAACAAAAGCATGGAAAACAAAATCAAGATGGTGACCATTTCTCACGTTCTCAGCTACACGGATACGTTGAATTGGCCGGAATCCGATTAAACTTCTGCTGCTGTACGTCTTCATTCAAGACTTTCGGAGCGGTGCTGTAGTAGACTGAAGCGGACGAACACATTGACCGTATTCGATAGTTGATGGAGATTTCGTGTCAAGTGTAATTTAGCCTTGTTTAAGCCGTACACGGTCCACACAGCAATTAGGCCCGTGGAGAGATGGGACCCGAGAGAGAATGTGGGTTTCCCTCGGCCTTGAATGGACGAAAGACAAGGCAAGAAGCAGGGAACAAACGGTGTGTGTCCTGCTGAGCAGTAAACGAACGAAATTGGAAACGGTTGGACGATATTATTGATACGGCTGTGTGTTTTTTTTTTTGGTTCTCGAAAGGCAATTAAGCTGCAAGGAATGAACTCGATTAACTGGCTTTTTGGGGATGATGTTCGGCAGGGGAAACACGATGAAGATCGTGTCAAATACGTTTTGAAGTTTATGGTCTTTGTACATGGGACTGTAATATCTTTTACGTCCCATCGCGTTTTGGGACTTTTGCGAAGGAAACGCGTTAATATAAAAAAATGTGTGATTGTATCAATTAAAAACAGTTCGTTTTGACAACAGATAATAGGATTCTTGAACTAGCTACTAATACACATCACACAAATAAAGTTTAAGAAAATACTAAAGTTTTGTAGACCTTTTGGCTATGATTAACATCTGTTAAATCAGTACGCAGGTTTAAAAAGAAGATAAAACGACCTTTACTTACGGATAGAATTGACCGAAGCAACATAAACACAGTGGCAAATTGACCAATGAGGTTTCATTTTTTTATTGACCATTTGAAATATCTTTAAATACTAAAAATACCTGAATATACTTAAAAATATCAAGCTACGGCTTCTTTATTATATGCAAACACAATTTAAAACACAAGCTCAGTATCCAGACATCAATCCAATTGAACAATTTTTGGAAAATGTTGAACGATGCCATCACAAAACTAGTAAGATCTGCAAAGAATTTTATATGAAGTAATGGAGAAAAATCCGTCCTATGTAACGGCGAACTTGGTAATCTCTATACCAAGAAGATTACAAAGTGTTGTAGATACCCATCAGAACCCGTCCAAATACTAATTTTGCAACTTATGATTGTAGTTTTCCAGACGTGATAATACTACAACAAATTATTGCAGTTAAATTTGTATATCAGTGTCAATACTTTTGCTATTATTTTTTATTTTTGCTATTATATATCATTATAACAAACCTAGGACAAGCAGCACTAGCATAAAAGTGTAAAATATTCAGGTAGATGAATTCTTTTTAAACTCAATGTTTATATTTTTATACAGTATCACGGGATACATTGGTTACTAGTTTTACTATTCTAAGCTTCTGAAGATGTGGTAATTTCTACTTGAAAACAAATTTACGATATGTCAAGATGTTTCTAACTCTAGATTACTCTAGATTGAAGTATTGCAAGCAATAGTTTGAATAAGGGATATAACCGTGGTCTTATTTTAATGTTTTTCATTGAAAAGTTGTAAAAGTTTGGGGCGGCCCGGTGGTGTATACGATAGCGGGGCTGCTCTTCACACGGCAGTACCGGGGTTCGAAGAAGAAGTTGTAAAACTTATTGCTTAAAATACCTTTTAATCTAAGTACTTAGTCTAAGAAACATAATTCAAATTAAATTTAAGTACGTTGCTATTATTAAATAACTAAAACCATTAGGTTTCAACCCTTATAATAAAGTTGAAAAGTGTATTTTCCTCGTATGATTGCAATTTAAACGAAATTTAATAGAAACCATTGCAACATTTCAAACTTCCTGTCACACAACGAAAGAATTAGTAGCCGGTTTTAGTATCTACCGAAGCGTCTACTTTGTTAGTCAAACACACGCACCGCTACGCAACCCAACACTACTCGCGTACGTTCCAGCACCGACCGTACGATTGCGTAAATAACATCGACCCAAACGCAGAGTTTGAGTGGAGTTTGAGAAAAACCCGATTCTTCCAACGACGGTCCGAACCGTTCGAAATTGGCTTCGGTTCTCCAAATTCGAGCAAACCCCTGGGCCCGGGCGGGAAAATCATTCTACGCTGGAATTCTGTTAATTAATTTTCCCTCGCTTGCTGCACGCCCTTGCTGCCATACCACCACACCCCGATGTTGGCTCGGTTGCGTCGTCATGATCAGTAGAAGAAACGATGACGATGCTCAACTACAACCACGCACGAGCACCACGACGAGCACGATGATGATGATGATGTTGCGGACGCCTATGTATCGAGCATTCCGTCTTTTTTATGTGGTTGTGGCATGTGTATGTGTGGCGCTCTTTTGCCACCTTTACCCCATCCCCGCACCGGCTCCGTTCCCTTGGTTCGGACGGAAACATTCCCAGCATAAGCCGGTCGGTGTCTCTTCTCGTAGCCTTGTTTTTCGTTCGTTTTGTTGCGTGCGGTGGGAAATGTTTATGGGCCTACTGAGAGACACAAGCTGTGCTGCGGTGTTATTCTCTGCTGAGTAGGCTGCCGTTTCCCTCAGCATAAAACTGCCTATCGGACTACCTTCTATTGACTGTGTGGTACGGCTGTTTTCGATCGAAGCAGACGTGCTGTGCTGCTGCTGTTGATGTTAGATCGAATTAAACTTTTCCTGCATGTGTTAGTGTACATTGCGAAGCATTAGATACAGCATACCAACACACCGATACGCTGAGCATAATCTCCACATCGGGTACGGAAATATGTTGCCTTGTGCTAAGCCAGCATAGGCACCGGGGTATGAGAAGCGGACAAACTGCAAAATAACACAAACCCCACAAAGCGGAGCATATTAATTCCACACCGACACAGCAAGCACACGTACACAGGTTCGCCCCGTCGAATGCCGCAGGGTGCAATGAAATTCGGTACCACATAAAACCGACGCAAAAATGTGTGTGGAGCAGGGAACGAGCATTAAAGTAAAAAAACGTTCAACACATTCAAGTACATAGGCGAAAGTGGCCCCGGGGAACGGGAAAAAAAAAAAAAAAAAACACGAACACCGAACGGTGCCGCGCGATTATGCTTCGAGCGGAAAGATTTTGCGCCGTAAAGCAGTGAGCAAAGCAAGCCAACGTGCCACACGGACGCCGCCAAGACGAACTCGAACGACGGAAGCAAAACGGCACAAGATGAAAAGTCCGTACTGCTGTTGTTGTCTTCAAACGCGATTTCTGATCGCGGATCCGGGAAGCCGTCAATGATTGACGAGGAAATGAATGTTTTTCGGTGCCAAACCATGGCACATGAAACACATTCAAACTGAGGTGGGTTTGGGAAATCAAGCCAACGTTTGTTTGGCGGTCGGGTAAGAAGTTAAAGAATGCAAACGAAGTCCTCGGCACTTGCTAAACCGTTGGCAACCCTGTGCTGCTTCATTTAATTGCTATTTTCAACTGAAAATCCCCACGTGCATGGTTTGATTGTGGGATGATTGGCCCATGCCTAACACTCGTCAGTTCAATCCTTGGTGAAAGACAGATAAATTTTATATTTAAAACTTGAGTATGATAAAGTAGAAAAGATATTAGCTATACAGCCTGTGTTTCACATTTATCTAAAATCCTGTTTTATGAGTTGAACCTGAAGAAACATATGACAAATGTTGAATGTCGTAGGACCACTACAGCTTATATCATATTTCGTACGTGTAATTCCAATTCTTTTTAGTTCTGTATCATTTGAGCTTAAAACATCTTTCAAACAACCTACAACAAATCTCAACTCCAGTGACTTATTTACGAATATGAATGGAAAGGATTTGAGGAGAACTAATATGCTTTATAAGGTTCCAGTCAGCTCAAATTTTAAGTCTTTAAGCATAACAGGTAGAGTTAAAGTGTATTTCAAGATGCAAGATTAGGCTTGTTGACTCGTTGGAGTATCTTAGCCATTTAATGGCTACCTTATTTATATCATTTATCTGGATAATCAGATCTTGCTACGTAGGAACAGCTCGAACTCGATTCGATACCCTATCCTGCCTGATTAAATACTGGTGACACCAGGGGTGGATCATAGTATAAGCAAATTACGCAACTGCTTGGAGCTTCGAGCTCCGTCCATGTTGACAGAAGTGGATCTTCCAATAAGAGGACTGTTTAGTGCTCGCGGATCATAAGATAGTATCGTATAAGGATATTATGTGAGAAAATTTGCATATGAAGTCTTCGCTTTGCTTTCAACTTCCATTGTTCGCTGGGCCTCCTAAATGCTTGATCCGGACACTGGACGCTAACAAAATAGTTTTGGGAAAATAAAGTCTCAATTTTTTGTTGGGATTTGAATCAGAAAATTCGCATTCGGAGCAGAGCCCAGCATTTTCACTGAGTGTAGCAATTTGTCGCAATGCGATAGGAATGATGACTTCCAATGATCTAGTGGAGCGTGTGTTAGGGTCCAATAACTCTCTGCCGTCCAATAATGATAGAAGTCAAAAGATGTTCTTGCTTGAATCCAGTATTCATTCAAAAACACTCATTCAATAGCTTTGTTTTGGTCCTAACCGGTATAATCGTTGACGGATCGAATAGAGACTTGATTAATTCAGAGTCAAATCGATTACCCGATCTCAATGGAGACCCAATAGAATCCATCATCGAGGATCCGTCAATCTAATTGAATCTTCGAATCTTCCGAGACCCGAATCTGCAAACACTACACCGGATCCAGCGAATGGAGCACACATGCGTAGATTAATTAGAGAACTTTAATCTCCAATGATCAGTTCCTTTAAATAATTACTACGATATTGAACTGAATTAAGTTTGGTAGAAAGTAATTGTTTGGCATAACAAAGTTGACACCTTATGTTTATCCATTGGAAAATATTGTTAACGCAGCCTAAATGAGCATCAAGTTATTTCGGATGCGACAGGATCTTTTATTTCATACAGTAATTGTTAAGAGAATCTTCGTAAAATGTCTTATGGTTTTGTTCCTTAGTTGAGTTATTTGGACGATAATTGGGTTTTACTTCAAACATTCACTACCTTCGAAACAGACAAACCCAAAGGAACGAAAATTAAAGGATGCATCGTCGTTGTCATTAGATAGATTGAAAGAAAACGTCATTGGTTTGCAACATTCAGGCTTGTTATAAAATGTTCTCCGATAAATTAGTTATAGGTTTTTGATCCGGTCATGCTGAGGTAAAGAAATATTGTCTACAAACCGCAGGATTGCTAAAACACATTTTATAAACTGCAACACATTTATGATTGTCTTCTTGGGGTTCATGATGTATGAATGGTCTATAATAGAATACCATTACGTAGGGAGGTTCAGAGGGCCGCTCTGACAAAAATCATATCATTGGTGGTGGAATATTCTGACAATTAAACCACTTCATACTCATATACAAACCTTAGAATTAAAAACCTCTTTTCAAAACCATTTTTTAAATCACAATTTTTTCTCTACTACGGCTCATTGTGAAGCTACCATATTATTCACGTCTAGCTTATACTTTTCTGTCCGTATTAAGGACGATCTTGATGAAATGACTCTTCGTTTACCGTGGCAACCATTAACTTATCACTTAGGGTAAGTTTGAATTTTTGCGGGACAAGAGAATGATGTTATCTGCTCGGTGACTGTTCCAGACTGTGTGTGAAATGGGTGCATTAAAACTTCTTTATCAAATTTGTAGCTCACTTCCGGAGTTTGTTATGAGTCGTTAGTGCCGTTGTCGTATATACCACCGGGCCGCCCCCGATGAAATAATCTGATTATTGATTATTATGATCACTTCTCTATTATTCTCTGTATGGCATCTGAACTGTTAAAATATTCGATTGATACTTTACAAGATTTGAACAGAAACTATTACCAGTAAGCTAAATGCCACTGTTTTTCTTAATCAAAATTATAAATGAACTTTACAGTCAAGTTTCGTTAGCAGTGTCCCAAAATAAAACCAAAACCGAGGTCCATATTTCTATCATATTTCTTTCCTAAACTCCCAAACGCCGCCTGCTGATAAAATCTCAATTATTCCGATGAAAAATATTTCCCTTGCGGTTTGAGAGTTCGCACAACCCTTGCCTGCTGCAAACCTTGATTGTACCATCGGTATAGTAATGGTATGAGGTTGTCGAGCAGCATCCCTGCCATCGCTCTGTCCCCATCATAAACTGCTCAAGCGCAACCAAACGAAGGTAGAAGATTCTTACCGCGTATTGTTGTGTATATGTGTGTGTATTGGTGATTGTAAAGTATTTCCGCAAATGTTTCTAGCCTTTATACAGCTATCCGTTTCATAACAAAGGCCAATAAAAAGGTATTATGAACGTGCACATGTCTGCGTCATTGTTTAGGGACAGATATCCTCTAATTATACGTATATGATATTTAGGTTTTATATTATGATATTGTGAATACTTAAACCTATTCTATTCTTCTTTGTTTCATATGTTTTAAGCCCTTTAGTTAGCTCTGCATCCATCAAGTTGAAATGAATTGAATTAAATCTTTTTTTGAATGAATTTTTCCCCCTGGAGCTTCAAGTCATCCAAGGATTTGAGAAGCACAAGAGGTTGCAGAAAGAGGACAAAAATTGAATTGCCGCATGAAAAGGCTTTCGTTGCCATTAATTGTGTCTCCCGGAGCAACCAAAAGCCAGCCTTGATTCTCAACCTTCCTGTTCAGAGCTGCCACACCGTGGTCCGCCGTTTTCTTTAACCTTCAAGAGCATCCATACGTCTCAAGTGGTGCCTCAACGATGCCATCTTCTTAATGTGTATTCTCTACTTCGATACACGCTCAACAGGGTATGGGGGAGCGCCCAAACCAAAACCGATCCCAAAACGAACAAATAAGGACCAACCGATACGGACACAGAGCACAAAGCGAACCGTCGTAGCACACGCAATGTGGAACACTCCACAGAAAAGTCCAAAACAAGGGCGAAAGGAAAAACCCGAAACAACTCACATGCAGCGCCCAAAAGCGACGAACAAAAAAAATAAGCGGGAATGAAACCAATATCGTGCGAGGTTGGAGCGGCCAAGAAAAAGGAATAATCAAAAAAAAAAAAAGAAACGAAAACACACCACACGGCCGATGGTGAAACGGTCGAAAGGCACGGCAAAAGGAACGAATCTCGTCCGAGAAGTTAATACGGCCCATCTAAATGCGCATACATTTTCCTCTAATCCAATTGGTTTTTTCGGTTGACGGGCTGCGGCCACTCGACAGGAAGGGGAAGGGGAAGGAGAGAGGCGAGAGAGAGAGAGCGAGGGTTGGCCTCGTTTGCCCGGTATGGCTGCAGCTTCTTTTCCACCGTCCACCAAAAAGGGATGTTTGTTTGGTTTGGTTTTGGCAAAAGTTTTCGGGGCCTAATGTCGGGACAGGCCGCCCAAATCTTATCAACACCGAGCGAGCTCGGTTCGTTGAGCGTAAAAGGTTGCAGCGAGGGTGGGAGGAAGCATAAAAAGTGAATAAAATTTATAAGGTTTTAGT
This sequence comes from Anopheles maculatus, assembly GCA_002091835.1. Lineage (NCBI taxonomy): Eukaryota > Metazoa > Arthropoda > Insecta > Diptera > Culicidae > Anopheles > Anopheles maculatus. The sequence goes on along the minus strand of KZ061566.1, from coordinate 533,511 downwards.
ATTTAGCTGTGCGAGAGCGTGTTGCAAATTGGGTTGGAAATTTGTCTTTAAAAAATAAAGTTAGTTTTAGTAAAGGGTAGTTAACAGGCGGTGCATTCTATTATTAAACATAATTATTTATAAACTTGACAAGCCTTCATCAGTAACCTTTTCATCCCCTTTTTTTATTCAAAATTGAAGAAAGTTTTCGATGAAATTTAACATTGTGAATTCGGTTTGTTTTCAAATTTTATATGTACATGATTTAATTTATTAACAAGACTTCAAACTCGATGGAACTGAAGATCAGCTGAAGATCGTCGAGGTGGCAATGGCGCCAGTCTTCACCATGAAGATCTGGTTATCGATTCCCATTCCGAATGTTTCCTCGTCAGAGCTGTGAGACTACCCGGCTTGGGGAATATAGATATCCAGGTAACCAGAAATGGGAGTACAAGAACTCTTGTAGATGTAGGGCCAGATAACAAGAATAGAGCAAGAATGGCAAAGCGCCAATTTTACCAAATGTTCTCAATGGATGATGTCTCTCAACCCACTAAATTGGTCCGAAGTACAAGGGCGGTGTTATACACAATAAATTATAACACGTAGCAAATTTATTAAATTATTAAATATTCGCTTCAGTCTGATTTAAAAACCAAATAGTTAGTCTTGATCTGAGGCCCAGACGAGAACTTTTTTAAGCTTAGTAAGACGTCATTGTTCTATAAATGTTTGTTTTTTTTTCGCATCAAGCGTGTTTAGATAGGTTTCCTTTAATTTTATAGATTTTGATAGATTTTTGGTTCCTATTCTGGACGTAGAACGGAGACATTCAAATTATTTCTCATGTTTCTAGAAGAATAGGAAGTTGTTCATCTGATTAACATCCTTTTATTACATCCTATACATTCCTATATTTAACTACGAACTTTAAATCCACGGTTGGAGAATGTTAGACTTCAGGCTTCCTTCACATATTTGATCAGTCTCACCTGTTAGTCAGTCAGCCTTTCAGCCAGGGTTAATTTCCTGAAATATAAACAGAAACTTAACAAAAGTTTCAAACAAAATTTTAGTACAGGAAGATTATATTCCAGATTATATTCCAGATTATAAGCCAGAATTTCGTTCCATCGGTGCAGAGAATTTGGAACAAAGCGATTGCTTTTAATTATTTTCAGTCTCACCTGTTAGTCAGTCAGCCTTTCAGCCAGGGTTAATTTCCTGAAATATAAACAGAAACTTAACAAAAGTTTCAAACAAAATTTTAGTACAGGAAGATTATATTCCAGATTATATTCCAGATTATAAGCCAGAATTTCGTTCCATCGGTGCAGAGAATTTGGAACAAAGCGATTGCTTTTAATTATTTTATGTCAGAACTCCATTCATACAGTAGCTTTCGTTCTAGGTATCTAGACATTACTCAAAATACTAGAGATTGATGTATTGAAGGCAATTGAAGGCATCGACTGATTTATCCTGTACCGTGCTAAATGTTACGAAGTTCGTCAAGCGTATTGAATAAGGCTGTTCGTGACAAATTGCGAAGATGGTGTTCTTTGAGAAGATATGCTCAATTTGAATGACTTCTTGTTAATAGGACTGGTTAGAGTTGTAACATAGAAGAGACAATTTTAAGAATCCTAATAGTTGAACGTCATTTTATATCTTTATCTCTTTCAAAAGCTGTAGTGCCTTTGAAGGTAATATGTTACCACGTATTAAACGGAGATTATGTGTAAAAACATGTTACAAATAGATAGGTCTCATGAACTGTGTATCGTTCTAGGAAGATAATGTCGAAAATGGTGGGAAACACGATTAAATTAAAAGGCTTCTCAATTAGAAGAGTCTGTAAGAACAATAAAACTTCCCAAACAATAAAACTTCCTGGAAAACGTTGTTTTCTCTCCAACGTTTTAGTACGATGTATAACTTTGCTGAACGCTGATGGAGAAGAAAACTATTTATGCGCAGCACTCAACTAAAATAATTTTTAAATGCATTCTTCCACATGGTTTTCACAAAGTCGAAGCTTGTAGTACATTAATATAATAAAGAGAACAGTTTCAATATGGGAAAATAACATGATTTGCTGCTATATGCTTTGTATGCGAGTGAGTTAAAGAGAACATCGAAGTATTAGCCAATCAAAACATATAAATGTTACATTAAAATGATAGTCAAAAGTGGGGATTCTAAGGCATTTTTTTAAGGCAAACCTCCACTTTCGTGTAGACGGTAAATTGATTTAAATCGTGAATAAAATAGCATAAACTATGTTTCAATTATACAATTCATTGCTTATTTAATATACGCACAAAACTGAACAGAGTTCTTGGGCCAAGTTTAATAATCAGTACCTCGCTAAAAAAACCGTATCACTACCATCACTACTCGAGGCTTGACGGCAACGGCTAAATAAAAACGGACAACCCGGCTAGCCCATTTGCAAGACCCCCGACATTTGGCAACAGCCGCATTCGCCCGTCGCCAATTGACACAAACTTATTGGCAAACCCGTGGCCCCGGGGTGTGAAACTTGTGGCCCGGTTCAAACGGTTCGCGCTATAAATACGCACCACAAATCAGTGCAAAATCGCCGTAGGTCTTGCGACTTGGTGGAGACAACTACCCGCCGCACCACCTTCTGCTGGAGACGGACCGGGACGGTTCCATGGTAGTTGCATGAGAACTTTGCATGGCATCATGGGGGTCATCAGCAGCAGCAGCAGCAGCCTGGTCGAGGGGCTGCAAAACGTTGCCTTCGTCACTCATCGCTAATTGGTTGCCCAACGTGATCGCACTTGCGCATATACGATTGACTCGTTCGACGACCTTAGCGAAAAAAAAAGTCGGGACGGTTTCGTAACCGTGAGCGGATGGAATCGTATTTCAAATCGTAGAAAGTTGTGGTATTGTGTTTTTCGATTGATTGATATGCTCGCGTTGTGTAACTAGCTAATTGATGGTTCCCATAAATCATGTTGGAACAAACTTTTGGCTTATACTTTCTATTTATACAAGACCAACGTATAAGGATTTGTATTCTTTGATGTATATTTTTAGAAGAATGTTATTTCCATTTGCTAACAGAAACACTGCTTTATTATTCATTTGATTTTTTTGTTATTGTAACTAATAAGTTCTAAAATTTAAATAAATTTTATTCAGTTTTTGTTTTAAATTAGGTTTTTATACATAAAAAATAAGAAATTTTTACACACGTAGAATAACTAACAAACTTGCTTAATGCTAAAGAAAAGGCAAAGCGAAGAACAATGGCGTAGTGGTCTAATGAACCAATTAAATATAGTAGATAAGTAACATTTCCTTTTGTCTCTCGCTCGATGGTTGAATGAAGCAGTGATTTCTATAATATTTACGATTAATACTATGCGATTAAAACTATTTTCCACGCTTCAGCTCTTATCGGCAATTTCACCTAATGAAACAACCAATGTCATTAATACTTTCCGATCATCACAATCGAACGGATGGCGGCACAACTGGATGGAGGCTGTAATTCGGAACACGATAATGTGGCCAATTCGTACACACGCACTCACACACATGCACACACAGAGAGCCCCGGCTACGGCTACGGTTCCGACACGGCAGACACGATCCACACACACACAAACACTGCATTTGGCACGGATGAGTTGTGCTGGAGGTTTGTTTCTTTTTGCGCAACATTAACTACCGGCTGATTACTGCAATTAGAGCCTGTCGGTTGTTGGGCCACCCGTCCCCCATCCATCCATGCCCATCCACCGGTACCCCTAGAACCGGGATAATGCAACACACACCGAGACGCCCAGCGGACAGTGACGTCGGGGGAAATTTATCATTTCTGTCCCTCGGTCGTGTAGTTGTTAATTATGCTAAAACGTTAAACATGCACGCGGACGTTGGAGCAGTTTGCAGTTTGCCGAAGCCATTGGTTGGTGGTGGGAAGTGCATTGGAGGCGTTGGTTTTGTTTCGAAGAGTTCTCTGTACATTCGTCGCCACCAATGAGGTAAGTGTGATGTGGTTGGGGAGTATGTTTTTCTTTTATGATACACAGGTTTTTAGGTTGAATTCTTTGTCAATTATTCGTACACTGTATAGTACACTGTATAAAGTAAGGAAATAATTGAACTAGTTAAGAAAGACATTTAGACGAGTTGTTCTGCTTTGAAGAATAAGTAGTTAATGGCGTGGAATGAGAGTATAAGTTGTGATGAACACTTCGAAATTTAGCCAACTCGCATTGGTTTTTGTATCTTTTGGGTTGCTTTCAGTTCTAGGCCCTGGCATTTAGACCAGGGATTTCACCCATTCTCAGCAACTTAATCTGGACAGCACAGTGTTTAAGTACAATTCTTCACAAACTGGACTTTTAGTTCTGTCAAATTTGTCAGCAATCGAAAAATCGAAAAATCCTAAAGCAATTCATTTATTGTACCTTAAATCTGGGATGGTGCAGAGTCACTACCAGTAGCGGAGTGGACCTTCAAATAGCAGCACCGGATATCGAATCCAGTCGGACAGTCTACACGTACACAAGACTGACTATGATGCTACACATAAAGCAAGTTAATGAAGCTAGCACAGATCTCTTGAGGTTGAAGAGCCAAAGAAAAAGTTAACTATCGACATTTTCATGACTATTTAATGGACAGAACTTCTTCTTCTTCTTTCTTGGCCTAACGACCTCTTGGTCATGCCTGCCATTTCTGGCTTACTAGACTTATTATTACCGCATAGTTGGATAGTCAGTCCTCACTATGGAGGAACGGCCCAGATGAGACTTGAACCCCGGTCCTGCCGTGTGAAGACCGGCGCCGCTGTCGCAGTACCACCGGGCCGCCCCGGAGAACTACGTGATAAAAAATTCCCAATCGTTAGGTCGTAAAGAAGAACAAAATAAGTATTTCTTATAGTAAAAGTATCGATTCAAAATTTATGGTGAATCTTCCATTATGCATTACAATTTTCTTGTCGAAGGACATTTGAATCTAATGCCAAACTTATTATGAACCAAAAGAAGAATGTTCAATGTTCCAAGTTCAACGTTTTACTATGTACATAAAAAAAGCAATTGACCTATAGTACAAACAGTTCTCGCTTCTAGCTGCCGAGATAGGTTTTATACTTCCTTTGTCCAAGTTTTCATCTCCAACCGCCAAGAACACAGTCGACTTTTGACAAACAAACATTTGTTCTGAGATCTCGTACATTTATTACCAGAGTGTAACATACTGGTTCGCCATGAAGATTTTATTTTCTCTCGAACGTCCATAAAACCAGTGAGATCAAACTTTGCTCCAAAAACTGTGACACATCGCATCAACTTCGCTCCAGATACGCAGAATGAGGTTAATGATGTGCAGAATTTGCTCTAAAGGGTTATTGTGGGAGACAAATGATCAATTTAAAGATTGATAAAAAAAAACAAATGTCAAATTTTATCTTTTCTTACAGGGGTTTTTAGGAATTCTTACTAGAAGGATTAAAGTAATAAGTGAGATTACTTTCAAACTACATGACAAAAGCGTAAACACACCAAATGTGATATGTAAAACTGTCTTCTTAAGGTGTGGTTAAGGCTTTACAACTAGTAACGATCGTGAAACTACAGTTCATAATACTAACAAAGCTATTCTATGGATAGAAATAAGGTGAAAATCAACTTTCATTCAATTATTTGTACTATTCACTATTTGACTCTTTGATACCTTAAACAGTGCTAATCATTTTTGGGTTATAGTGAAGACATTTTGGAATTCTGGCAATCGTAGCGAAAAATCTTTACACGAAGAGCAGATAAGGGTATCAAATTCATCAACCAAGGCGAGTGTTATTTCATTTCATATCTGCATCTAAGCCATCTAAAAAGGGCAGCAAGAACAGCACAGGAACAATTTCAAAATTTAAAACACATTTCGAAGATACCATGCCTGGTCTTATTTTATTATCTCAACACCACTTCCTGCAGCTACATCCTAAATTTACACATTATTGCACTGTTTTATATGCAACTAAATACTGCTGTTCATCAGTTTGTTTGTATTATTTCTTCTAGTAGAACAAATATATTTTACAAATTCCATGACTAGGGAGTAACTTAGGTTTATCCAATGCTTAAGACGTATAAATGTACATTTTTGACAGCAATTTACAACAGATAACAGTGAAGGACATTTACATCAATCACAGCATCGTTGTTATCAACGATGTGGATGATGTAATTAGTAAACATTTTCAATAGTTGACCGCGCCTGGCTGGATCTCTTCCTCGCTGAACTGGGACGCGCAGTTGTTTGAAATCAGCTGCGGATGAGGAGATTTTATGCTGAAGAACGTTCGTAAAGGTTTGCCATGCTGGTTGCACCCTGGGGCATAACGAAAGCTTGTGCTCCAACGATTCTTCTGCCGGGCAGAACGAACATTTGGCAGAAATTGCTATTGCATTCGGTTGTCGAAATACATTTTTTGAACGACCAGTCTCTGTAGCCGAACTCATAGAAACACTAGCTGTAAAGAGTTTTTGTTCAAATAGGTAATTACAATTTGATAAGAGTCAATACCGATTGAACAATCGTAAGAAGGTGCTTGTGAATATAAAATCAGCAATAAACTCAACAAATCGCCATATTTATGATAAATTTATTGAAAGCAACTCAACTGCGATTATATTATAGAACAAAACCTAAAGGTAATGAAGGGATTTAAACATAAATACATGCAGTTACTTGACACTTGATAAGTTAAAGTTATTACTTACTTACTTACCAGGCGCTACAACCGCTTCGCGGTCTTGGCCTGCGGCAAAAATCCTCGATACCGCTCACGGTCTAGCGCCGTCGTCTGCCAATCCATTATCCCGGCCGTTCTGGCGGACGCATCAACGCCATCACTCCATCTCAGTTTGGGCCTACCACGCCTCCTCTGTCCATGTGGACGGCCTAAAAGGACTTTACGGGCTGGGGCGTCCGGTGCCATTCTCATGACATGACCAGCCCACCGGAGCCTGGCGAGCCTAATTCGCTGCACGATGGTGAGTTCACCGTACAGCTCGTAGAGCTCGTCATTGTAGTGGCTCCTCCATTGTTCTTTCACACATACGGGGCCAAAAATCCTTCTGAGCATCTTCCTCTCGAACGCGGCTAAGAGGGTTTCGTCAGTCATGGACAACGTCCATGTCTCAGAGGCGTATGTGAGTACTGGGACTATAAAGGTTCTGTACAGTCCCAGCTTCGTCCGTCGCGACAGGTATTTTTAGTGGAGAAGTTTCCTCAGGCAGTAGTATGACCGGTTGGCAGACAGCACCCTTGCGCGCAATTCAACTTCTATGTTGTTATCGGTGCTGACTTTTGACCCCAGATAGGTGAAGTTTTGGACGACTTCAAAGGTGCGATCACCTATCTGTACATCACCCCTGCGTAAATCAGTATTTGTTAGCAGTAACAAATCTATGCCATAAAAAATCATATTAACTATCCTCAAGAACTCGGGTGTGCAGTTTCACTGGAATAGAAGGAAGTTTACATGATACAAGTTGACAATAGTATTAGCTGGTTTGGGATTAGAAAAAAATCTTTATCGTACTTTGATGTTGAGAAGAATTGAAGAAATGGCTACCGTAAATGATAACAGTGTTTATGAAAGCCTTTATTCTCAAATCCTCTTTAAAAAATCACTACATTTACTACAAGAAGTGAATTCAGCTTCCAAACTCTCTGAGTTGTTGTTTGTTTTTACTCTATCAGTATTGTCAGCAATGCAGCCATTAATTTCCAAAATTTAACACCAGAAGTGAAGTTTGCAACCAGTCCATTGTGAAGCAGTTATAATGAGCAAGAATCAACGCTTGTTCTGCCTTTAATGTTTTTCAAATGGCTTAGTATAATTCATGTGGTGGTAAAAATAGCTGTCAAAAGGTGCGAACAGTAAGAAAAATGATGTTTGCAAGCAGATTTAGATCAAGCAGAGTGTAAAATATGTAAATCAAATTCTTTTTCTTTATGATCGTTTTAATACCAGTGGGTATCAAACACATCTTTATTATATTGTGGCAAAAGACGAGCTCATACACACGGGACGGTTTGTTATATTACTTTAGGGACTTTAATATTCACTCGTCCAAATGTTTGCCGTCTCGTTAATTCCACTCTGCTGAAGATGGCGCAAGCAAGGAACCTTCAATTAATAAAGGGAAATCCGTCTTGCTCCATTCAAAATGGACCTTTCCCCCCGATATTGCACCAACGGCAGGATGTTGTTGGTCATTGCAAATAAGGGCCGTGTCTTCGGTACCCCCTATAGAAAGCAAACATTCGCAATCTCCGACCAAAAAAAGGAAAACAAACAGCACGACAACGTTGTAATGAAAGCGCAAGAGTGTGTCTTCCACCCTCTTAAGCACACCGAACGCATTTCCTGGGCGCCGGAAGGAAAAGGAAAAGCCAAGCACAGACGATTCACCCCTCACGGATGAGTTCGTGCCACTGCTCGAAATGAAAAGGGGATCCTTTGCTGTGTTGTGCGGTCGAAAGCCCCCTTTTTTCGGACGATTACGTGCGTTTCGTCGTTTACAAGGTTTGTGTCCGTGTGGTCCCACAGACAGACAGACAGTCGTATGGCGTATGCGCACCAATAGTGTTTGCGTATTTCGTACTTTGCGCCATCCTCTCCATCCAAGCGTTCCCTCTGACGGTGAGACAATAAAACGAGGCACAAAAAAAATTGCTGTTGGAACTGGCGAGTGCTTCGCATAGGACAGTAAAACAGTAAACCGCGGAATCGACAGCTTTATGTGAAGGGTGGTATAGAATATGATTTTGTAACGCGACAATTGTGTCGTATTAAATATTCATTAGCGAAGGAAGGAACGGAAAAAAGCACAGCCTGCGTTCGTAGGTGATGACGTAGTTAAGGTGGTAGCATCGTAAGGGGGTAGGAACGGGAAGTGGTGGTGGTGGTATGTTACCGATCCGCAGTGTTAAGGCCGCAGTGTGAGCGCGTGTGCTCGTGGAAAATAAAACCATTACCAATTGCGGTCGGTTTCGGTTCACTCGGTGTCACTCGACAATTCAGTGGATGATCCGGGTTGCGGGCTGTTGGTGCGCGTGAGAACGGTGCAAGCGGAGGACACTTGATACCCGGGTGCCTGGGGATCATGTGCGGCTCGATTGCTGGATCAGCATTAAATCGGTTTAAAAAACACACTCACAAGCGAGAGAGTGAGAACGTGTACGTGTGGTTGGGGCCGAATTGCTTACGACATCGGCAATACAACACAACCCACCGGCCTTGTACGACTTGATGGTGCTGGCTCGAATTGCGCCTATGAAACCCGACCGTTTTTTTACGTCTGTTGGTTGATTTACGAAACAATTTACGCAGTAGTGGCGGGCTTTTGATAAGGATGAGCATTGTTGGGAAGGAGAGTTAAATAGCTTCATTTTCTGCGGCGTACACGATGTCTTTTTAATTGCATTTCTTATCACATTTTAAACATTTTATAGACAGGCTTATAAGCAATCAAGTGGATGAGAACAATCCCTACAATTTTTAACAAGATTGTAAAAAGAAACTGACAAGGCAGTTCGGCGATTAGTAACTTTTCTGCAACATTACTAGCTTTAAGTATTGGGGCTCGTGTGTGTTTCTTTCGACACATTTTTGTATTAAAGATTTCTTAATTATGAAATAGTAAATTTTCTGTAACCATGATACATATAACGAATATGTGATGATGAAATGAATAATGAATAGCCGCTGAGTTGTGCACAATCGCTTTCTAGTGTGCGTGAAACGATAGTTTGACACATTGAGCGCTAGATAATTTCACTTTTTCAACTGTTTTTTCCAACGACAATTAATTCTTTCATAGTTCATTTTATGTGTTCATTGTTGTGTGTTCATTGTTGTGTAAAGTGTGCGAAGTTCATGAATACTTAGGTGGTTATACATTGTCCTGTTTCCAATAATACCTGTCGAGCTTCCTTTTATGGTCGACGTGGAAATTCCTATAATTCATTCTATATAATTGCAGGTTGGGGCGGCACGTTGGTAGATGCGAAAGCGGCGCCGGTCTTTACACTGCAGAACTGGGGTTCAAGTCTCATCTGGGCCGATCCCCCATAGTGAGGACTGACTATCCAACTATGCGGTAACAATAAGTCTAGTAAGCCAGAAATGGCAGGCATGACCTTAGAGGTCGTTAGGCCAAGAAAGAAAAAGATTTGCAGGTCAATACCCGACATTCTGATAACTGTCAAATTGTTAAAGAACAAAGAAAAATAATAATGTAATGTAATCATGTAATCTAGCATGGGGCAGTCCGAAAAATTAACAATAGCAGGACAATACCTTTCGAGGTTAATTCTGTTAATTTTTCTGTACAGGTTAATTTAATTCTGTACACTTATATTACTGCGAGTATAATAACCTTGTAAACGTAGGATATACAAGCTTTCGTTGAGCACTCGACACAGCTTATGAAGCAATGCAATTTCTGTAGCATGAAAATACTTAACTTTTGTAGAAATTACTTTCATGATTTGGCCATTTTTAAATAACGCTTACTATAGATTGTTACTCTACTGTTACTTACTTACTGTAATACTCTAAAGAATTATATTTTATCATCACACGCGGTGGTGACAATACGTCGTTAAGCTGTAATTATGGGAAAAAAATTACTGTAGATTGAATTTAAAAGTAAATTAGATGCTTTCAGTGAGCGCAATCGAATCCTGTAAGAAATGTTTTAAACACTGAGGACTTACAACTACAGTAAGCCTACTACAACTACAGTCCGATCAGAGCTAAACATATCAGTGTTATCTTTTGGTTCCGCTTCTTCATTATCCTTCAATTATCTTATCTATTCACAGTTCTTTCTTTATAAAGATTTGAAGTGTTTTAATATTATTTATCAATTATTAGAAGGACTGCTAACTCTCTCGATTGGTTTCAACAGTTATAACACAGTTTTTAAATGAATTAACACACGCTGAACATTGTTTCGTATGACAAATTTCGCCAAGAAAATTCTAGGCTGGAAAACATTGCAAACGACACTGAATTTTTGACACAATTGTCAGCATTTCGTGGGAGCGGGATGTCCTGACTGGCATGTAGCAGTTGACCGAAGCGAGTAGCATTGGATTGTCGATACTATCATTGAGGAGCCTATGTTGTGATGAATGACAAACGTGTCAGCTCCAGACTTTTATCAAGAAGGAGTAACCAAAGCATCGATCATCTACTCTTATTTTCGGCCTTTTTATAGTACCTGAAGTGATTTCGTTGAGAGGTAAAAACTCTCGTAGTCCCTCAAGTAACAGAATTTGAGGAACCAGAAATTCGAAAAAATTGAGAACGTATCACAATATAAATTATATGTATATAACAATTTATTGATTCCTGCCAAGTCGCAGCAAATTGGACTTATATAGGGATAGATCGAAAGATGCTTCCTCAAGATCAGGATCTTAATCTTCACTTCAATCCTTCTACTTTCAAATAGAGCAAAATCAGACCACAAACATCTTCATCAACAGAACACACTGAAGACAACAGAACACACCGAAGACAACAGAACAGGAGGATGAAATGCCTTGACAATTTAGTATACGCGGTAGTGCGTTTAAAATACGGTAATGAGTGCTACAGCAAACGATCTTCTTTAAATTACATTTTGTTTTATCTAAAATTTGATTAAGTTTCTCAAGAATTGAATTTAATCATTAAACCAGTTTTTATAATTTTTATTTGAATATTCTTAAACAATTTTTAACAGTTTCATATTACATAGAACAGAAGTTTGAACATTTTGAATTGAACGACCAACGCTCCCGTTCGGAACGTTCGAGTCCAGCCACAACCCTGCATACTTAATTTGCATAGCATGCAACCAATTGATCACTGTTTAACCTTTTAATCTTTCCCCCGGCCAAACGGTTTGTTTGCTTCGTTTGTTTACTGTTTATGTAATTTTTCCTTCATTTTTTGCACCTTTTCATTCCAAATCGGTTGCCTTCGCTCATTTACTTTGTTACGGACGTGTCGGATAGGTGTCCGGGCACCTTCAGCAAGACGTGTTGGTGTGCTGGTTCTTGTGTTTATGTACACATTTGTTTGTTGTTTGCTTATCTTCTCGCGTCTTTGTGCTCGTTGGTTGGGTACCACCTTTTTTTTTTCGATGCTAAAACCACTTCTCTATCGAGTGTCTATGCAAATAAGTACGTACGGTACGCAGTGTGGAGTCTGTGAAGGCTATCGAGATAGAAGAAAACGGATGGTAATGGAGCGAAGTGGAATTTTGAATAAGGCTTTGTATTTAAGTTAGAATTTGTGAAACTCTTTAGGCTAGTCTAACTAATAAACGCGTATTCAAGTACTGAACGTGTCACACGCTATTATAGGAATGACACCGTTGCTGGGGGCAACGGATGATTGACGATTTTTGGCTAGTAAGCAGTCGCGCACATACGCTGTAGAGAGAGCATCCACACACAGCCAAACATGTCTCAAAACGGCACCGCGAGTAAAACCGCGCGCTTTTTTTGTGACGAAACGTTGTTGGCTTGTTGCGTTTTGTTGGTTTTGAGTTTCGCGCCGCGTCTGCTTCGTGTTTGTTTTAGCTGTTTTCCCTGTGTGCCGTTGATATGAGTAGCTCTCTCCCACTCTATCGCGTTGGTTGCGTTTGATGCGGATGCGCAGGCTTTATAGCGCTCTTTGTTACACTGGCAGCCGCTAACACTAGCAAGCAATTTACAGTGACTGGCGTAACTTCTGCAGCACCGAAAAATGAAATATCCATGATAAAGATATGCTATCATTGCAGAAAAAAGGGAAATAGAAGTTCAGGCAATCCGTTCTTGAATAATCAAATTTAAAATTATAATTTTAGTATAACTAGAGAAAAGTTGGTTTGAATGTTTGTGCAGAATAAAAAAAAATTAAGATAAAAACCACAACAAGTCATCAGGAAGTCATCCTTTTCGGATAAGTTTTGTCTGTTTTTCGTGCAGAATCTAGAGATTTGTGGCTTTCCTAAAGAAAATATTGTAATGGATTCTGAAATTAACAAACCAAAGGCCTCTCCTAAGATGTTTGCTTATCTCTTGGCTGAATTGTGAAAGTAAATTTATACGAAAAACTCCAATCAATAATTTTTTTTAACATAAAACTCGTGTTGAGGTTTTATTTTAAATCCTATTAGTTTCCGTACTATCACTCCCCAATTCTGGTAGTTCTGGAGATTACCTCAGTTTTGTTTAGCAATCTAATTTTTTGGTGGCCCGTCAGTCGAAGCTGTCCTGTCGAATATTAAAAAAATATTAAAAGCGAAAACTGTCGAATATTAAAAAAATTACCTTTCTGGTATTCACCTTATTACAAGAAAACTAATTAATTTTTAACATTAATTTGAAATACGTTAGTACTTAAGGAAATCATATAAATAACATTCACTATTGTATAAGCATATTTTCAATTTAAGAGTCGAATAAATAAAAAGCTTGAATGCCCATTACAGACAGCTTAGAATGCGGCATTAGTTAATAAGACGTAATTGTTTTTAAAATTTGTAAATTATAAACTTAACCTTCGCTGCAATAACCGCTGTTTTGTGTAACGCACTGTAGTTTTCATAGTTCACCACCGTTGCACAACTACACTGACCAGTGCGTTATCAAATCTTCCCGCGGTTCGGCTCGCGCGCTCATTCTCCACCACAACTCCCCATTAACCCCCTCGGCCTTTCTCACCCCCTCCTGAGTATCTCCCTCTTCCGCCCGCCAACCCCTCGTCCCCACCAAGACTTTCGACATTTGTCGATTGCCGACGGACGCGAACGTGTCGTGGCCACCGCACAGCGCGCAACGTTTTCTCATGTATTTTATAGCCATTGGTCACGCAATTTTGGTTGCGGCGTTAGTCCGTTGTTCGTCGTTGTTGTGGTGCTCTTCATTCGCGTTCCTTCTCGCTTTGCCAGCTTTGCTTTGCCGGGCCAAAGCTAGGCATTTGGTGGCCACGAACCGAATTGACGCAAGCCATCATCTCGCGTCGCATATCGGTGAGTCGGCGTCACACCACGCATCGCGGTCGCCCTTTACATCCCGTGGCCGAACACGGCACGGCATAAATCAATCATAAAAATGCGACAGCCTCGGTGCCGAACCGCACGGGGTCGTGGATCGATCGCTTTGATCTTTCGATCGGGCCCGGTTTTTGTCGATTGATGCGTACGGGACGTTTGCCTCCTTTCATTCCATTTGGTGTGTGTTGGGCATTGTGTTTGGTGGAGTTCGTTTCGGGTTGGATTTTTACGCTGGGATTAAGGAACATCATAATTAAAGTAGCGGCAAAGCAGCAATCTTTCACCGAACCCACCGACTGGTGCTTGTAATGTGGCAGGATCAGTGGGATTTTTTAATCAATGGGAGGGTTTAGGGCGATGAAGTTGATTTTAAATCATAGTTTAATGTTTTCGGCCGCTGTCAAATTGATGATTTGCTATGGGAATGGGATCAAGAGAGAAAAGAGATTACGAATTCCAGTTTATAGCTAGCCATTTAAATGGGGGTTTTCTTTGCTTTCTGTATCACAATCTTCTAAATACCGTCTAATATTCCAGTCCAAATGAGATACTGTGGTTGGTATCTGTGGTTGATGTTCGTGACGAAGTTGAATCAAAAGATCTGAAGTTCATAGAGACCAAGAGTCCATCAATATTCGTTTTAACTCAAAAACTTTGGTATTACTAGGTCAGTTTTCCATGGCCGAAGTTTTTATTTTATCTTAAACTGAGACCAGAGCCAGAGAAAAATAAAAACTTGATGCTGACTTGGTGAGTTGAGTCTTATCCTTCTTGGGGACTGGGACTTTTCCGAATCTTTCTCACTAACTACTGGGGTATCGCGAGACAGTGTATTTGTCCAATGCCTGCTGATTGCTTTTCGCACACGACCTGAAAAGAAAAATCATTTAAACTAACTTCTTCCGGGATTCTGGATCTTTCGCATATGGCGTTATCTATTCCTGTACGCGTTCCCTCACCATTCATAAGTATCTCCTTGAAAGCGTTAGGCTAAATTGGTTAGATATCGTCAACGATCTAAATATCTGGACTGATTCGAGGTGGTTGTGTAAGTAGCACCGTGAACAAAGTTGTAAGCGACCTTGGATTGCTAATACATGAGTGAATTAGTGTCATTGGCTCACTGAAATCATTATACTGCGTTTTTTAGTTTAGTTTAGTTTATCCGGTGCTACAACTGCATTGCGGCCTTGGCCTGCTGCAACAATCCTCAATACTGTTCACGGTCTAGTCTGTTTTCTACCGTTCTGGTGGATGCATCAACGCCAGCACTCCATCTCAATTTGAGCCTACCACGCCTCCTCTGTCCATGTTCATGATGGCACCCACGTCACGAACTGGGTCGTCCGGTGCCATTCTCATGACATGACCTGCTCACCGGAGCCTGGCGAGTCTAATTCGCTACACGATTTAGAGATCATCGTACAGCTCAGAGACCTAGATTGTAGCGGCTCCTCCATTGTCTTTCCACACATACGAGGCCAAAAATCTTTCTAAGCATCTTCCTCTCGAACGCGGCTAAGAGGGTTTCTTCAGTATTGGACAAAGACAGGTAATTTGAGTGGAGAAGTTGGCAACAGCAAACCCGATCGTTGTACCACCTATGCGAAGTAGACTCCTGAGTCCGCTCCTCGCAAAAGCGTTGGACTATCGCTCAACCGTCCTTCGTTGGCGCCCTTCTGTTCCTCTCCAAATTACAAAACTCCACTCCAATTTTTACGTCCTCGCCCGGTCCTAGCCAAGTACAACGAACCGTTCGTAAGAGCAATGCGATCCTTCAATTCTACTAGCTATTCGTTTTACTCCAATATCTCTAAACAAGTTTTTTGTCACGACTCTGGAATTTATTTTCATGGCTTGGCCATTTTGCTATTAGTTGCTTTTTATACATTAACAAATCAACTTTCCTTAAAACAAAATGGCGTAATTAATGTAGTTGAATAAGCAGAATAAATAATATCAACAGCCAACTGTACAATCTATCGTTTCCGATGCATTAGAGAAACATACTGCTTCATACAAAAATGCTATATTTAGGATTTCATTCATCTCAAGCTATTTTCAGAGGTAAGTTAATGCTTTTCTCACCATTGAATTAGCATCATAATTTAATTTTATGTAGCTAAACACCGAACTATTCCATAGCCCGTAGTTCTTTAGCTATTTGTGTACAAACTTTACAAGGTGTTTCCTCCCTGTTCGTTGTCTCATAATGAGTATACTCTGTATTGTTTGTATGATTAGACTGAGTTGATCTGCTTTGGATTTAATCAGCAGATAGCAATACGGCCAGGCCGTTCTACTAGAATAAAAAAAAATCAGTAGATGAATCTGGTTTAGCTGAGATTAGTAATTAAAGATTCTGATCTGATTCTGAAGATTAAAGGTTTAGCTGAGATTAGCAATTAAAGATTAAAGCTTCTCAACAAATCTGAATAATCCACATTAAATAAACAAGTCATTAAAGCAGAGTAAAAGTAGAGTAATTTATTATTTATTTTATTTTTTTTTTATACCCATAAGAGGCTTGCCAAAAGGCATAGCTAATCCGTAACTTAAAAAATCTAAACTTACGAACTAACAAAAAAAAAGAAAATTGACTTATAAGCTATGAACTACTTATAAAGGCCCTATAAAAAAAAACAAAAACAATAATAATAATAATAATAATAAAGTTGCCAAACGTAGACTTGAAGGGGGCAAAGGACATTACAATGAAACATTAGGAGGGGCTGGAGTCAATCGGGATCGGAAAGAGGATAGGGAGATGTTGAAGTCAAAGTAAGGATAGAAACGATTAAATTGGCGAATACAGACAAGAATCGGATCATGGTAGCTAAACACTCTACGACGTGTTGGCAGAAACAAAGGATCACGAGAGCGGAGAGAACGAGTTGGAACATAAAAGTGGATGAGGGATAGAAGATTAGGAGCATCGATCCTACCCAGCAAAAGACCCGCAACAAATGGAGCCTGAACTTTAACTCGTCTGCTTTCTAGAGACTACTAATGGTTTCCCTTCCTAAGCTATACAATACGCAAGCAATTTCGAGTAATAATTTGAGCTGTTGCCGTTCCTGTTCAGCAAACAAAAGTACTAAAGTGGTGTGCAGTCCATATGAAAAAAGATTTAAAAAAACATATGCAGTAAGAGGAACAAGAATTCCTCAAAACCATGACAATATAAATGTAGAATATCATGTCGTAATTAAAAGAACAAAGAGACAAAACGGTAAGGAATTTAATGTTTCATACTAAGCATATTATAATTATCTGTGATTTTGAACTGAATTATTGCCATTATTTTGTCTTGCTTCTATTGCATATCAGCATGAAATTGATGCAGTTTTGTTACTGACAGATGATGAGCGTTGTGTTTTGTTCTCAATCTAAATGTCCCAAAGAATGATGTATTAATTTTTCTTTGAAGTACCAAGCTTATCCCCTGATCCGTACGATATCCTATATCAGTTAAAGAAATTGGGAGTTTTGAGTATAAAATTAGTTTACAATACGATTTGGAAGTATAGTGAGGGGTTTATTAGTAAAAAAATTATCAAATTTTGGACGTAAACGTTGCCCTGTAGATCGATACCTGGACCAAAAAATAGGGTATACCTAAAAATTGTGGTTCCGTACGAATACTATAGACCATCCAGATGCAGAAAAAGCTAAAAACAAATGAAAAACAAACCACATCTTTCACATCAAAGGGCATAAAAGCTATGAGACAAACTGCTTTGTGAGAAATTGAGGTGAAAATTTATTGTAATACACTTTACAAACTCGGTAAGCATGCAAAAGTGTTTGACAAGCAAGTTGTGACAATGGAATGCTTTCCAATCAGTTTTTAACAATCGATTCCACGGCAGTGAATATTTTCGCCCGGGAATGTTTGCAGCGATGCCTTCTTTTTAAGGTCCTAAAGGCTTATAACTCAGTAGTGTTTTCCCTGATTTAGTCTCAGTACATTACTCGGGGGCCCGGTGGTGATGCGACGGCGGCTCCGGTCTTCACACGGCAGGACCGGGGTTCAAGTCTCATCTGGGCCGTTCCCCCATAGTGAGGACTGACTATCCAACTATGCGGTAACAATAAGTCTAGTAAGCCAAAAATGGCAGGCAAGAGGTCGTTAGGCCAGGAAAGAAGAAGAGACATTACTCGGAAGACCTGGTACACTGGTACAAAACCTACCGACTTGTACCCAAAGAGATCCTCCAAACTGTTTCTAGGCAGGTAAAAAATAATCTTTAAAGACCCTGACAAAAACAAATTTGGGAAAATATATCAGATAAGCGAAGCGAATGACTTATGAAAAAGATTGAATAAATGTATCAAAACTCATGCAAAGCTGATGAGCTTTGTAATGGAAAATCCAAAGATTTAAAGCAAATTTTCTTTCAAACAGTCCAGTAAATCACAGCAGTTAAATCGAAACAAATAATTTCGTCCCTAGGCGTTTGATAACTGACATAGTATCTTTAAAATTAGTTCACCAATGTTATCATTAATTTTCGTATTTTATTAGCTTAAAGGAACTTTAATGTTAAAGAATTGCACCATAGCATTCAAGCGGAAAGTTTATTGCTGCATCATTATTTTGGATCATTATTTCGCATAAAAAGCCTAATGGAAGCTAGAAAGTAAAGTCTATTATTTATGCAGCAGAAAGTGGAAAAGCAGTGGAAAATAATAACACTATACACCTGGTCAAAAACAATCCGGCAGAGGTAACGAGTGCTAATGAAGCATGAAATTAAATGAAGCATTGATCATCTGTGCACGGTTTTTCCGTTGTAAGTTTTTCCTTCACCGTTACTACTACAGCCACGATCTATGATTTATTCCACCCGTGCATATGCTGCTGCTAGCTGCACTAGTGCAGCAACGAGCGTGTTTTGATTTAAGGTAAATTCGTCTCGACACGTGCACCTCCTCACCTTACGTCTTCCGCCCGCCCTTGTGGGATGGAAAGGCAGGAAACATCCGATCGACCAGGTAATCGTTTTTACGCATGACGAGTAGTCACGAAGTTATTATCAGCCTTGCGCGATAAAACTGTTCGCCGGCTTTTGTGGGATTTGTGCGAAAGCCGCGAGAAAAGCAAGCAAGAAAACAAGGTGGCAAAGCGAACCATCGTCCCCGATCGTTTACGAGCCGGTGGGTTTGGACTGACGGACGGACGCCCAACGTCCTGCACACCCTTCTGTTGCATACCGATATAATGAGGTGCATGTTCGTGTTCGCTATTATTACACCGAGTTGCATGCATTCCCCACCTTTCCTACCTTCGTTCTGGCCATTCCCTTCCCTATGACCAAACAGGCATCGGCAAAGGGACCGCTTGGATGGGCTGACGAGAGAGAGAGAGAGAGAGAGAACGAGAGACGTGAATTGGAAAATGGCGCACATAGGTGGTAGAACGATCGGGTATGCTGTTGCCGTGCTAGTGTTTGCAGTAGCGGCACGGCTAACATATGTGTCCACAAAGCATTGCAACTGTGCCGCCCGATGATGGAGTTATTTTAACAATAACAATTACAATTTAATGATACTATCAGCGTAATAATCGTGTGAGTGTTTTAGGTAGGGCTGGTGACAAAAGAATTTGTTTTTGATGTAATTGTATCAAATTAAGTAATTTTTCTAGTTTTCTAGATAAATTGTTTTGTAAAAATTTACGTTTTGATGTCGCCACTTCATATTAAAAGACTCATCAGAGATTAGTTAGAATTTCTCCATTACACGGTCACATTGGAACTGTAACTGGTAGTGATTCTACTGATCAGTAGGACCACTTGTCGACTAATAATGAGTTCATCTTGTTTCTTCAAATCTTCAAATTTTATTGTTTTTAAGTTTCATATCCCTACAATTATTTGGTTGATCATCGTCGGATATTACTGGCGATCATATTTTATGTTATTGAACAGAATATAGCTAAAGATCACTAGAACATCACATTTGTTTCAGGTTTTGTCGTCTTGGCTTTACCTTCCGGCACCATCCTATTATATGCTGACGATGCCAAAATTTTTGCACCCGTCCGTAACTCGTCCGACACCAAGTTACTTCAGGACTGTCTAGCCTTGTTCTGGATCTTCTTCCGTCGTATCCTGCTCGGTGTCGTCTCTTGGGAACCGCTTTCTGTTCGAAGGTGTAATGCTGAGTGCATGTTCATCGCAGGTCTGCTGAACGGAAGTATCGACTCGCCGTCTCTGTTGTCAAGCATCGATTTTAATGCACCATCTCGAACACTCAGGACCAGGGACACACTTCGAGTTATTCAGTCCCGTGCCAGCGCTGGTCGGTCAGACCCTATGCTTTGCATGTCAGCGGCCTTTAACTTCGTCTCGGATGCATTTGATTTTGGCCTAGCTTCCGGCAGTCTTGGAGACAGGCTCCGTCTTCTTCCATGGCCGCAGTTATTTACGGAGCAGCGAGTGTAGTCGCAGTCGTTGATAACAATCTTTGCTTCTCAATTAGGCCCGTTGATATAACAATTAATATAAATATAAATGTCTTGAAGAGCGATTTGTTGATGTAAGGGTACTTCTTCAGATTGAGATCCATTTTTTTAAATTATCCTATAGTGTTCTTCGAAGACTATTATTATTTATTTATCTATTTATCTATCTGGTCTGATGCGGCCTACAGAAAAAAACACAATAAACAGAAAACAGAAGATGTCCAGAATATAAATGAACTTTTTTTTATGTTTACTATCACTAATACTGGAATCTATTGAGTGATTGATACTGTTGTACGCCTCAATCAGTATGAGAAGAGGTTTATTTGCACCAAATTCAGTTAATTTAAATTATGTGTAGAAAAGTGGTCGGGGCCTTAAGTGGCTGGTAGGATCCTGATAGTTGATTTAACGAAGAATGTACGGGGCGTCGATTAATCCGGTGGTCAGCTTATGAAAAACACAGTCCGAACACAATGCACCTAGCACAATTGGAAGTGAACGATGCCTCACGGGACCACGGTAGAAGGTTAAATAGTTTACTAGTAATTTATTTCTGTATAGATTCTAGTCTGTCGATACGATATTTCTGTGATGGAGTCCAAATAATACTGGTGAATTCAAGTGTCGGCGTAACTATTGTGCAAAAAGGAGATTTTAAGCTGTAAGGATCCCTAAAATCTTTGCCTACGCGTAAACTAAAGCCTGATTAGCGGAACGCTTTCGGCACAGTTAACTTGTAAAGATCTTGCAGTGTCAACCTGATATCTACCAAAACTCCTAAATCGCGAACCACATTGGATCGAGTTATTGAAATTCCGTCTAGTTTATAGTCGTGAAAATAACTTTTGAGATTTAATTAGCACATTACAGTTATCTGGATCTCAGGAGTTTGTGGAGTCCGTAGTAGGCAGGGGAATCGTGCCTAATACAGACTCCACAAACTCCTGAGATCCAGAAGACTCCAACAACGCACGAAATGCGCCATATATCGCACACTGATACGGCCGGTAGTCCTCTACGGTCACGAGTCCTGGACTATGCTGGCGGAGGACGCCAATGCACTCGCCATTTTCGAGCGGCGCGTGCTGAGGACTATCTTTGGCGGTGTGTGTGAGCAGGGCGTGTGGAGAAGGAGAATGAACCACGAGCTAGCTGAGCTGTTTGATGATGCAGCCATCCTGACGGTTGCTAAAGCCGGAAGGATACGCTGGTTGGGTCACGTGATGAGGATGCCGGACTCATGCCCTGCCAGGAAAGTGCTTGTCAGGGACCCGTTCGGCACGAGGCGTAGAGGAGCACAGCGAGCTCGTTTGCTGGATCAAGTGGAGTCAAACCTGAGGGATATCGGATGCAACCGGGGATGGAGGAGTGCAGCCATGGACCGAGTTTCCTGGAAACGGATTGGACACCAGGCCATGTCTATTCGACGTGCTCCCTAGGAGCAGGCCACGAAAGAAGAAGAAGATCACAGTTATCAGTTAAAGCTTTAGGTTGTTCTTTTATTCAAATATTCAATTATGCATCTATTAGATTTTAAATTTCTCCACTCTGACTTATGTGATCTAAACATGTGTCACCGATTTTCAAACACTGTTTATATTTGTTTCACCGAATGAAAATTGTGAAAGCATTAAGGGCAGGCCATTTTTCCCGAAGAAAACGATAATAATGCACAAAATATTAATCCATCATTCAACAACTGCATCAAAACGAATCCAATACTGATCGGAATGTTGTTAAAATAGTTAAAATGGTTTTATTTTTACCTCAGACTCGAAGCCTGGTTCTACCATGTGTCTCGGTCGATAGCAAGCAAATGTCGTCCAAAAGATCAACAAGCACCAAGACTTAAATATATGTTGAAGAAGCATAATTTATGATATTTGAACACTTAGATTGCACGTTAAATTAAACACGTCAGTCAGATTACAGCCTTTAGCAAACTACAAATGGTTCTTTGTTATGCGATAACGCGAACGCTATCGGCAAGCTAGATGCAAATGGGCTGTGTTTAGTGTAAGTTAAGATATACAAATACCGATGCGGAATGGCAGCACAACAGGAAGTGCGTCATTTGCAGGTGAGTGTAGTTGTACCTTTTTGGCAACCAGACAAGAAGACCGATCAGTCTTGGATATCAAGACTGGTAACGGAACATGCAGATAACAGTACGGTAGAAGTTCATGAAATGGAATGAGTGTTGATCAAAAATTGTTGATGTATGTTCCTGGAGGTAGGATTACCTTTTGTTTTGAATCTGCTGAAGAAACTAAACAATCGCTAGCATTGGTCTTATCCAAACTATCATATGGTTTATTCTACAATACCATATAACGTGTTCAGTTCGGGAATGCACGTGCAATCACTTGAGTTTTACTACCGCGCGTACCCAAATGTTTATGGTTAAGGCATAAACTGGTGCTACGCATGCGGTCTTAATGTTCGAAGAGAGGACATGATTATGATTAAGTACAATTTTGTTTTACCATGCGTTCTGATTCTATCGTTCCTTTGGTTTGGTTTTTAATTTTCATCAATCTCGACGATTGTGCCCTGGTATCTAGGTCTCCAAAATATGGTTATTAATTTGTGATTTATGCTTATCGCTGGATTTCCGTGCATCGGGCCATTCCAAAATGCGTTTGTTTAGTCTTAGACCAGCGACGACGGATTTTTCCCAAACAATAAGTTATAATTGTTCAAACCAATTCGTTGCCTATGGTGGTTTATAATCATTTTATGTTGCATTGCACGAATATCACGGTCAACGTGTGAATCAAATATCGTGTAAACACGATCTATACATGGAAAACTGTTAAAATGGATGGGTAAAATGCTAGAGGAATAAAGTCATTTAAATTATGCTTAAAAACTTTGTAGTAAATAAGATACGTTAGATTACTACCATAAATTAATGTACAATGGTTTAAACTTCAAATATTTAAAAAAGTTTTTCGAATTCCACCGGTCCAATGTAAAAAGATGTTGTCAATCCATTTTTTTAGACCTTTTGGGGTTGTAGTATCAAAGAATAAAAGGATGGCTTATCGAAAATAAACCCGTGTGCTATACGAGGCCTGGCTTCACCAGACTAAAATTTTATGTATTACCAAGTAATTGGCCATTTTAGTTAAATATCTTCCTTTGCGCCTGTCTGATGTGGCTGTTTTACTTATCCTGGGTCAAAAGTTTGCTTAATTAAGCAAGCCATTCTGCCAACAGTTGGCATACCATCACGGACTTCCGCGACTTAGTTTACCCATAGTTGGAAGTTTGGTTCTGTTCACAATCGATGGATAAGTCGGGATTCGATAGTGCCGTGTGAAGATAGGCGCGGCGACCTCCTCATTCATCGGACTGTACCGGTCATGCTACAGGTTGATAGTTCCTAAATAACTCTCTGAGACTTAGACACTGTCCGAAACTGACATATTCCTCTTATGCGCGTGAGGAAGATGCACATAAGTTCTATGAGCTGTAGCCGTGGCAGCTATGGTACTATTGTTCAGCGAATTTACCTTCACTGGACCCAACTCGTGAGGTCTACCATATTTTATATTTCGTTTATTTAAAATTCGTTCGTAAAAAAGGTAACAATTTACACTAACGTGTTTTATTCAACGTATAATTTACGAGACACATTTATGAAGACGTTCACCGAACTTGAACTGAAATCTGACTGTCCTAACGCTGCTCTATTACATGTAGTACGAAATATTTCCTGTGGCCTTAAATGCCTAAACGGCTCAATTTTGTTACTTGTCAACCCAGCCGCAAACAGGTAATGTGCAGTCGATCATCGTGCTACCAGGAATTGGACTACCAGTAGCAGATACCAAGAGGCATAATCTGGGCGTGCGTCTTGGGATCCTCATTTGAGGAGTCTTTCGCTGAAATTATTTCTATACGTTGACGTCAAATTCGGGCTGATGGGCACCAAAAATAGTAGTGTTTTCAAACCCTGATCAGAGTAATGAAGAAAAAATGTGTTTATAGTGGTGGGATCGTGAAATTCTTTGGTTATCCTTTGAAAGATGATGCCTAGATCCTGTGCTCCTTTTTACGAAAGATATATTAACATATATAGTAGAAGTAATTCGTTTTATTTCGCAGCTTTAGTAGCACTATTTGAGGGCTTACAATTGGTTCCGATCAAATGATCTCTACACAACATAATTGAGTTTTCAGCGCGTTATTTATAGTGCAACATATATAAAATAATCGAACAATTAGATCTCAAAAAGGAAATTAATTGATATTTATTAACGGAGATCGAAAGTAGGTAATGATGATCTTCTTCTTCCTTGGCACTACAACCTCGTAAGGTCTTGGCCTGCTATTGCTAGCTCTCTGTGACTTAGATTTTACCCGTAACTGGATAGTCAGTCCTGCGTGCGGGGAGGCGGTCCGCCGGGCTTCGAACCCCGGTCCTGCCGTGTGAAGACCGGCGCCGCTATCGTATACACCACCGGGCTGCCCCAGGTAATGATGATACCAAAAGCTAAATTCGCCAATAACGTGTTGAAAACGAACACTGACCAACACGCCATATTACTCACCAACAAATCATACTTCATTATACATTTATATTACATATTACATTTTTCTGTTCGTTCTTCTGTTTGTTTTTTTTTATAGTAACCGGTTAAGGTTTTCTTAACGTAGTTTTCTCGTGGTTACAAAACCAGTCTTGCATTTGGAAAGAAAAACTCTCAACAAGAATTCATACCAATGCTACCGTATTGGTCCCAAAGACCGACGACCAACGCACAAAACATACTGCAATTCTGAACACAATATTATTCTACTTACCTTAACAACTCATTTGCTAAAGTTATTCCTTCCTTCAGCTAGAACATCCTTCATGTTCACCACAAGAAACACATCCAAATGACCAGTCATCATGTACCGAAGTGCGCCATTTATTGTACCACACAAGTTCTCGAGGTTGTGGTCTCGGTTCATCAATGTCATGTGCATAAACCTTCGCACGGCAGTAACTCAACTTTAGGTATAGAACACCCAGTTATCCAAACAGAGCGAGTGTGGCTGGCTTCATGCAGCATGTGCAATACAGCTGTGATATTCACTCAGGCACACGGACAACGGCACACCGTCCAATAAACCATCCAACATTGTCCGATATGTTTAAATATTGATTGTTGTATTTTCCTTTTGATGTTTATTATTCATACATGGGGAGATACATACGGGGAGCAGACGTTTTACATGTGTTTGTGTCGGTGTATGTGTGTGTTGTGGTCGGGTTACATTTTACACTGGACATACAAGGAGGGCGAGTGTATTTTAACTACTGTATGCATAGTTATACGACTGGTTTTGTCTGGTTAGCATTTGTTTGTCTCGTTTTGTAATTGCTTCCAATCATTTTTCTTCTTTCGCTATTTGCTTCTTTTTTCTACTTGTTTTCTATCCAGCTTTTTCTCTTTTCATTTGCCATTGTACAAACTGTTTCACTATGATTAAACTTTTCTACTTTTCATGTTTCTGGCTTTCCTCATCTACCCTGAGTGGATATCATAATATCAGTGTATGTTTTGAGTTGCACATTACATCGTACATCATAGTTATGGTTGACGTTTTGCTGTTTTAATTTTCAATTTTCAACTACGTATTGCACTAAAATACAAGCACACGAGCCTCCAGTTTTGTTTTTCTTACATTTATTCATGACTCCCTTTCAATTGCTATAGTTCTTCATCGTTCGAAGCAAAAAGTTAAAAGAAAGTACTCTTAAATCTTCTTGGGAAGATAAACTAAACAACAAAACCACTGGTATAATCTCCCATTACCCCATTATTAATCTAATTTGCAATAAATTAAACAAATGTATGATAACATTCGCACAAAACACAAAAAACAAATAAAACAATATTTCGACAAATGAGCTCTGTTTTTCTGTACAGTAAATTACACATTAAAAACAACAGTGCAACATTGTTTCTAATTGATGCCAACCACTGTCCAATAAATCATGCATCATATGGTAGGAAAATTCATTTCATAGCCTGCCTGCCTATATTGTAGCAACTGCCCCCTTTCTTGTCACATTAATGTGTGTTCCGTTCCCATCGTTAAGCGCACAGAGCCTGCTGCGCGATGTTCGCGCCAAGCAAAATGCGATCCAGCGTGATTGCTTTTCCCAGCAATGGAAAGAAGTTTTCGGTGTGTGTGAACCCCGGTGGGCCTTCGATTCATCTGCATGCTGGTACGAAGCGTATGAAGAAATCATACAATAAATGAAATTTCTTTCGTCTCCACCTTCTCCCATAGGTTTCTCGCCCGCCTTTTCCGACACCTTTCACCAGCATTCATCACTCATCGGTGCCGGGTCCGTCGGGTGAAGAAAGGGGTCGGGTTAATAATTTTTTCCATTTGCTTCAATTATCAATCTATCTTTGCGTTCCCGCTTCATGCCTGCTTGCAGTATGCCACACACGGGGGCGACGTGGCGTCGCGTCGTGATTGCCCCGCCGTGATGATGATGATGGTGGCTTTAAATGTTAACGGAGCATAGCGAGAGCAAGAGACAGAGCGAAAGAAAACAGGCCGATATGTGGACTTGCTTCAAAGTTCATCAAACTAGTGCTGCTGGAGCTTCGCCTCTCTTTTTTGTCGCTGAATATCATTTGATTTGTGTTGGGTTTTCTTTTTGTTTCTACTCAACACATTTACTGTTCAGTTTCATCTATTTACACTTTATAGCCTTTTGCTTCTTTTTCTACTTCTATGATCTACTTTACTTTTATTGACTCTACCACTTTTTTGTTGTTGTATTGTTTATGATTAGTTTTAAAAACTGTTTACTCTTTTTGTTTTGCATAATCGATTGCTAAATAAGTTAAATCAATATTCCTAGTGTAAAATGGTTCTGTATCCCTCTTAAGCTTCTCAAAACTTCAACGCAAAATGGAGCGCAAAAAAACCATCATAAATCTGTACAGCGCCACAATACTTTCTCGCTTCCGTTTTTACAATGCCCTTAAGCTCTACGACTGCCGTTTGTTTATTATGCTTCACTCGCCAAGTCCAGCAATAACGCCAGTAGTCGTAAATTTACACGTACGCAAGGCAGCATCCACTGGAAAGTCTAGCTTAGGGAAATTAAACACCTACTCTCGTACCGTTTGTCCTAGCATGTATGTTGTTTTTCTTCCTGTCCTGAAGTGAGTTCTACTCGCTGGAATTATCGCGTACGTTTGGACACATTGTTGGCTCTTTGTTGTACATGTTCCCGTCCGCGGGTCTTTGCTTTGTTCGTGCAAGCTTCACGACACTTTAAGCTGCACGTACCGTTGGTATCATTTTAAATGAATTCTTTCTCTTCGTTTTAAATGCTACGTATTTACAAAGGGAGTAGGACATGTAATCCTGATACGAGTGGAATGATGTCTTCCTAAAGAAGGGGCCCTATCTGGACAGGTTGCTAGTTGTGAAATAAATATCCTGTTGCACTACAATCACTAATACATAGCCTGTTTGATAGAAATATTGCAGCGAAAGTGTAAAGAATACGTTGACTGTGTGTTAATAGTACGAAGGAATAGTAAGAAAGATGTGTAGATTATTGGTATGCAAATCGATACTGGTTAAGCGGGAAATAAGTGTAGTATTTGCGATAGGCTATAAATATCATACTTTATGTGAAGACTCAGAACAAACCTAACCTGTCTTGGTGTGCATCCAGAAAACGTACGCCTCTTATCGGGATAAGTTGATTAAACACAATTAAAATCTTTCCCGCAAGTGTTTCTTATCAGTATAACCCCTACGAGCTTACCCAACGTTCACAATACTTGCCGGACTGTTGCGTGAACTTCCATTCGTACCGGTAACGCTTGTAATGGATGCTGTTGTAACGCTCGTAACGATACTGCTGTTGGCAACACGATTTACACCAGACACTGCCGTTGTCATTGACAACGCATCACTAGATGAAGCGGAAGGTTTGTCTTCCTTTTGTGGTTTTGCTTTGAGTTCCACATCTCGCAGACCAAGCATTGGAACACTGGAACCGTGGCTAGAGGTGGTTGACGTAGTGGCGGCGGCAGTGGTTACCGACGTGACACGCTGGGACGATGTTGTGTCGGCTGTGGCTGCGGCAGCTTTCAACACGGCAGCAACCTTCTCGATCGTTTTCTTCACGGGACCAGCGTTGGCGTTGGCAATTTTACTGTTGTTGTTGTTGTTGTTGTGAGTGGCGTTACCGTTCGCACCATTGTGCGGTGTCGGTGGCTTTAGTTCGCCACTTCCATTGGCGCTCTTGACGGTAGCACTGCCCGAGGAGATTCCCATCATTGCTCTTGCTGCGGACGAGCCGTTGCTTAGCGACACACTAGGTTTAACAGTTGTCGATGAAGATGTCATCGATACGCTGGAGGTGTTACCATTTGCTCGGTTACTACCTGTCATGCTACCGTTAGTGTGCTGTGAAAACCCTGCCATTAGCATACCGGCGGATGCGGCAGTATGTGAAGAGTTCGTAACGGTTGTTGATACACCTGACTGTGAACCGCGGAACGCAAGCGCAGATGGATTGGGAATGCTACGAATAGAGGCGTTTGGTTGGCGCACTGTTAAGCTCCGATGACGATTGATTTCCGTCAGCTTCGGGAGTGGGGCAAGTGTCTTTTGAACAGGTGCTAAACCCTGGGAGAGCAGCGTTGATGTGCTTGTTGGTGGCGAGAAGCTCATCATCTCTGTAGATCGTTTGATAGACGAGAAGTTGACTGCAGGCGAAGGTTTGGTGCGGTTCGTGTCGGCGACTCTTGCGTTCTTTACGGGACTGTGATCCAGAATGATCACATCGTCGGACAGTCGGCGACCACCTACTCCACCACTGCCAGAGAGATCCAGAATGTTGGCGTTGCTACCCGACGTAGGATCGGACGATGATCGAACAGGTACCTTGGGGCGTATTGGAGGTGGAAGCGGAGTCATGCTTGGAGGAGTCCCGAGGCTCTGCATCGACTCGTTACCATTAGTTCCGGTAGGCTTTTTGATCTTGATAAGCGGAATGGTAGCCGGTGGAGGTCGTGTAGTTTTCGTGCTCATCTTGGGCGTGGTGAATGGGGCTAGGGTGGGCTTATCAGCTACCGGTGCGTTTGATGGAATGCGAAGGAACTCAACAGCTGGACGACTATTCTCATGCCCTGGGGAGGGCGATAACGTGGCCGACGTGGTTATGTCGGACATCTTCGTAACGCTAACGGTCGCCGGTGGAAGCAGTAGATTCGGGATGGGTTTCTTCGTCGACGGAATCTCCTTCGTGTAGGACGCACTTATCGGGGAACGGTAAGGAATGTGGTCGGGCTGGGTGGGGACCAATCCGGCGGCTTGCTGCGCTGCTTTGGCACGGTTGGCTCCTTTGGCAAAGTTGAACATTGGCGCTTGAATAGGGGCTGGTTGTTTGGCGGGCAGCAGAGACACCGGAGGCATAAGCGAAGGAGGTTCAAGTCGTGGGACTTTGGTCACATTACCACCGCTACCATTACTGTCCGTGCTGATAGTTCGTTTGATTGCTGGAGGAGCAGCCATCGTTCGGATTGACGCGGCGGTGGAGCTCGTTACGGGAGAACTAGCTATGGGGTAGGCTAGTGGTGGACAGGATGGCATCGGACGCGAAAGAATAGGTGTTCGTGGTTGTGATTTTCCTGCCAGTCCTGAAGCAGCCGATGAGGTAGGTATAAGGGCGGGAGTTGGCTTGAGCAGCGGAGTTTTCGCTCCGACACTCTCCAGCAGAGAGTTGATGGAGGACCCAGAACCAGCTGAATCCACCGAGAGACTTCGGTCCAGGTTGGGAATGTACACCATCGGCTTGTGTCGTACGCTGCGCATCTCGTTCAACTTATCCTTTGAGGTGACGGAAGAACCGACCGCAGGAGCACTTAACGGAGTCTCTTTCGGTGTGACAGTCGGGGAACTCTTCACTTGCGTCAGCTTCTGCTCGTTAACAAACTTCACCTCATCGTCATCCTTCGTAATATCGATAACTTTCGTAGACTTCGGAGGACTTGGAACCGGTTCCGGAACCACCGCTGGGGCTGGAGGTGATTTCGGTTGCACAACTTCCTCCTCATTACCAGACGACTTGAGCCGTTCGTGTTTGGGCGGCTTTTCCGTAAGCTTCACCTTCATCTTGAGACTCTCATCGTGCTGGGATGAAATTTCCGCATGCAGTTTCCTTCGCTTTCCACTGCCACCGGCTTCCTTGGAGTGTTTTCCCTTCTTGCGCTTCCGGTGAGAAGAAGAATGGGAACCGGACTCGCTAGCTTCCGGCACATCCGCAACGGTCGACGCATACACCGGCTTCAGTCCGATCGTTTTCGCGTACTCTTCCTTTCCCATCGGCCAGACGGGACTTTTACCGGTGGAACTTGTCGCCGAAGTTGCGGAGGAAGGTGATGTGGCCGCCGATGAGCTGCTACTGCTTGGCGGACTTAGGCCGGCATGCTTTTCTCGCGGACCACTCAACTTTCCTTTCAGATCGATCTTTAACCGTGGAATCTCTGCCAAAGGTTGTTTCGGGGGTTCGCTCTCTGTCACCGGCTTCTGGTGTCCGACACTGTCCGACGTTGGTGGTCCAACGACGGTTTGCGTTTTTAGATTCACGTAGCATTTTAGCGTCGAGTTTGGTGAGGATTTTTCAGCTTCTACAGTTGACGATTCCTTGCCTTTGCTAGCTGCCGGTTCTTTCGATTTGCTTTCAGATTGCTTCAGGGTGGCCGCACCATTCGCCGAGGAAACTGCCGGCTGTATTGCTTTCAGTGGTGGTGGGCTTCGTTTCGCTTCAGCCGGATTCGATTCGGGTTTGGCTTTGGGTGGCACTAGCACCATTTTCAACCCACCCGAGGCTGGGGAGGACGTTTTGGTGGCACTTCGATTCACTTCGCTCGAGGTTGTTGCCGGTGTCTTGGTAGTTGACGATTTCGTACGATGATGATGACCATTAACGGGGGCCGCCATCGGCGCACTATTATTAGCGGCATCTTCCCGTGGGGCACGACTCGGTTGGGTCGGTTTACCACCCGTTTCCTGTCCCTGGCCCGCTTTGGATTTCGTGCTGTTTGGCCGCTGACCATCGGCGACCGGTGTAGTTTTCACCGTTGGCTTGCTGCTGCTGCTGCTGCTACTGCTGCTGCTGCTAGTTGCGGAACTCTTGGGGCCAGGTTTGCTGGTGCTAGTGTGCGGGGTGGTACCACTGTTACTGCTATTGGTGCTATTTTTGTCCTGTCCCTCGACGCGATGGTATGCGCTCGCGGTCGCTGCCAACTTTGCGGTCGAGTGGATGAGTATGCGATAGAAAAACCGCATCGGTGCTATCTGCGATGGGCGAGAAGGGAGAGAAAGCAAAAGAAGAGAAGAGCAAAAAAAGGGGGAAATGTTAGTAGTGGTTGGGTGGGGCCTATTGTGACGCCGGACTGTCGGAGGATAAAAATACATTCTCCAAAGTGTGTGTACAGTTTTCGCATGTTTATGTTGTTTTGCCTTGTTTTTCGGTTGTTCTACAACTGTAAAGACTGAAGGCGATTGGATGGAATAATGCAAAGGTGCTACGCAAAACTGTTTAAATTGCAATTTCCTATTTGATGTTGACTGTTAATTCACGCTCGTATAATTTTGGAGTTACTCGTCAACTTTCCAATAACTATCTGATTCATTTCCCACAAAATGTTTCAAAAACTAGCTAGAAGCATAGTGAAAGATGTATTTTTCAGCAATAATGAAAATAATCTTAGGAATACCCTTTGTTTCAGGTTTGGTCTATCGTGGATACTGAAGTTTTAAGCACAAAAATATTATCCTATGGCTAATTAAGAGTCCCAGCAAAATCATAAATGCATTTTAATGGGTTCTGGTCAAGACTTGAGGCATGTAGTTCAGCAATTCCATCTTTTTGTAAAAGGACTATATTAAAAACTGGTGATAAAGCACTATCTTGTTGAAAAGATGTGCATGGTTTTACTTCATGGAACCATAAATGAACTTGGTGTTAAACAATCTTAATGTCTTTGGGAAAGAAGACAAAATTGAAGGGTAACTAACAGGTTTTAGTTAATATGCTGAGAAAAATAATAGACCATCTCTTAATTGCAGATTGAATCCCCAAAAATCACTTATTAGGAGGTATCCTGAGATTTGCCTAGGTTTATGTCAAATGACTAAAAACTGGTTGGAATCATATACAGACTAAACTTCTTTTCCTTATAAAATTTAGGATGTTAGAATAAGCTTAGGCTATGAAAAAGTTGTCTTTCGGCTTTAGCATATCAATCCCATTAAAATGTTTCATTTAGATTTACTTATAAAGCATTCGCAAATTTTAAGCACTTCCCAAAATCAGATGAATTCGTAAGCAAGCCGATATTATAATACAACTTGTCCAAATGTTTGATATTTTTTTAAACTTCAGCTCAAGTTACGATTTATTCTTTTAGCTTTTGTATATTGCTTTATTTATTTTCGATCTCGTTAAATAAACCAATAGTTTTGCTATTTCAAAACCTGGATATACAATGGCGGACAATAAAATAAGGCCACCTATAACCGATTATTAAACAACTTCTTTCGATAGCACTACTTCGTACAACCATACCAAAATTTACTAAAAGGATCATCAATGACTCAACTTTGTACCTTTGTTCAAAAATGTCTCAATTATTGCGTGAAAACTGACGAAACTATAAATTTTTAATTATTAGAGCTGGCCCATATTTTGATCAGAATGACAAAACAAAAATTTCGATTCGATTTCTTATTAGACTATATGATTAGATCTTTGTTTCAAAATCTACCACTAAGTATAGCATGTCTTAATGTCGAGCTTTACAATTATACTAAGTAAATTCGTTGAAAATTGACATCATAATTATATTTTGGAGTACGTTTAATCGGCTATAACAAAGCAAGTTTGCTTGCCGGATGATCGTCGACTTATAAATGGTAAATAAAAACAGTAAAACAATTTGTTTCAAAACAACAAACAAAACAATGTGACACAACAGGACACCGAGCAGTCGAGCACCGACGTGTTCACACCAAAACACGATGACATTTCAATCTGCACCATTAAAGGGTAACCCGCGCAATGTAATCCATCCTTCCGTGCCACCCAACGAATCTTCAATCTTGATGTCCTTGTTACCAAAAGTGGCCGTAAAGGTTAACCAGCCGACCAAAGCACAGGAAGGACGAGTTGTATACCCGGCAAACACTCTCACAGGAACGATTCCGGTAAAACACTCCTCAATTTCCCGTACCCATTGGCATTGGTACGGTTTAAAAGTACCCATCCACAACCCACTCGGTCAAACCTTCATCATCATCAGCATCTTGATGATCCTCATCATCGCCATCGTTATGATTATCAACTACCGCACCGGCAGCGGTAGTGCCACCACCAGTGCTCGAGTCGGCTGCCGTTAAAAGTCGAACAGACGGTACACAGGCCGAAGAAAATCTCGTACCGTATTGCTATATCACGGGGCACAATCGCTCAGCATAATTACTATTAATTATTTTCGTTTCGCGCGCTATCCACGCTTTCTGCGTTCCCTCTGTCTGTTCCGGGATGGTGCTGTTTGGGGGCGGATGGGGTCAGGGTGCTTCATTCATTCATTCATTTCAACGGCCGAGTTTTCGCACTTGCACTTACGCACTTAACGTTTTGCGGGTTACCGTTTGCTCGTCTCCGATGAGCACGGTACAGTGTGGGACGTGCTTATTGCTGTATCATTTAATTGGGCTAGTTGTTGGGTTTAAGTACCAGCTAACGAGTAAAGTAAACATAACGCTTTTTTAGACAAAATTAAAATTGATACTTTTATACAAATGTTTTGCCTTTTTTTGTAGCAAATTTATCTTAATCCCTAAGTCTCGAACAAACCCGGTAAGCACTGTACGCGTTCGATTCGATTTCCTCATCATGCCGGTTGAATTTAGGGCCTCCACTTGCCACTTTTGCCCGTCTGCGGCTTCTTCCCAATCCACCGGCACACACGGACGGACTATCAACGAAACGCGCACGTTGTTGATTCGCCACTTGAAGTCCTTCAGCTTGAAATCCCTCTAGGGCTTGCGGCCCTCGCTCGTTTACTCTGCTTTGGTTCGGTCTCTATCTCACAGCCAACGATGGCACCATAGCTATCACCTTCTAGCTCGTGCAAGAAGATGTGACGAAAAAAACAATCCACAGCCACACATTCACACCCTGCGTCGTTTCGTTTTCTTATCGCAAAGAACAACCACCGTGTGCGAAGCGAAACCTGCATTCATGCGAACCAAATCGCATTTATTTCTCCTTCGTTTGCCACAACGCCCGTCAGCCCTTAAACAATTCGATGGTGGAGAGATGCCATGGCTTTTTGAGCATCGCGAACCTCATCGAAAGCAGACGGTCAGTCAGAATGGGTCTGCCGGAATGGGTTTGGTTTTGTCGTCTTCTCGTCTTTGCTGATACGGACCTTGTGGAACATGATTTATTTGCAGCTTCGGGAAATACTTCATTTAGTTGCACAGTGCGCAATAGAGTTTTGGAGAAAACATATATTTTTATATCCAAGCCATTGCAAATGCTAATACTCCCGCGTACTTATCTGTAACTATTTAAAATATAAAATAGTGAAATTATATTGACATAATGTTTCAAACACCATACACCGCTAGGTATGATGAAGTAAACATTAGATAGGCCTGGCTATCGATTTTTTTAATAATCGAGATGTAAATTATCAAATATCGAGGCACTTAATGGTTCAGGAGAAGTGTAGTATTAAGCCACAATTAATGCATATAGTTTAGTTCCAACTTTGGATCTAAGTCAAAAAAAATTCCACGTCCACGAGTCCACGAAAATGTATAACTTTTGTAGGCATGAATAACAATATACCAAAATTAGATTAGATTTCTAAGACTGACTTGGACTGAGGTTAATTAGAGCTCACTACCCAACAATGGGTAAAGTTACGTTAAGAAAGCCAGAAATGGTAGACATAAGAAGAAAGAAAAAAACTTAATTGAAGTGTCAAGTGCATAACTCGAGTCCAGTAAATTTAGATATTATAGCATCGGTAATTAACGTATCGTCCAATTAACATTAAAGCATAAGTGGTACATGATAATCTTAAACCTGATGACTGCATCACACTGGGTACAAAAACAATCGATGATTACTTCCTTTTAAACTTTACAAATACAAGAGGACTTATTACCCTTGGCCTTCCCTTGACTTATTGGCTTCCTTATTGGCCTTTCCTTGACTTAGTTTATATAAAAATATTCCTTCCTTATTGTCCTTCCGTTGACTTAGTTTATCAGTGACTATACAATCAGTCCTTGCCATATGCTGATGGCATAGATATCAAAGGCTTGAGGCTCTGCTACGTAGCAGAAGCCTGCCAAAGGATTGAGCAGGTGACACTGAACCACGGGTTGGAGATCAACGAGGCAAAAATAAAATTATGACTAAATAAAACTTTCATAGTCCCAGTGCTCACAAAAATCTCTGACCCATGGACTCTGTCTATAACTGACGAAAGGTGCTCAGAAGGATACGTGGAAGGACAATGAAAGAGCCGCTCAGCATCGTGAGAACCTCAGCATCGTGCAGTAAACTAAATTCGCCAGACCTCGGTGGGCTGGTCATGTCCTGAAAATGGTACCGGACGACACAGCCCGGTGTAACGCCTGATAAGTAAGTAAGTAAGTGAGTGTGTCAAACAATCACTTCTGCATACATGGAGCTGGTCAAGACTCTGTACCCGTTTCTGTAGACCGGACGTTCTTACTATAATCAAACAGTCTTCAGAAACTCCAAAAAGAAAATCACAACTTGACTGATAAAAGAAGCCCTTTTGAAAGAAAACAACGTAAATCACACAACACATCCTGTACCAACAATTTAACAAAATCTCAATAAAGTTATCAAGCAACGGCGACTACGCTCACTTACCCGCTTGTAGTCGTAACAGTACGCCACATCCATCAGCGTGAAATCGTGCGGCAGGATCTCCTCCTCGTAGATGATGTCCACCCGAATGTTGTCCGAGCCGACCTGCAGCCCATTCTTCGTGAGGATAAATTTGTACAGATGGTGCACAGTGACGGCGGCCGGACACTGCAGATAGGTGATGGGTAGCGGCGGCGCACTGGACCCACTAACCTCCGCCAGCGTTTCATAGTGATACTCCAGCGATAGACTGTGGCGAAGGAAAAAGCGTGAAAAGGTTAAACGTTAATCCATTTTAAAGAACAAATCTATACACAAACACAGCCTTCCGCGGTGTTGACACTTGCCTGATTGGTTCGTCCGGGGAGAAGTAGTTTTGATCGTCGAGCAGCTGAAATGTGCCCTGCCTGGTGGCCGGATCATCGTCCTCCGATGGGACGATGTTGCTCGAAATCGATGCATAGAACTGAACTATTCTTTGGTTTTCGGATTTGTGCAATCCGGGCACCAGCTTGTACACCAGTGCGCTAAGTGTTCGATCCGGCCTAGAGAAAACAGGGAGACAGGGAGAGAGAACGGTAAGAGTTGGTAGAAGGGTTTGTTTGTCATTATAGTTCCGTACAGTCTGACGCGTTTCCAGAGCACACACAAAACTCACATTAAATATCGTTTCGTAGGAAAAATGAAAAATGACACGTTAAGCTTAAAGGGGGAAAAATGTGGAACGTAAAGCATGACGCTGGTCTGATATTGGTTTGGTGAGACCGGGCGAGACAGTACTCCACCCAATTACGCCCCCACACTAAAGTGCGATGGCGTCTGCGCAACGGCAAGGGTTGCGCTGCATACAAACACAAAAAAAAACACACACGTTAGCGTAAAAGTTTAATGTGCGAGCATCGTACCCGATGGTGATGTTGCGAGGAAAAAGAAATTAAAAGAGCGTGTCTGTTTTACCTTTAAAACAGTATAATAAGAACGGTTTAATTTAAGCAGTTGTTAAAGGAAAGTTGTTAAAATGAAGCTACATTATACGGGTAAAACGAACCCACATGAAATACAATACAAAAGCGATCATTACAGGTAAAGCACAACACAACGCAAAACACAAGAGAAAACCGAATATCGCAACTGGTAGATAACACCCGTTAACCCCGTGTGCCACCCATAATTACCTTAAATTAGTGACCGTAATCGGTTTGCTGTTGTACGACTTGCAGCGGGGACAGTACTTGTTGCACTCGAGGTATTTCACGATGCACGATCGGCAAACTGCAAACAGAGAGAGGGAGAGAGAGAGAGAAAGAAAGAAAAAGGGCATGAAAAATCGTCTCCAACAAGGTTAACGTACATATTGTTTGCGAACTGGAGAAGACTGATGTGGGTTGCTGAAAGAAGTGACACAGATGAGTAAAACACTAGATGACATACAAATAGGTCACAGCTGTACACGAGCAATGGCGAAGTTTTTATTTGCCTTTTATGGCGCGATTTTGTGGGGTAGAATTTACTGTGTCCTAGATAACAAACATTCTAGCCAAAAAAAATTCTATGTCCAAAAAGTTGGTAACGATTGAATCATTCTGATGTTACGGTAAGGTTTAGTTTGTTTATTCAAATGCCACGTAATGCAAACAGAGATTTCGCCTAGACACACACACACACACTCTTGAGCAAACTTTTCGTGCAAAACATGTGCGTCATGTATTTAGTTTTATCCGCTGGAATGTAAACAGAACAGTTAACTCCAGATAAGTCTAATGCCCATTTTAGATCCCCCCTAGTATGCGGTGTCTGGAAATGCGATCGTGGCAATGAGTAATAGCTGAATAATCATTGGCAAGATTGAACGAGATTAAAGAGTGCTAAACGGTTCTCATCGTCACAATCGGTGCCATTCAGTGTTTTTTATTATCGACACTATGCGCATTCGCAAGAAAAAGGGAAGCATGATCACATACAGTGGTGGGCAAGATAGTAAGGGGGCCGTTCAAATTGATCTGCATACAATTGCATGTCATACGTTTTATTCGTTTTTTTATGATATTCTGAGGAAGGAATAAGACAGATGACGTCCAATGACTAGCCATCCATCCATAAAAGAAGCAAGGAGGGATCTTCTCAAGATATAGGTGCAGGTCCTTGAGTTTTAGTCCTGCAACGTACGCTGAAAGGTAACGAGCAGTACTAACGTTTGATTACATAGTACTTGCGACAAATTGCTCAGTAAGTCCAGAATACGATTAAAGGTATTCGGTTAGATAAATGCCTAAAAACATATCTACAAATCTCCATTACGAAAACATCTAGAGTGCTGACTTCTTATAGTAAGGTTATGCAATGGCGGATCAAGCCTTCAGGAGGCTCTAAACAGAATGGAACTTGAGGACTCCAAAACACGCTCCGTAGAGAAAGAGAAAGAGGCCAAGCTAGGGAATGTTATGCTGCCCTTGTAGGAGTCGATCCGATGGTTTATAAAGCACACATAGTGGCCAGATTGAGGAGTTCACTGCGTTCGCTGGAATCCATAGAAACTAGCCAGGAACCAGTAATTCTGGTGAATTTCTGCTGGATGGATTCCAGACGCACCAGCCATAAGCCATTACACTACGGATGTGTACTCAACTACTGAACAAACTAGTGAGCAGTAGAGCATTTTGACTATCTTTGGATCACCTAGAACCTGGGCAGAATATTTCAGCTGACCTATGATGTGCTCCAGCTGGCCATGGAAGCTCAATTTATCATCAAGGAGAACTCCAAAGTTCTTAACACAGCGTTTACGATCGATTCTGTGGTGTTCTGTGGTATGGTGGCCCACAATGGCACATTCCCTGGCGCGTCTAGAATCGATCCAGCGCAAATTTACGCGGATCGCTTTGCGCAACTGGAGCGTCCAAGTGGACTAGAACGGACGATTCGCGTTACTAGGTCTTGAGTCGCTGAAAAAACGGAGCTGTAACGCGCGTAGATCATTTATTGCTGGACTCCTCGACTATCGAATCGACTGGCCGACACTACTCTCGGGACTAAATCTATACGTCCCCGCGAGATCGAATCGTGCTAGACCACTGCTTGACGTAGAAGAACGCCGTAGCCGTTTTGGCTCCTATGATCCGTTTCTTGTTATGTGTCGCGAGTTTAACGAGGTGTGCAACCACTACGAACCCGAGATGTCTCGGAGTTCCTTTGCTAATAGTACTCGTCTGGTGCCACCGATTTCATGTTAAGTTATGTTCTTCTGTGTTCTGTTTTGTTGCGTTTTGATAAATGTATGTAAACTTATAAATGTAGGTATGCTTCAAAGGGGCCAGATAAGGCTCATTGAATTTAAATAAATAAATAACAAATAACAAGCACCATTCAGTTTATAAGTGTAAAACAGGGGATCTGTTTTTCTGGTAAAGGTAATGGTAACGCACTTCTCGACGCACAAGTTCAAAGATGAGACGTCAAAATTTTCGTCCTAGAATTGTGGTTCCTGGTTCAAGACAGCTTTGAGTTAGGGTAAAAAATGTAGCCAGAAAATTCTACATCTTGTTGAACAACTCCCTTCACTTGCAGTTTTTAACGAGGACCTGCTCTTTTTAGTTGATTCTACGTTCTAAAAGCTTATAGTTTTTACTTGCAACATAGCGCGATGCTCCTATTATTCTATCCGACACTGTAATTCAACAATAACACACTGCAAACGTGACAGTCAATCATTGTATCTGGCATTCTTTTTTATTGCTCCCTGCTTGTTGATATTTTTTAACCTTTTTCCCTGCTTTTTTTTTTTTCACCCATCCATCTCGCGCGCAAGTTCTGTTGTGACAGCTACGAACTGTTCAATCATCGCGTACGTACTGCTACCATATCGTCACCTCAACGTCCTCACCATCATCATCATCTCGTGACGTGCGTCTCAGCTCTCTTGCTTGACAACACACCCGCAAACGTCACATCGAACCGTTTGATTGTCCGCGTTCACGGTTGTCGCTTGATTCAAAAACAACAAAAACCACCACAGCATCCGCGAGATGCTGAATGTGTGTGTGCGCTGTCTCTTCCTACGATGTACAGTGCTCGGGGTTGAGCTGTCAAAACCGATCAACGGAAAAGGTGTGATAATAATCACTCCACGGTTGTTGGCTTTAATCTCCCCTCCCTATTAGATGTTTTGCCGCGCGTTAAGCTTCAAAACTCGGTTTGTTTCTAGTGTTTTGTCTTTCGCTGTTTCTTGCTTCCCCTTTTTGTTTCGGAAGTGATCTCGCGTGGGAGTTTTGGGATCGTGTTTTAATTGTCTGCTGTGTTGGTTCTGTCTTCTTGTTTAATGATCGCTTCTTAATGGACTCATTCCGAGCTCTGATTTACATTGAGTAGCGCATCATTTTCCCAAAATTAGGAAGTTATTTTGACAGCTTTAAAACCCAACCAGAACTCATTCTAACCACTCCGTCTTCGTCGTTTAATTCTACTTTGATCTCGCGTGAAAAGCTCTACCGACAACAGCACAAAAAGAAAGGCTTACGGGTATTTCGTACCCGTTCCGGCATCAACCGGCATTCCGACACCGGAAAGTTCAAAGTTTTCGAAACAAATTCGTGTTCTTTCACAGCCTGCACCATTACGGTTGCGTGCAACCATCATTCAAACTCGTACCAGCTTCCTCGTTTCCCTCGAATTGGGATTCGGTTTTTCTCGCAAGTCCACAAGGCGGAAAAACTCCCGGTGAAAAGCTGTCCAAAGCAGAACCGTCGAGGGTACTGCCGTGTGTTGGTGGTGCCAAGAATGGAGAAGATTAACAACTGGCCCGAAACCGTAATCATCATCATCGTTGGCTAGAAGTTCGGTCCTCAAGGTTCCGTCTCGCTGTGGAAAGCTTTCATTTTTCTATTCTTTTCACTTGTGCCAAAAGTTTCGGTGCGTATGGCAATAAACTGATGCGATAAATGTGTGCTGGAGTTCGGTTCGGTTCGGTGCAGCTTAGCAAGGGTTTGTACGGTTTTGGGGATTAGGTTGGTAAAAGAATGTCTTGACGTGGAATTTGTGTGCCACAAGAAGCCGGTCGTAAGAAGCAGACTCGTAGAGAACGATATTTAATATAAGATAAGTATTCCGTAATGATAGCCTAAGTCACAAATGGCCACCCCTGGGAAAAACAGCAATGACATAAATCCCAAAACAACTAAACTACGCATAAAACATGCACATGCTCACACATACTTCCGTCCGGAGTGCGAGAGCGAGAACAACTCTTCCAACCGACCAGAACTAGGCTAAGCAAAAAAACCGTGCCAAATCCAACGTGCAGTACAATGGCTTGTTTTTCTATTCTGCCTCCCTCAAAACCCCCCATTCTAGCACGGGTTCACGTGTCGTGGCCTCACGTTTCAAAATGACTAAATAATTGTCCCATTACGGTGTTTCGGTGCCCCGTCAACCGTACTGTCCAGGCGGTGGAAATGCGGGAGCTTTCGCATCCTACAACAACATCAACAATCGTTTGCATAGATAGACATACACAGGCACACGAAGCTTACTGGGGGGAGGCGCGTGCAAAATGTGTGCGCAAAAGCAATGAAACGTCGCACTGGATGAGCATGGGAATAAAATGGAAAAGTCATGCATGTGAAGGGCTGCTTGCTTTTGTTTTGGATGTGCTTTCCGACCGAGCGACGTTTGCGAACGGGCTAAAGTTGCAATTACGCTTAAAGTTATCGGATGAACGCTTTAATTTGTAGTTTTTCTATTTAATTTATGTCACTTGAGAGCCATTTCTTGATACTGTTAGAAGGAAAAAGAAGGCAATTTTAATAATCCAATTTGGTAAGCATTTTCTTGGATAAATAAACCTTAGAACTGAGACCGCTCATCAAATGGTCGAGCGATAAATCAAGTAGAAAATGGACCATGAGTCACGGCACTTAAAGTTGATTAAATTATTTGTTTACAGAAAACTCCTCTCATTGAAGTGTTGCTCGATCGACCTCATCAAATTTTCGTTTATCATCAAGCGGTAGACACTTTCCCATAGTATCAACAGTAGGGAAAAAAAGGTAAAAGTAACGAAGAACCTTCACGTAAACATTCCAACACCGTTGGTGGAAACATTTGGCACCGATGCCTCGGTACTTCATCTGTGCCTCTTATCCCAACGATCACGAGAAACAATACACGTTCGGTAGGGGGAACAGATATCGAAAATAGTTCCAGACGAGACGAGAATTCACGATCAGATCGGTCGGGCTGAGAGTGGGTAACCATAAATTTGTTTAAATTAGATGGATAGGCAACAGGCAGCAGCCACAAACAGGCAAAACAACCGATCCCGCGTTGCTTCTGTTTCGGTTCGAATTCGGTTCGTCCGCTTTCCGGTTCGGGTTTTCGGGTTTTGTTGCGTAAGGTTTAATGCTTCTGTTTGGCGTTTTACGGCGAGCAAGAGAACGGGCACCGCAACTCGCTCATTAATTAATCGTCAGCTTTGAACCAATAAAAGTGTTCCCAAAAACCGGGAGGTTAGTTTTTGGGTACCGAGATGCAGAAGACAGTGTTCGATGCCTTTCGGTGGTTTTGTGCATCAAGAGCTCCAAAAGGGTGGCAAAAAAACACACGAATTGGTTGGTGTGACATAAGAAACAACGATGCACACAAAAAGCTGATTAAGAGAGAGAACATATGCACAAACAAATGGGCAGGAGCACAAGGAACGAGTGTAATGATGTTGTTAAGCATGCAGTTAAGCATTCGAGGTATGTGGTTCGTGAAATTAACTATAAAAGAGAATTGTAAAAGCACTAAAATCATTTGTAAATAAACAATATAATATGAAACCCAATTTAAAACTAAGAATTTTCTTTGAAATGAGAAAATTAAAATCGAAAATTAAAAGCAATACGAAAGAATGTAGAAAACAAAAAATAAGTGACATAAAACAGTAAAATAAACAAGACAAATGAAAGAACAAAACGTAAAAATATTTAAGAAAACACAAACACTTTCATGGGAAAGAGATCGACTAATCACATCAGAATGGATCGCAAAAAGAAACCTAAAACAATAAATAAGTACACCTGAAATTCTAAA
Organism: Anopheles maculatus; assembly: GCA_002091835.1. Taxonomy (NCBI): domain Eukaryota; kingdom Metazoa; phylum Arthropoda; class Insecta; order Diptera; family Culicidae; genus Anopheles; species Anopheles maculatus. The sequence goes on along the minus strand of KZ061566.1, from coordinate 489,917 downwards.
ATAAATCTTATTCTTTTAAGTGCATTCAAAACAACGAAAAAAACAGCAAAACTAATGTATCGAAAAAGAACAACAAGAAACAACTTTCAACTCAAAACCCGGACTCAACAGCAGCACCGACCGAAGGCCACACCGTTTCAGTAATCGGTATATTTATTTGTTTCGAACACTCCGGCCCTGGGGGCTTATGGGAGGTGATGGTCACCAAAAAACTGATTTCCTGTCCTGTTCCCATGTTCGTCCATGCTCCCCATGCATTCGCTGAACCTTGAGCCTTACGTAGCTTGGGGCGCGAGAGCATAAATTTAGGATTAACTTAATAAATAAATTTTTACCGCCCCATAGGAAGGTGGTTTTTACTGTCACGACGAACATTTGCCGCGAGTCACCTTAGGCACGGTGTTTCTGTGTGTGTGTGTGTTGTGTTTTTGTGCTTTTCTTCTGTTGGGGTGTTTCGGGTTGAGCTTTGAACGCTTGACCATCGGACTATAATAACAACCTTGCGGACATAATTATCAGTTGGTGGTGCGGGTTTGGTGATGGGAGATTAGATTTCCCGATTTAACCCGGGTTGATTGAAAGATAAGATAATTTGAAGGGTAGACGAAAAAAAAGGCAATTAAGTTCTAAATACAAAACGTAATTGGTTGCAGCAGTAGGAAGAAGCGTCCATTATGCGTATCATTAAAAGCACATACCATCCCTACATCTACACAGCTTTTATGTTTGCATCGGAAAGCCTCCCCCCCACCGAAACAATAGGGGACAGTACCAGCAGCAGCGACTACAGACCAGGCCTCTTTTCCAGCAGCAGCAACAAAACACACTCACACAACAGAAGGAAGAAACCCAGTCCAAGTTTTTCTCTCCCGAAGGCTGCTCGTTAATGCTCGGCTTCGGGAATGGGTTGGAAATACAAGACACGAGAGGCAAGATGTGCTAGGTTCCGGTGCGGAAGCAACAAACACACAAAAAAACCCTCCAGAAGAGAAAAACATTAGGAACAAGCTAGCGGCTAACGGCGCTTTCGGTTCTTTTTTTCCTTCGTTTCGGTGCTGGTAAAGCAATTTCCGCAAAACCGACACAGTCCGGGCAGTCTGACGATGACGACAAGTGGACGCAAGTGGAAAATTCAGAACAACATCTAACGGCCTACAGAAGGCAATAGAGAGAAGAGGAAAAAAAAAACGAAACAACAGGAGTGGAACAAAAAACGTCTCCAGTCGGTTGTGAAGCACAAGGAAAAAACACCAAACGAATGGCAAACGTACAAAACGTACGAATGATAAAATAGAAACATGGAAAATAGACTTTGTTGATGAGTGGTGTTTTGCAATTTTTCTTTCGTTTTATTCACACCCAGCCAATGCTTTCTTCTAATTTATAAGAAAAAAAGCGCACCTTAGTATGCGAGAAACCAAAACAATAGATCAAACAAGAACGAACGAGAGAGAATAAGTAGCTGTAGAAGCAAAACAACATATCGAATGACAGATCTAACAACGACGAACGGACATAACAACAACCACACAACAGCAGCAGCAACAGCAACAAACACGACTTGGCATATTATTTTCCGCTCCTCATTTATATTCACCCCTAGCGCCAGCCGTTTGGATGTTTCCGCACCCTAAATTAGTTCCCGCCAGTGGACAGGTGCAGTCCAAAATAGGAACTCAGATCAAAACATTAGCAGAGAGAAAGAGAGAGAGAGAGAAAAACAGCAGAAAAAGGACCCATTTCCACCCTCCACTGCGAAGCGAGAGCGAGTTTTCCCTGTTTCACTATTGCTTCTTGTTTCTATTTCATTGCGCAACTTCTCTTGTTTCAGGTTTCTAGCTTTTTCTAACCAATTTTATGGCCCAAGCAATAATTTTGTTTTAAACGAAAAGCAACTTTGTGTTTTTCTGTGTCTGTTTTGCTTTGTTGAAAGTGTTACTGTGTGACTTTTATCGTTTAGTTTGTTTTTGATTCCTTTTCTGTTTAAGGTCATCTTAATCTTCTATTGTTTTACCTTTTTGTTATCTTCTTTTCGCTATCTGTTTGATACTGTTTTGTGTTTATCTGTTGCTTACCGATGTGTACCATCATTGCACTTTAAAAGTTGTTCGATTTCTTTTCTGTTATTGTTACGCATTTATGTTCTTTTTAATCATTGTTATGTAACACTGTTGTTTCTGTTTGGTTGTCTTTATTTACTTCATCATCGGCTTCACATATTTTACTGTTATATTTCTTGTTAGTTACTCTTCTTTAACAAATGACACGATAGTAATATTTCAAGACATAACAAACAACAAGCTTGTGTTGTTTTTTCATGTTTTTTTTAGGGTAGGGTTTAAGAAGTACTGTGTTATTTTTAAAGATATTTTGTGTCACTTGCTTCTTCTATAGTCGATTTTTTTATCTTTTATTGTTACCTATTTCTATCGACTTTCTTCAAGCTGTTTGATACAGTTGTACATGTTTGTTCATCTTTAATTACTGCTTTATTCTCTTCATTCTGTATTCATATCGGTCCTTCTGATTGATATTGTTATCTTATTAACAGTTTCAATTTTCATCTTTAATTCCGTTTTACTGCATCCTATCATCCAGCATCAATAGAGCTATATTTAATAAGGGACTTCTGTACTTTAATAAGAGATGTACAGCACGAAGCATATTCAATAGCAAAAATGTGTCTTTAAAGTTTGTGTTCTTCCGTTCTCTCACCGTTTTCCTTCGCTTTATTCCCTCCAAAAGACACACTTACGTGTACATCACCATGCATACAGCTACACATACAGACATCGCACATCAACTCATCGCTGCGTAACGCCTGACAACCGGTTGAGTGATTTCTTGAGCACGGCTTGTGCTGCATAATTCGGAAAGCTTCTATTATTCTATTATTCTAATTTCCGTCCCTAGCCGTACCCTTACGCCGGTTTGCTTCCCGTACGAACCCGGTGAACCTTCGAGGCAACGAAACCATGGAGCCCACGAAATGTTTCGTGACCGCGCCGTTCTGTTTGAACAAATTATTAGAATGTTTCAACCGAACGAACCGATCCCACACGAAGCTGCTGATAGCTAATGTAAACAGGAACGATTCCTTCTGTCCACACATTCCACACCTTTCAAGGGAAGACTGTCCAAAAATTGTGCCTAAATTTTTCTTGCATGAGAATGGATAAATCCAATACGTCTGCGTGCAGCAAAACAACTCTTCCAGATAGACAGATTCCGCTACAACCATTGCCATTTATCTTGCGAGACACTTTTCATACATCCACAGATGGGCCTTCTTAGCTATCCTTGCTATACCACAGACGCAATAACCGTAGCCCTATTTACCGGTTCGTCAGTGGCGACATCTCCGCTTTCCACCGGGTGAAACCGGGTGTCAAAATCTCAATCAAACAATTCACCTCACCTATACGCGCGCGCGCGCACACACAAGAAGGATACCATCCTCCGAAGGCTTCGTGTTTTGAAAGCAAAGTACCACCAGCTGCTCGTAGCTGCGCCAGCACCAGAAGCCGTTCCGTTGAAAGGTGGCATCTTATTGCGTTGAAATATTGCTAGCCAAACCCCGGGCTCAAAAACCCGTCGAAGGACGCTTAGGATCAGCAAATAAGGAATTACGCGCCGTAACCAAGAGCAAGCGTGCTGAATTTTTCATCCATCCTGCGCTTCGTTCCAGCGGCGAGTAAGAATCCCCTGGAATTGGAAAAGGAAATTCCCATCTTACGCCGTCCCTAGGATTTCTTCAGTGAGTGCAAATTTTTCCTTGTTCCCCCTTGGTTTTCTTTTGAAACTGCCAGGGCATGGCAGTTTCCTTTACGGTGTGCCGTTTCGTTCGCGTGCCTCGGTCGTAAACACCGAGATTTACCACGTGGTGACCCTTATCGTCGGGGATGGTGTACCTTTAGCCCTGGGCGAGTGAGGGAGAGCAAGAGAACGAGTGCTTCCCGTTCCTTACTTTATTAGATCAAATCTATTAAAGATATATGATTGCCAGTGTGCGGATGGGTAGAAGCCACAGTTCTGGGCTTCCTCTATTTGCCTCCAGGGATTTCCTTGCGCCTTTACGCAGTTTTTTTTGCTGCGTACGTTTATGCTCACTTTTGACTTCCGATGTCCTACGGCAAAACTGACCAAAATGAATACGATAGAGAGAGAACACCAAAAAAAAAGGCACAAATACTTACGTTCGTATATCCAAATCGTTAAATAAGATAAATGTTTCGAAATCGAAAAAATCAGTGTGCAATTCGATCCGATTCGATTTACGCCTGACCAGTGCTTGTCCTTTATGGTCCGGCACTCGCACTTGGACACTTGGACTTGGATCATCTTTCGTACGAAAAAGGATATCCTTGATTTTTTTTTACTACTTCGTTCGGTTGGATGTTACATCCCACTCTATCGAGCACGCCTGTCACCAGTGCGACCAAACATGCGATAAAGAGAAGCGAATTACGATATCCAGTCATGTGTGGTTTATCGACACGCTGTTTCCCCGTTGCCGATCCCGAGATTTGTGGACAGTTCACACCTTCAGTGGTTTTCCCGTAGCTGCGTCGTTCGGTTCCCTGTTTTCTGTTGACGCTGGAGGGAAAATTCAATTCCAATGTTTTATGGTTTGTTGACTCAACATTTGCAATGACATTCGTCACATTGCTGCTCTTGTGTGGCGTTTGCGTTTTATTAAATCGTGTTAGAATATGTAGGAAAATATTAAAATGATTCTTATACTTTCTTATTCATTTATTTTTAGTTTTATAAAGTCTCTCGGCTATCGTACGATCGTCTCTAATTGCTCTATAAAAGCATCCGTTTAGCACCCCAAAAACGCACATTATCCATTCAGCAAAAAAGCGATTAGTCCACACTTCTGGTAGACAAACAAAAGGTTTCAACTCGTTTTTTGTTGACCGTTCCCGTGCCAAATGTTTACGATCTTAAGGCCACTCGAAGTGAGCAGAAATCACACCGCGACGCATGGTGATGTTATGGCCGTAAAAATCATCCATCGTTCGTCATTTATGGGTTTTGCCGTTCCGACCCTTCCGACATTCCGACTGGAATCGGTATGCATATCATCGGAACAAGGTGAAAACGTATTGGGTGGCTAGAATTGGCCCCAAACAAAACATGGATATTAATTTATTACGGCTAAAGTTTCTATCCGGGGCATAAACCTTCGATATCTCTTAACGGAAGGATCATAACAAGAGATCTTTGGATATCTGGAAGGACACGGAACATGAAGAGGATTGTGTTTTATATTAGAAAACTATTCTAACCAATAAGAGTATCGCATCTTTATCAAAGATAAGCGAGAAGGTTTGATTTTTGTTAAATAAAACTAAAGAAATAAAAAAGTTATAATGTCCCACTTAATCTCATCTTCTTCTTAAGCATCATTCCAAGAGCTTAGAAAACAAAAACACTATAAAAAGAACAGCGTTGCTTTTCTTTAAGCCAACAGCTGCAAGAAGAGAACAAGACGGAACACAAACAGCACGACACAACGGTGCGAACTGTTTATGTTTGTTTCACACTCGTTTATGATTTATCACCGACTCGATTCGCCCATTTTTAGTACCATCAACGTGCGCAGCCAAACCGAAGCCATTAGAGTTTGTCCGTGTGTCTCGATCCAGAGTTGAGAGTATTAAGAAGGATCGAACAACTTGGTAGCTGTCAAACGCCGCATCGAGTGGAGCTACCGATGTGTACCCACATGGATGGAAAATAGTTTGAAGATAGAAAAGGGGACCTGCTTGTACTAAAAGTAGGATTATTTTTAGGACATGTTATTGCAACTGGTATTGTTGCTGAACTTGGAACTAGTAATTCTTTTTTATAGCGTTCAAATAAAGCGGAAAACATCAGCCCAATGTTGACGATTTCGTCTTGTGGATTATGTCTTCGATTGGAACTGTTCGTTCATAGCGAAAACCGCTTCCGGTACCGAGTAAGATTGCGTACACAACGTGGTCTTTTTTCTGTGCGAATTAAGGCGCGAGCGCGTAACGCTTTCGTTACGTGACCATTTGCATGACCACATCACGCATAAAAACGCACCCATTCTTACGTATGTGAAGCACATGTTAAATAGAGTTTATAACGCACCGGTTAATGTCAACAATCCGAGTCTATAAAACTGTTTTGTGTTCTACGCAGGCACACACACACGTATTACTTTTTATGAGCCATAAAGCCGGCTGACTGACGTTATTCTATTTCATCGACCATCAATTAGTTTTCTGCCGATATTATTAAACCATTTGGAGAGGGTTAGTAGATTCGATTCCTCATAATAATATCGGGGTCTGTCAAAATCGACGATATTCTGTTATAACTTTGAGCAGAACTTCAGCTACGATGCCCCGTACGTGTCAACGAACTTGCAAGCGACAAACGAATTGAAATGAATTGGTTTTCGTGTTTGAATTCGTCTTTATCAATTATTCAACCATTGACTGTTTGCGGCTGTGTGTGTGTGTGTAGTCCAAACCAGAAGAAGGATTAAACAGGAATACATCAGGGAAGACTCGAACCGAGCCCGATTCCGTGATGCCGAATCGATACTTTATTGGTTTTCCGGTTATGCAAAATCATAAAAGTGGCCATTCATGTACCTCACCTCGTCTGCCGCTTACCTTTTCCTCAATCCCCCAACACATTTATGCTCCCGCACGATGAACCACTAAAAGCTTGCTTGTTTGCTGTTTCGGCCGCAGAGGTGGGAAACCGAGCCGAGAGGGGAACATGGGGATATAAAAAAGACCGCAATTTCCCGAAACGAAACGCTTTTCACAGGTGACTGTGAACGGAACGTTCGTTTGGCAACGTTTAACAACATTGAGCAAGGCAGTAAATGGAAGAAAAATTGTCTATTAAAACAGAACGGATTTGAAGAAGAGAGATAATAAACAGAACGGCATTTAAATGATTTGCTAATTGTAGGTAAATAAAATCTGGATTGAAAGAGATGACTTTAAGCAGTAAAATAGTTAAATTTGGATACATTTTATAATACAGCTTATGGTAGAATGCAAATTTGAAGGGATTTTGTCGTCCATCTCTCGAAATATGCCTGTAGCGCTACTCCCTAACAGCGAGCCGCATCCGTAAATACGTTTAATCATGCTCTAATGAATGGGTATTTCTAGTTAGGGGGATGCAAATGAATGTCAAACATATTCCCTACAGACTATGATGAGGATGTTGCCAATAATTTAGTCTCAAAGCTGGACGCTGTTTAAACTTTTTTGTTACTGAATTATATAAACGATATTTTCTCTTCTTTTAGAAGAGATTTAATATAAAAAATTACTAACAAAAATTTGTTTTTAAGTTGAGAAATGAACAACTGCCACCGTAGTTTGCGCAAAGTGTGCTGAGCAAATCCTTAATTAAATTTTAAAATATCTCCGCTTCTAGCAGTGTGCAGTGTTCCCCCGGGAAGAATTTGGATGATTGCCGCACCGTCCACCCCTAAGCCTTCTCCCTTCTCTTCCCCACCCTATGTACTCACATGAATGCAAACAGTCGTTGACGCTGGTGGCCTCGACCAGGTAGCCATTGCAGAGGGTGCAAGTTATGCTGTCGTTGAAGTCCTTGACGCGCCGCCGGTTGCTGCCCGCAGCCGAACCGCGCATACGGATGCGTTCCGGCTCGTGCATCATCATGCCGGCCATCGGCAGGGCGGGCGACGTGGAGGAGGAGTAGGACGAGGCGGAGGGTGATCGCGTACCGCTGCGCCCTACACTGCCAGCGTCCGGCGTTGGCACGAGGCTCGTCCGGGATTCTTTCAGGCTAGGGCGTATGGCGGTGTCACCCTCGCCACCACCTGCACCACCACCGTTACCGCTTATCATGGCTGCAGCACTTGTCATTCCGGGTGGGTGGTGGGTGTCGTGGTGGTGTTTTATTTTTTTTTTGGTTTGTTTTGTTCGAAAAGCGGCCCACACGTTCCGACCGGGTGGTTTCGTAATCCTTTTGCTGCTGCTGTGTAATCCTTATTATTCCTTAGGGGTGTTTGGTGCTGTGGAATTGCACTTCACGTACGTACACACACCGGCAACACACACACACACACATTGAGGTGGGCACGCGTTCTTACACACACACAAACACACGTACAAAGACGGTCGGTTGTTTATGGGCACATTTTGTTATACCTTACGTGGGGAATAGACAATCTGAAAAAGAGGAGAGAAAAACAGTAGAGAATCATTAATTACAATATAATTTTAATTAGTAAGTAAGTAGAATTGTTTGTAAAAATGCAGAAACAAATCAACACATTAGTAAAAAACATAAAAAATAATATTAAAAGAAACTTGATAAAGAAAATATAACAAACGAAGACAGTTACAATAAAACTAAAGTATATACATTAGTTAGAGAAACACATAAAACTTAAAACTCTCATACAAAAGTATAACTTAATAGAAAACAGATGAAAAAAAGTAAAAACCCAACTAAAACACAAACAACCACAACCGGAGCAGCAAAGAAGCGAACGTGTTGATGAAAACAAAACAATAAACATGCACAGTTAGGCAAAGAGAAAGTTTCCTCTTTATCTCTCGTGTTTTTTTTTCATCTCTCGCTCTCTTTCTCTCGCCCTGTATCTTGTCCCATCTCTCGCTCTCTCAAACAATTGTTTTTCGGTTGTGAAAAGTGTGTTTTTTCCCGCTCTGTATTATCATTTCTTTTGCCCTCCTGTCAAACTTCTACAAGACTTCCCAATCATTAAGCGGGATGAGTTGGTTTTTGTTTTTCCCTCTTTTTTTTTGGTTGCTTTCCACGTCGCCACTTGCTGATGCGAAAGGTTGTCTTGTGATTGAGAGCATCAAACACTCACACACCAACACCACTGCACCCATGAGAAAGCCCCCTAGTGGAGCAGCCTCCCGTGGGTGGGCCACGAAACAACATTTGGAGCCGTATCGCTGCGCCGGCACCAACACTACGGTGTGCGGTAGAATTACTAAAATAAAGTACAACAGTTGCTGGTATAACGTGCTAACAACTGGCCACTGTTGCTGCATTGCGATACAGGATTATGTGCTACGGGGGTTCTCCACTTACCGCGAGGCACGAGGGTGGAAGAGAGTGAGAGAGCACACGCGTACTCCAATCCGCTCTCCCTACGGTGAATGAGATTTCTCTTCGAAATCTACCCTTATACACAACCCTCACTCACACACGTACGTACACAGAGACACGGCCTACACTCGCGTGCGCACACACACTCACACACACATAGGCACGCGTGCGCTCGAACACACGCTCCACAATTGCACAGGGTTGTGCGATGGATTTTCCCTTCAACCCCAACCCCAACTGGCAAGGGCGAGTTGTCAAAGCTGCGACGCGCAATAAGCGTACGAGCGACAGAGAGCACAACCCTACTCACACACTCAAAAACCCCAATACACCAGCACGCGAGACTGAGAAAGCCTCTACACACACACTCACAAACACTGTATAATGTTTCCTTCGTCGAACACACGCTCACAGCGCACACACTACACCGTACGAATGGTGTGGTGACCCTGCCTGTAGTACTGGCTGGCTGCCGGTTTACAGATGGCGTGACGGGCCCCGGGTTTTTCGGACAGACCTTCGCGCTTCTTCGCCGTCGACACGAGACTGACGCGCGAATGCCGCGAACCGAACGCACAAGCCTCTCAGGTTGCGATGGCGCTGCTGACGACGGCGGCTGCTGCTGACGAGAGAGCGAGAGATGATGATGGCGACGGACCGAACGCAACAGCCGAACGCCCGAACGTACCACGAACACGTGATAACTGAACCCGAGCACGCATCGAACCGCGGCGTTTGCGGGTCTCAGCCCAAACTGCGCCGACGCGCATCGTTGGCGGCCTCCGCACACTTTATCTCGGGGACACCCTACCCTGCACAGGGGGAAGGAAAATCAATCCAATCCAGCAACGAGATTCCCGGAACGGTAGGTACAAAGGGGTGGAAAGGGGGGAAGCGAAGCGAGGAACATGTGAGACGCAGTTGCCGCTCGCATCAGCACTACGGGGACGTGTACAAATGGTGGCACAAAATGCTCCGATCTCCCGTTTTCGTAGCAGCCGGCAGCACCGAAGGGACGGATTTTCTTTTGCTGACAACGGTGAAAATTCCTAAACCACACCGAGGGAAATTCGAACAGAGTGTGCGAGCGAGCGAGCGAAAGAGAGCGGAAGAGCTAAGCATAGTAGATTGCTTCGAGACCGAAAAGAGATGCAAAGATTTGATGATTTACTATTTGGGTGGTGGTGGTGGTTGGCAATTGGGAATGGGAAAATCGATAAACACGAAGCAAGTACGAGTGGTGGCCGTTCGTTTTGACGCTGTTCAGTGGAAAATTTTCGTCGAAAAACCCGAGTTTTACGATACAAAGCGAGCTGAATGTTGGGTTCCCGGTGGTAGCTTAATTTATGCTGACATTTTGCTTGAAAGGCTGTGTTAATTGATTCTGGAAAATTGTACAGCCTGTTACGATTGTAGCATCAGTAGCAAGCACTGACAGTTTGAGGCATTGACGCTATTGACAGCTGTGTAGTACGCTTATACTTCCTGTCAAAATAAAGTCGACGCCATCCCTCGTTTGCGGATGGCGTAAAGTTTGATTCGTAAAATTCGTGGCAATCAATTTCTACACCTTGCTTGCTCGATTTATCCCGTCGTCGGTAGTTGTGAGAGCCACCGAATCGTTTGTGTCAAGCCCTCCGGCAACACACATCACACACAGTACACCCATACAAGCACACACGCACAAACACCAGAAAAGATCGTAAAACAAACGGAAACCTTTTTTCGGTCGGTCGCAAACTCTTGGCTGAAAAGTCTCGAACAGCAAGGCGAAAGAAATGGTTCGAAAACATGCTCGAATGCTATAGCAGCAAAGAAAGAGGATCGATTAATATTCACCCTCCACTCGAAATGGCCCGAAAAAAAAACCGAAACACAGAAAACCGGAAACTGCATCCGGCGTACCAGTGTTGTCGGTCGGACAGATTTGGGTGTTTGGGAGAGCTGAAAACTGTGGAAACCCTGGGATAGCAGCTCGAACCCCTCGATAATAATGCTGGGATAGGGTAAGTTTGATGTTGTCTGGTAAAGCTTTATGTCCCTGGTGGTAAGGACGCCATTTTTCTTACCGTACCGAACAAAGAAAGCTTTATGGGACGCACACGCTGGAAAAGGAAAATGGCAAGAGGGTGAAGTTAATGGTGCGTTCATAAGGAATAAGATTCGCATATATAAAAACGGAGCGAACTGTTTGTTTGTGTTTAATGGTTCACGATGAATTGGTATGTTTATTAAGACATTGGGCGGAAGTTTTCAGGGCATAAAATATGGAGGTACTTTTATCTTGTTTAATAGCACTATGTTGAATAGTTTCTTTGATAGTTGTGCTTACAGAATGTTCCGGTAATCATTTAATTCATGCACTTAAATGAACTCACACGTAAACACTTGTCAAAGCATCATCCTAAGTGTTGACGCTCTAGCTCCAGAGTTTAAAGTCACGTTGAAGGTGTTGGGCAACGTTTTATCAAAACGATATTATTCCTCAAATTTGTAGTTGACTGAGCTTTGTCTATCAGGAGACTGTTTCATGCAAACTATGCTAAACGTGCTAAAAACTTGTACTTTACCGCAATAAATAGGTGGTTTGTTCAAAATTGCATCAACTACATGAGATTTAACCAGGGACTTTATCTAGAGCAATGATTAGACGACTAAACCTCTTAATCTTGCTCCTAGATAACAATGAACGGAACGACCAGAAGCTGTCTTGTTTTTTCTTGGTTACCGATAATTTTATGGCCATATTTATTGCCTATGATTAGTTGACGCTATAATAACGCTAAAATAACAACAGTAAGTTGCAGGAAAACTAAGTCATAGTATTACGAATTCTGTTTTGTATGCGCTTGTATATAAAATATCATAATATTACTACAAACTCTTTATATTTTATATTCATATAGTGCTAAGAGAAACGATCAATGGATATAGAATGTTTAAGTGAATAGATGGCTTTAAATATGTCCTGAAACCTTATTTAACGTTTGATTAATAAGTTAAAAAAGTTTTGGATATGGGATAATGTTTTCGCGTCCAAATAAAAAGAGGCTTTTATACAGCGATTCATTTATGTATTGAACTCTAAGGTGATTCATTCCTATCCAATAAATCATATTGTATTAAGGCATTGCATAAAAACTGGTCATAAAAACAAGAACAACATTTATTTTTTATGTTTGTTTGTGCAATCTTGATAAGAACCCTTTTGATATTAACAGGCGTAAATAGCGGAACTGCTTGAAAAATTACTCAACATTAAAACTAATCGTGCCAACAATTTAATTATGCATTTACTGCCGATAATGCCTTATTATAAGTTTATAGCTTTTGGAAACGATGCCTTCGTCAAAAGATCTTAAAGTTTCACTTAAAAGAGGGATTTTAATACCTAATAATTAGTATGAAACTTCTCTCATTCAAGTTCAATAGTTGGTAATTGATGCATTAGGTTTATGTCCTATGTAAACTTGCCAGAACGATTATTTGTAACGATGCATGAACACCGTAATTGATTCGTAATAATGCCTTTTAATGTTTCTGTTTAAAGAGCTTTATTTAATTGTGAGATTGTAGCTTCATCTATGTGTCACATGCGTTTCATCGAAACACGGTCACAAGGAGAACATTAATTACTTGAAATATGTACGTGTTTGCGATGAAACCATCCAGCGCAATTAGTTTTGAACCTCCGCTATCAGTAAGTTCAAATACCACATCAGATTAATTAGTGTTCCAGGAAATCGCTGACTAGTGAAGCCAGAAATAAGCCAGCAGAACCTTTGATTCGTTAGCTCATCTCTTGTCTAATCAGTTTGAAGGGAGGTGACGGATAATCTATAATGTTCTCGAATATTATTCACTGGTAGCAGAAAGTTCCGAGTATTAATCAAATTTGAATTCTGCAATTCTACTCGCAACAAAAAGCAAATTATTAATCCGTAAATCCCTTGGTACACGAAGCGTTTTTGCGTCTGAAAAGAACTGTTTGTTTATGCGTCAGATGTTTATTTAGACGGAGTATGGTTATTTATGATAGCCAGTTGTTTTTGTTGAAGTTAAAAAGACGATTTTTACACGGTAAGACCAAATATGGAATCCCAACAGTTTCTGTGTAGCTAGAACTGACTATTAAGCTTCTATTATGCTGACTATTGAGCTATTATAAATCTAGTCATGAAAACTAGAATTAATAGGCAAAAACTTTAGTATAAACGTGTAATAATTTTAGGAATTTGTTAAGATTAATAATACTATTATCTAGTTAACAATTTTTCAAAATTTTCACTACGCTCGACCCCTCATTAAAAATCCATCAAAGCCTATAACACTTTTTATCGTCATTACTTATCTCTGTTATATTTCAATTATAACTTTTCAAGTGTGAGAATGTTACAGGTTTTGTGGAGTGAATTTTCGCACAGGTCGGAGAATGACTCCAACTTCAGTAAGTAGAATAAATATTAGCATTCTGACGATGTTTTCATTTGGTGGGGCATTGCTGGCATAGGCTCTATTCGTATGAAGTGTTCTTAAGGCCTCTCTTACTCTAAGCGTCCGTGCAGGTGCATAAATATCGATTCTTTCTTATAAATATGGTGCGTCAATTTCGTGAGATAGCGTCTAAGCTATAAATAGTGCTTGGGCTACGTGTTGGGCTACGTCTGTGAGAAAGAGGTTGTAAACCTAACAGAGAGCAGCGGTCAAGTTAGCTTACATGACTAGTAGGATGAAACCACGATACATTAAGAAGTGCTAGTCGAGTAAAACTACGCTGAATCGACTCCAGTCTATTTATCCAAACTGCTGAATGAGGCGTCCAAGTTATGGAGTTTAATTCGATGGTTGAGCGAACAAGCGAGGCATAGATTGCTTTAAAACACATTCTTCTTCTTCTTCCTTGGCACTACAACCTCGTGAGGTCTTGGCCTGCTATTGCTAGCTCTCTGTGACTCAGTTTTTACCCGTAGCTGGATAGTCAGTCCTGCGTACGGGGAGGCGGTCCGCCGGGATTCGAACCCCGGTCCTGCCGTGTGAAGACCGGCGCCGCTATCGTATACACCACCGGGCCGCCCCTTAAGACACATTGGGTCGTTGAATTCTTTCGCATTTCTTGTTATAAATCCTAACATTCGATTTGCCCTGTCTCTCACAGCTTTATAGTGCTCAGTAAGTGTTATTTTACGGTCAAGAATGATTCCAAGGTCTCGAATTTCAGTTGTACGTACCAGAGGATAGCTATTAATCGTGTAGTTATAAATTACCGCGTTCTTTTTGCGATAAAAACTAATAATACTGCATTTCTCGACACATAACGTTAACATGATAGAAGTACACGAATGTTGCATATTATCTCATTCGCTTCTACCTTTTATCACCCTGTAGATTTTTATGTCGTCAGCGTACATGGGCATTGCTGAAAGGTACATTGAAAAGTTAGATCATCAGTAGCCAGCAAAACATTACGATTGCATTTGATGGATTCATTACATATTTACATTTATGTTCAATCACCTGCTTGTGATCAATTAGACTTCAGCAGTTTAATAAGCCATTGGATTCCAGTCATTCCAGTGGGTTCAATAAGACAAATAGATACTCGATTTCTGGAATCGTGAGCATTAGAGTTGCTTGAAATAATCATCATGATTTGTACGAGGAATTATTTGTATAGGAATCTATATCACTAGAACTATTACTAGCAGCTATTATGAAGAATTATTCAATAATGATCTATTTCTTCAGATTTGTGGCAATGTGGTGATTTGTTAACATGAAAAAAATGTATTTAAACGCTTAAATTCCAATAATTATGCTTAATAAAGAAGCATTCAAACATTGTCCGTAATTTTATGATAAAGCTTTAACTGAATAAATCAAGTCAAATTTACTTATTTTTACATTTGAAACACTGTGGTTCGTGGTTTTTGAGAAAAAATGAATTAAAATAATATGCTAAATCCTGAGAGTCTTGAATCGGAGTAAATATTGTTTAGTAATTGTACTGTGTTAAAATTCATTTTTGAATATATTTAACCAATTCCAAGAACATCGTTCGGTTTGTTTGTACAATATTTCGTTCATATAAACCTACTCTTTGCACAAAGAATGCATACAAACCGGTTGAGTTGACAGCAACAAAAAATTGCTCATAAAATCTCAAACGGCCCGATAATGATGGCTGTGCTATTAACTTGAACACAACGTGGTTCTTTTTATTGCCATGATTGAATAAGGCTGTGAAACAAAATAATCACACAACTTTATGTTTACGATTGTGTGCTGCGTAGTACAGTGACTTCGCCATTTAATAGCGCAATCTACAGTACAGTACACAGTCCGTTGCGTCTCACTTCCCAAAAAGCCACTTCAAACTTCAACAGAACTTCTAACTAGAACACACACTAGAAGCGATTGGGGAACTACTCCCGTCACGTCATTTGCATCCGATGCGTGCTACTCGTCTTCCCTTGCGGGACAAACAATGGAATCTTCGTGAGCGTCGTTACTTATCGTCGAGCAAACGAAAACGGAGTTATTCAGCGCCTGTAAACACAAAGAACCAATTCAACTGACCGTCCAGACGCTTCCGCCTGCGCACTGTGATGCATTTTCGAATTCACACACTGCACACTCGTTTTGTGTTTCCCTTCCTTCATCCCCCTCTCGCCCCACTGTCTTCCCGCTTGCTCCTACGTGCTCCGATACCGAGTGGCAAGGTGACACGCCGGTTGGCAAAGCAACTGCTCAAACAACGGCAACCGAACCGACGGGTAAACCGAGCTCCAAGCACCCGCGCACAACGACACACACAAGCACACACACACACCCTGTCGGTGCAATTGCACTCCATCCATGTCCGGTATGCAAGTGGTGTGTGGCATTGTGCTGCCAGCAAATGTGCTTCTGTTCGGGGTTGTCGGGTTCGCTTTTTTAATGTGTGCCCCGTCCCACTCCCAACTGGCGGACTGGCTGGCTGAAAGTGTGTGTGTGTGTGTGTGTTCAATTGCAATTTGTTGTTCCAAGGTATTCATCCAAAACAGACACGCCGATGTCGCACGATGTCGCAGCGCAAAATGTGACGCGTGGCGGAGTAGAATGCAGTGCTTGGCAGATAAGAACGATTCCGGTGCTTCTGCTGCTGCTGGTGGTGCTTCTAGACTGTCGCTTATTGATTTAACTTCTCGTGTGCCGAAAACTCCCGGCTCCCTCGGTCGATCGGGGCACACTTCATTTCTTTCTTCGGTTGCGTCGAATTTTGAAACTGCAGGAATTTTCCACAGCACCCAGTTGCATGTCGCACGTTCGCTTCGGAGCGTACCAGGTTCAAGGCTGGTCGGGGAGTACGATTTATAGTTGCTGGCATGGATTGCATTTGACAGAGCGTTAATTTATTGCACCAACACACGAGAAGGTTGCAAAACTCGCTTATCGTGTTGCACTCAATTGGCCGATAGGCACGTCACTGTAGATTTCACTTTTGTGGATGTGACAAAATTGGACAAAGATGAAGATGTGCGGAAATGTTGAAGGCGGTTGCTTTCATCCTTTTAGTTGTTTGCATAAATAGGGACTCACTCGAAGTTCTATTGAGTTCGTAGTCAACAAAACAGTTATTGAACAGATAATCGATTGTGTAGTACAAGTAGTACTTTTGGCCGAGTGCTCCAGGGTTGTAAAGCTTTTGTCCAGAATGGGTTACATTTTAGAATACTCTCGGCAGCCCTTCCCATTGATTTAGCAGCTTCAACTGTCATTCCGTGATTCGGACAACTAGCAATGCGACATTTCATACAACAACGTTGGCGAAGTAGCTAGCAAATGCCACGATTAGATAAAGTTATAAGTTAAAGTTTAATAACTATAGTCACGGACCAAAAGTTCAAATCTTTACGCAGATAACAGTACGTGATTTTAGTGCCTCAGTCTCTGTTCTCAGTGGTCTAATATAGGTATTTTATTTTATTTCTTAGTTTTGGTATTTGAGCAATGTTGATGCACTTCGAGCATCCATGGTATTGCAAATTAATAATGAATTTATATTTAGTTTAGTTTTTATATTAAATATATCACACTTAACCAATGAATTACTAAAAGTAAATCCATTTTTAACACAGGTACCTGTATCATGTGAATATCTAGGAGCTGTTATATAAGCCGGACTATTAGTGTAGCCGCGACTGTATCATGAATACGTATCTGGTTCTGAGTGAAATTTTCTGTCATCTGTGTTGATCTCTAGTCGATAGTTTCAGGAATGGCAATACCTGTGATGTAGGAATACATTAGAGACGAAGGTTCCTAAAATATAGTTCGATCTGGTTTCACCCCGATACGCTGTCTATAAGCCTTTTGCAAATCTCGTTCAGGCCAATAAAGGTTTACTGAAGGATGCCAAATTGATTTAAACTTTAGGCCTGAGTACACTCAACAAAAAAATCTTTCGTGTACCGAGACCTTTCAAGAAACATGAATAATACAATTAAATGGGAAGCGATTTTAATAAAGCACTTTCCTAAAGTTAAGTAAATGAAACGATAAGCGAGACATTGATTGGTAGATGTCGTGACTTGTTCAATCTTATAGGGATTCTCTGTCCCTGCAATGGCCCTGGTCGGGCTCTGACGTCGAAAAAATCTAGAGTGGGTGGGAGGGGACCAACTGCTCTAAATTCTAACAAAAATACAAACAGTTAAGCTTAAGTGCCTGGGTCAATTTGATCGTGTATCGTAAACTATGGTGGCTAGTCTCAGTGTTTATGAGGATATTATAGTCTTGGCAGACCTTGGGCGATAATCAGTTTCGCCTGAATTAATTTGCTATATTGCGAAGACTCTACTTGGCAGGACTTCTCATGTGAACAGAAAATGGGCGAATTAAACATTTATTTACCATTCTTTTACGTACATATCTGCACATGTTGGTACATGTTGAAATTCTTCAAAGTAATTTTAAAATAGACGACAATACGGCCTACGGCCGTCATACTACAAATTAAATAAATAAAATTTTAAAATAGATTATTTACAAGTAAAATCTTATCTGCCACTATCAGTTTCTGTAATATGGGTGCAATCAACTAATAAAGTTACAAAAAGGCTTACTGGAAAACCTACTAGAAAATTCTCGGTCGAATGGTTTATATGTCTAGTTTATAGTTTCAAAGAAATCCGTCAGTATACAACCAAGACATGCCGAAGTTTATGTTTCAAACATGCAAAAGGCCTCTGAGTCATGCACACACTCGGTAGCTGATAACTCCGACCATTTGCGAAGCTCGAGGACAAAACAATAATAAAGGTTTTTGTGCTCTTAAGTATGGAGGAGAAGCTACAATGGTTGACTTTATCAAATCTTAGACCTTGAGAAGACCTCTACAAAACGAATACAGTGAAACTAATTTGTCAGGTGTCGGTTGCCATCTCCAAGTAATCAACAGATATTTAGGAATATTTAGAAACAGAAAACATGGAGCGACAAGGTGCCCATTAAAATGTCGTTAATACTTTTGCATAACAAAATGGAATAAACGATTGGAAGAATTAATTTTTATTAGTTCGATATGAAGACTAAAGAATCAATTTCTGTAACATAGTAAAGTAAAGTTAAATGATCTAAAAGTCAACTTAGTCTGCAGGTTTCGGCCTACAGATACCAAATGGAAAGTTTGAGTCTGGTCTGTTTAACTTCACTAAAGCATTTCAACATTATATTATTCTGCTTATAATGCTGGAGAAAATATAATGATTTAAGCATATGCATTCCCGTTTGAATTTATATTATTATTAACATATTTATTATATAGCTACAACATCTAACGTAAGTATCTCTTGTTATCCAAGGAAACATCAATGATTTCTTGGCTCAAACTTTCCCCTATCCAAACATGCCCAAATCCAAAATCTTTTGTGCTGAAAACTGCATTAGATTTAGCTTCATAATACGAAACGTAAAACCGTTTGACTACATCATGGCTTTCCAATTTCAAACCCACCCGAGAAACACACTATCTTTATGAAGTGTTGTTTCGGTACAAAATAAAACCCCGTAAACGGGCACAAGATCCAAAACACTATCTTCACTCCCGTTAGAGATAACGCTTTCGTTTCCATCTCGGGCACGTTAGCAGTTTGGAAATTTAATCAAATTTACCGGCATACCGGGTTCGGGTTTTACTTCCCACCAAACGGAAGTTAAGGTGCAGTTTTGAATTCACCAGGCAATGCACTCCGAAGTTAACTCGGGGGAAACTGGCTCGGGAAGATTGCATTCGCTCGTACCGTCCGATGCAAAGATCAAGTTTCCGCTCCGTTTCGGTTGTGGGCGATGAGGCGTCGGAAGTCATGTGTGTGATGGAACATACACAGCCGGGGCTCATAGTTTATGACCACTTGTGCTGAGCGGAGTTGCCTTGCGATAAGAATCCATCCGTTGCTGTTTGAAAGGAAGCCAATGCGAGTAGTTGGCTGACAATCTGTGTCTGTCCGGCAGCATCTTGTGGATGGTAGGTGGTGGAGAAAGGAAAGGGAATGCTCGTAATGCTGGAGATTGTGTTGTGTCCTGTCTGTCTTATCTTTTCGGTCTCCTCTCGATACACGATAAGACGAGACGAGAAACAGAGCGCGTTCGCCGAGCAAACTAGTTTCGGTCTAGCAGCACCATCTCGTCGCTGCTTATATGGGCAGTGTTGGGGCGGTGAACGTTTTCGTACTACAGTAGAGGACGCAACGTTGGCAGATACAAGCAGATGTAGTATGAAGCAAAAATGTAGAATTTGAAAAAAGGAATTAAATTTAAAATTAATGAATATGAAACTAAACTGGAAGCGTATAATATCAAACTTCCTTTTTTCCTTGTCACAAAAAAACTGAGATCGACACGGTGGCTTTGCATTGTAATTTGAATAATTCTATCTCCATAAACCGACTCCCGAACGGGTCATACACATAAGGAATAATCCCTAATGGGCGGTTTGTCTTTTATGCTAATCGGTCTGTTCTCTACCGCCACCAATGGTTTTAAATGATTGTAAATTCATCGCACAGCTCCAATACAGCAACAACGACTGGTATAAACAGTTTCATTAGCAACCAGTGTATGAGATGGCCCTCCCGTGAGTGATCACATTGATAGGGAAGCCTCACGTCTCACACAATACTACAGCCGTAACAACACCCCGTTCGAGGGAGGCATTGATTTCCCACCAACGTTTTCTCGTTGGGGCAAGTCTGCCCTTTCCAATCAATGCCTTTGGAGAAAGAGTTCCAGGAATTGATCCTACGATAAGCCTCATTTTAAATCGGTTTTCGTTCGATTCTATCCTTCTTCTTCATGTCCGCACTGTGGTAAACTCTCGCTCTAGTACACCGGTTGCTAGGGGAAACAAAAGCCAGGACGAAAAACTGCTACACCAGACGCCAGCGAGTAGAGCTTTGCGCGAGGTAATTGAATTCAACCGAGTCTCACAGGGAACATCCCTGAAGAATTATCTGTTTCTGTACCATAGTGACGGCAGTTTTTTTTCGTTGTTGCTTCTCTGTTTTATTTCATCGTGTTTAATGCACCACGACCACCACCCGGTTTAACCTTTCGAGCAGATTCTTAAAGACGATTTTATGCAAATAATATTATTTATTTCATGTGTTTCTTCGGCCACGGTCGTACGAGATGCATGGTGGTAGCGAATTCATATTTATAACCATTCGGGGTGGATCGTGCGCATCAACCTTTATGCGACGACTTGTCTAGCAGTCTAGCGTGGAATCAATGCTGCGCACCAAGCAGAGCACACGCCGTACAAGGAGAACTGGACGACGACGACGACGACCAAATCGAGTCGTTTTGCCTTTTTCCGCTAGCGGCTTGTTATCTCTCGGGTCTCGGCCCAAGTCCCCGGGAGCAGATAAATGACCGGACCTGCTAGACCCATCAACGACCCTGTCGCCCGGGGAATATATCATACGCATCATCAACCATCGGCTAGCTGCGGCCGGAAAGAATAGTCCTACCCAGCATCCTACTTATATCCAACATCGAAATGCAGCTTTACCTATTTTAATGAACGTGTCTTGCCTTCGTGCGCGCCAGACTTTTCCTCCCAGGAGGGTACGTGGTTTCCCCACAAGAAGCCGGGAGCATCATTAAAAATCGCTCTACACGCTACACATTTCGTGGTACAGCGCTGGTAAATATCTTGCCGTGCGAATACGCGAAACTAGTTGACCGTGAAGAGCGATACTACCCCGGGGATGCTACCGTACAGGCTAAAGTGATCCGGTGGGAGTTTTTTTCCTTCCTCGGTATGGCCCGAAGAAGCGGCCTTGCCGTGAAGGATTGCATCGCGAACCGACGCGGTATTTCATTATTGCTGTGCTCCAGCTTCGTGCTGGTTGGAAGAGGTGCATAATGACCTTGTGGGATGGACCGAGGTTGGTTTGGATGTGGCGCCGCTCATTACTGTTGCCCTTTTCAGAGTGGATATGCTGTATCGCGGAACATCTTGTACCTTGTACTGCTGGTAGGAGTTATGAGACATTGGAAGAACCACCATGGACAGCATGTGTTATGATGTGAAGACGCAATTAAAAAAAGGTTTGTTAACTGCTTTTTCTAAAATATCTAGTTGGAAGCTTTTTTTCTATTTTCTGATGGTTTCCGATGGTTGTTGAGAGTTCTTGCTCTGCCAATACTGACTGCCTTGACTTGGAATATAGCTTTGACAAAAGAACATAAAATCAAATATTTTCTAAATAGCTAGTTCTAATGATACATTTATGATAGTTTAAACTTTAGAATTGAACTGAATAGGTCGCGTTACTCCAAGTAAAATAAGATTAATATCACATATTCGAAGAATTTTCTCAAAAGCCTTAGTTACCGTAATGAAAACTAAAATTTTAAACAAAAATATAAAATAACTTTGGTATGTTGAAGTTTTTCTGTATAAAGTTAGCCTTTGTGATTAGATTTTCAAAATATTTTTGTATACTTATCAGTGGTCGTATCAAATATTCAAGAGCTAAAAAGCACACAGAAACAGTCACATTCAAACACAAATTAAAAATAAATAATAAAAGATCTTCATCGGGGAAGTCTATTTGGTACGACGGTATATGATTTATTCATTGTCAATTGCTTTTGTTTTCCCGAATAAAAAATTAAGATCTTTTTTCCTTTGTCATGACCTAACCTGTAAGGACTGATTGATCAGAAGCGCTAACAAATGGTCATCAGAGAAGATAATCAGAAAACCATGGGTAGTGGAGGATCAAACCCCTTGAAGACCCTAGGCAGAATGAAAGTTGACACCTGACAGAATAACTCTGCTGACAGGGAATATTTTTCCGTTTTCAGCTCCAACGTAAATGTGTATCCTCACACGTCTTTCGGATGTGAAAATAAACTTATTTCGCGTCGTCTCTAACATGGAGTCCCTAACATAAGGGCCCAAATACGAGGCTTCTAATACAAGACTTGTTATACGAGGTAGTCGGCAGATGACCCTAGATGGTCGTCTACTCCACGCACCAATAGATCAATTACATGCTTTTACACACTTTAGGTTCTCATAAAGCAATCTAAAGCAAGAACCTTGAAGTTTTGAGTTTTGTAATCTCCCGAGGTCAACGGCCTTTGATGTTTGATATAAACTATGCAATTTTTCTAAAATATGTAAAATTTACATTAAAACCATATTTATAAGATTTTGGTCTGCCATTACTGGCTTCCATCCTTAATTTAGTTTAAATCGTAGCAGGGTAGTCAGTCCTGTAATGTAAAATGATGATGATAAGTAAATCTCTTACCCCAACACAGGTAAAGTAAAGTAAATCTTCGAATAGTTGGGCTGTAAGAACTTTATCAGGTAAAACGTTAAATAACCGTTGTTAACCTCTCTTACCAAGTTATCTTATTTTCAAATTTAATTTTACAGTAGTTTGATTAATTGTGTTTGTCGTGTGTGTAATCGATCATTTAAAATGTAATTAAAGCTATTTTGTAAACAATTAACTATTTTAGTGAAATTTTAATCATGACTAACTATTCAGCAACGCGGTATCATTAAGTCTGTTAATCCATTATATTACCCTTGTCGCTTAGCAGGTCGTTAAGCCAAGGAGAAGAAGTACCTTGTTACAAAGGAGTTAGAAAAAGTAAAAAAGAGGATTTTATATAATAGAAAAAAAATAATTAATTGAAAAATAAGGTATCAACGTTCTGTTTGTCCCAGCGCTCAAATCGACAAAGTTGGGCATAGTTCGGTAAGGGTCAATAATTATTACCATTAGAACAAAAGAAGATCGTAAACTAAAATTGACTTTGGTTATAAAATCTATTGTATCTTTTAAGATGTTAACTTTACGTTTCATGCAAGGGTCAAAATGTGATGTAGTGTCGGAAACATTCTGTCCCAATTTCTTGGTCAAATTCCCCAAAGAAAAGACCCATACTAAAATGTTACCATCACAATCATTATTGAGCTTTAATTGTCACCTGTACGTGCAAACCACACACTGTGGACAAAAACCCACATCACCGCAAGGTGTCCTAATTTGGCTCAATCTACATAATTATCAACCATTTCCATTTCAGCAGCGGGTAAAGTGATTACGGAGAAAACTCTTTCATTTCCCACCAAGATTTGGATTTTCCAAACCGACATGTGTGTCCAAGCTGGTGGACCGAGAAACGAGCATGATTTGTTCGCCTGTAACCCATTACCTAGGTGGTGTAAGAGATCGGCCGGATAGCGAGGCAGAGATGGATGATGGAGAGATCTTGATGGAAAGTTTTCTACCTGCTATCCGAATGGTTCCGAGAGCTTGCGCAAGGTGTGGTTGAAGTTCCACAACAAAAGATTCCACGCTGGAAATCGAATGGAATAAATCATCATGATGGGCAGAATAGCGTGTTGCTTCCTGGCCCGGAAACCGGATGCGAGCGTTCCTTTATCAACCATTAAGGGTAAACTTTGCCCAACCTTAACCAGCTCCGAAATGCATCCGCTAATTTTGTTGAAAACTTTGGTCACCTTTTGGGCCGAGCTGTAGCTCGCTCGCTGTGTATTGCTGGCATTTGCTCTCGTGCAAACGGTGCATGATATTTGTCTTCTTTGTTTGGGTGGGGCGAATGAGTGCGAACAAGAGAAATGCATCACCGGAAATGGTGCAAAAGTGAACGAGTTTTCCTCCCGCTGGGAGGAACTAATTTTAAATTCAATTAATATTCATGCTCTGATTTATGTTCACCTGTCCACCGGCACCAACCAGCAACCGCAGACTAAACGAATCGAATTGCTTGGAACCGGCTTACGACAAAATGTCCTTAAATGCCGTTTTTTCTGTTGCTGCTTTTTCTCTTTCACTTTCTATCTCCCGTTACGGGCGGGAAAATTCACATCCTGCCAACGGAAAACCTAGTTCCCCAGCCCCCCGGTGAAAAGTGATGGAAAAGAGCGGGAAAAGTGTGGCATTGAATGGAATTTCCTCCCGGGACTTGATGGAGGCACTCGAGCCGCAATCTCGACGGTGAATTATGCGCTCCTGTCGAGACTTAGGAAAGGTATTGCGGAAGGAAGAAGCGAAGGTACGAGGTAATAGAATTATTTTACTCGTCCTGCTGGATGAACGAGACAGTCGTTTTTTCCATTCATTTACCAGTGCCCATTTTGTGACAATCGTTCTGCCATCTGTCCCGGGACGTTTTTCCACAGACGTTAAGGAATGTGGACGAGCGTTCCGGTGACGGTGGCTGGGATACAGGAGTCGAAAGTTATGCACGGAAATTAATATTCATCAACAAGTGGTGGGGAAAAGAAAGGGCCCGGGAAAAAGCGCGTCCGGTAAGCGTACCGGGAGCGAAAGTCTGGAACAGTTAACGGGCAACCAATTGTTGACGTCGGTGGTCCCACACCGCACGAACGGTTGATTTTTAATGGAGTGTTAAATTACTGGACACTTAATTGCAGTGTGAGGCTGGACGGTTCGTTGATGTGTGTAGGGATCTGTTAGAAGTGAAACTTTTATTAATGGGTCAAGGAAACCATTAAAGATCTATCGAATGGCTTGTGAACCGGGAAAATGAAAATTTCTTCAATACGATTTGGATTTTAGTCTTTAATTTATGTACATGAATTAAATGTCAATGTAAGCTTCAAGTAAATTTTATTTATTAAGTACAATCGAATTGAAAATATTGTCTTTTGTAAGAAGTGTGCTATGGGAAGCGCGACGCTTTCGGGGTTCTGAACATTTTCAATATGAATGATAATTGCCTTAACTACAATATCGGTGATTAAGATTTAAAGGTATTATTGAGAAGACATTTCTTAATGAATTTGTCCTGCCCAGTAGGCATTTGCAAAGATGTTGTTATACAGTGGATATAAGAGGAATGAAGAGCATCACTATTGACGTTCTGAGACCCTATGCCTAGTCATCAGCAATAGAACAGGTGTCGATGGCTGGCTATTATCCATAGGTTGGCCCGGTTATTAATATGACATATCAAGAAAATCTATTGAAGGAAGTCAGAAATAGTACGCCAAAAATTCTCGCAGATATGTTGGCATATGTCAAGTCAGATAGTTTATAGAAGTACCATACCTATGTGGTTTTGGCTTAATTAACTAGCCGTAGGAAGAGCTTGAATGAAAATGGTTGTCTCTATTGCTTAAGTCTGCTTCCATAAAGGAACAGTGAGAGACTGTCATCAACATGGGAGATACTTTAAACAGTGGCCTCAAATAGGATATTGCAGCTATATAGTTGAAGCTTGTTTGTTTCCTGAATTTGTTTCCTGAATTTCAGGAGTTCCTGGCCCATGGTGTTTTGCAGCAGTGCCTGGGTCATCAGAAGCAATACATCAGACTGAGCAAGACTGTAGACTCTTCTTCATACACCGTTAAGTTTTTGTAAAAACCCCAAGAGTACAAAGAGGACATGGCACAATCAGGAATACTTCAAAATAAAGACCAGTAAAAGCAGGAGATAACAGAAAATAGCGTAGTCACCGAGCCATGTTCAACAGAGCTATTTTTAGCAATCCTCAACAATGGCTCTAATGACGCATCCAGATGACTAGCAACAGTGTTAAGTTACTTTTTAAGGTGTTAAGGTAGCTTTTCGGTGGCCCGGTGGTGATGCGACAGCGGCGCCGGTCTTCACACGGCAGGACCGGGGTTCAAGGCTCATCTGGGCCGTTCCCCCATAGTGAGGATTGACTAACCAACTATGCGGTATCAATTAGTCTAGTAAGCCAGAAATGGCAGGCATGACCTTAAGAGGTCGTTAGGCCAAGAAAGAAGAAGAGTAGCTTTTCGGTATTTGTTTGACTCAGATAACTGTTAAACCTTTACATTTTTTATAATTGTTGATTTTTTTTTATGTTAAGCTGCGACACATAGACATTTTATGTGCTTTGTGGTAATTGCACAACGCTGCGATAATGAGTTATTTTGTAAAAGTTGTTCTAATATGTGCTAAGAATAATAAGACTGGTCCTGGTTATGCAACGTTTATCGAATCCTGTCTGGACCGTCCAATCGCTTAGCAAGACTGTCGATTCCGCTACGTGTATAATGAAGTCAACTAAAGCCATTAAATTGTAGGCCAAGATCTCTCTAGTTTATAATGGCAAAGAAGTAGATTTTAAACTGTTTTATCATAGCAAAAAATTATCAGTGATCTACATTACATTACATTATCTGTAATGAAAAACTTCCAATCAAGAGGAGAGAATATTTCATAGCTTTGAGCTATAATAAAGAATATTTGATTGTTATGAAGTAAAGAATATACTTGTAAGGAGCATCATTTTCTAGTTACGGTTAGCAAATAGCTTATATCGTAAATGATAATTCTATACAAATACAGAATCTCATGACCGCTTTACACAAATCAAACACACAATCGCAAGTGCACAAATCAAAATAGAAGTAGTCTACTTCAGTGTGGCATGTAAAAGATTTAAAAATAATAAAAAACCGACAATTATTCATCTACGGATATGCGAGCATCAGCGCTGAAATTGGAAATGCTTGAAATATGTTGGTCAAAAGAAGAAAAAGCTAAATCTAACCAAACATTATTAAGCTATTTTTCAAGCATAGAATTGTTTCCCACTGTGTTCTGATTCCAATTGTGTTGAGGTTTCCCAAGCTTTGGTTAACTTGTTATCAGCAGAATAGTTTTGAGAAATCAATACCTAAGGAACATTATACTTTCAAACAAACATAAGGAAATAAAATATCAAACAGAGAGGAAAACAATACTTAAACAATGTTAGCAAATGTAGCAAGAGCAAAACAAGGAAATATTATTAAATTTAACAAGTAAAATTGTTGGAAAGAACAAAGGTAAATGAAACAAATGTAATCGATAATAATCAGACACCCGCCATATTTACCAAAAACATCTAGCCACAAAACTCTAAACTAGTTGAACATACCATCCAGCTAATCATCATGCCTTCGTTTACCAACCCAAAACAACTGCCCACCATGACAGCAAATACCACCACACTAGATAGCACTAATCATCACTTGACACTTAAACCGATAAATCATAATCATGCTCTGCTTAATTATGCATCATTACTACACTTCATCACGCTCACGGTGCGGTAACATTCCCAAGCCGCAAGTAAACCGCTCACGACCCCCAACAAAGCCACCCGTTACCAGTATTCAAATATTTAGATACAACCCAACTCCACGCTTATGCTTTTCTGTGCCACACAGGTACCACACTAGGATGGGCGCACCAGCATCAACAAGTCGAGTGTCAAGTGTGAAATGGAAATGCATTATTCATTTGCAGATATAATAAAACCGACACGGCCACACACACGGAACGCACGGAAAAAAGCACTCGGAAAAACCGACAAAAATGGTAAAGCTACTTTGGGAAATCCCTTTTTACCGAACGCACCGAAAACCGGCACCGATGGGTACGAAAACATTAATTAGTGTCAACGAAAGGAAAATGCGCCATAGTGCAAGGTTCGTTTTCTGTGGAACGCACCCACGGAGACACAGCAACACGCACAAAGGTCGTCAGGTGTAATGTTAATTAATTAACCTCGAACCCGGGAATCCGGGAGCTGTGCATCCGCCAGTGCATGGACGGCATTTAAAGCGGCCCAAAAAACAACAAACCCAACAAACAGGGCGTCAGCAAAATATGGAGCCCCAACGTGGCGGTCGGTGTTAAATTGTTTTTCCGTCCAAATATTTTCCCCATCATCCGTGGAGCGTTGGAATTTTCGGAGCTCGGTGTACGGGGTGGCGATAATTATCGCGCTTATCGCGGCCTCAGTCGCTCGGAGTTCGGGTATTTACGTTCGACGGTGATTTAGTACGCTTCACAGTTCGCCCAGAACCGTCCACAGCCGTCGAATTGAAGTAATAATCGGTGAAGCTTTTACTGTTTTTCGCAACATCCCTTGTTGCCGTAACGTACCATTTCCCTTAAGGGCAACCGGGCGAGAGATATTGGGTTATTTTAAAACGGACCTCTTCATTCCGGGAATTTTCGGGGCAGTTAGGGCAGTGTAAAGCAAACAACCGAAACCCACGGTGAGGACGTGATCAACGCGCAGAAAGGCAAGAACAGGGAGGCAGCGTGTCATCATCATAAATTTTATTAAAATTTCAATCCGATCCGCTTCGGGGCATAAAATGAGGTTCACCCGTACGACACTCACTCGGGCCGTTTTCCACCCAAACGAATGACAATGTCCTTGCTGAGTGAGAGTGAAAAAGAGCGCGTGAGCAGTACGTCCTTTGCTTTCCCGACAATGCATCCCGGGACCGGGTGGAAAATTGGCCTCGAGTGGGATGGTGGGCCTACTTCTGTCGGTGGTGGTGCCTGCGGAGTGAACAAATAAGAACGTGAAGAGGAAAAAGCTAGGGAGGTTTTCCACGGCTATACCAAGGGTGAAAACAGGCCCAGTTTTCGTGTGCACAGCGGAAAGACAAACAAGGTTTCTGCTCCAGTGCGACCAAGGACGACACTGTTGATGATACAGTGACGGCTGGAAGTTTATTAAATCGTTCTGACGCTATATACGAGTAACGATTTTAACGATTTGATTTATTCAAATCACTCTTCATGTGCTTCTTTCTCACATGCGTTGTGAGAAAGAAAATTGTTTTAAAACTCCAGTACACAGACAATTTTTATTCTCACTAAAACATTCATCAAACTGTTTTCCTTTTATGCTCGTGTAAAGGAATCAAAGGAGAACAGTATTTGTAATAAATAATTCACATAAAACGAACTTGGCATCAATTGAAACGTACTGTATTATTCAAACAGTTCTCACAGTGTTTTCCCTCTGCCGGTCTGTATATCCCCAACTCACACAATCATACACACACGCACATAAAGAGCCTACAATACCATCGACGGAAGTGATAAAAAAGCGCCAGAAGTTCCCTCTCATAACGGCGCGGTGGAAATGGAGCGGTGACGATTTTCCACACGCAAGGATTCCACCCCGAAAAGGTGCTGAACAAAACCTAACAACACTCACACAGAGACAGCGAAAGACCGGAAGTTTCTAGGTCTTTCAGGGGATGAGAAAGTCCTTCGTTGAAAGCCTCTTGAGAAATCCCAAAGCCTCACTTTACGCTTCAAAAACATCGACCGTCGGGTTGGGAGAAAATTCTTTCCATCAATCCTCACTCTCACATACTGTTTTGGCTCACTCACTCTCACTCTCTCTCACCACACACACACACACACCACTTGAGCTCTCATATTTCGCAAAGCCTACTACTACTATATTCGTCCTTCTGTAGGCAAAGTCGACCCACCATCGCTCGATAAAAATGTCCATTTTTTTTTTGCTTCTTTTATTTCCCTTCGGAAGCCTATTTCGATTCTGAGGGGGGGTTTGCGGGAGGACACGGAAGACATTTTCTTCGCTGTTGGCATGTTGTTCGATATTTGCCATCCGCACATAAACATGTCTCACCTTGTTATTCGCTCGGTATTGGAACCGATGAAGGCTTACACACAATCTTGACGTCGAGTGGTCGAGAAAAGGACTTGCTCAAGGAGCTTCCCTTTTCGGGGTTGACCCAGCAAAAGAAGGAGGTGGGAGAGGGGGTTTGGAGATAGGTATTAAAGTGTCTTGAAAAGGTATTACGATGGGTTCTTCGTTTTTACTTGCAAGTGGGAATGTGTATTCCTCAGTGGAATTATGAATAGAAATGAGGGTCTTTGCTTGTTCGTAGCGCTGAAAGGCTTTTTTTCTATTCGTTTCCGAATCATTCGACTTTTCCTTTATAGAAGGACACAAAATACATCCTTTATGCTTTCAAGTCGATAACATACACATAAAGGGTTTCGTTTTTTTGACAAATGTTTTCCTCATTTGCAAATAAGCACGTTTTTCCTCTACCTTCTAGCAACAATTGTAGGGTCCTCTCTATCAAAGTACCTCCGCAACAACAATATTAACTTGTCTGTTTTCCACCCCACTCCTTCCCAACGGACCAACAATCGATACCAATGCTGGTACAATAAATTACACGAGCCAATCGGGCGAACGAACTCATTAACGTGCCGGTGTTGCAGTCAGAACTGGCCGGGCAGTCCTCAGGCTCAGGCAGCGCACAATGTCAATAAGCGCCACGTGGATCATTACGCGCCGGTTCTGTGTTTGGTAGAGCATTTCTTCCTTTAATTCTTTCATCCATGGACCAGCAATTGCCGGCACGTGTCATTTAACTGCCCCGTTTTTTTGGGTGCTCTTCTTTAACTACGCTCAACAGTGAACGGTCTGTGATGTACCTACACTGACAACGTTTGCTCACGATAAGCGTAACGCGTTTGTGTGAGACAGGGTTCGACAGTATTAAGTGGTCCATATTAATTTATACAAATTAAAGAAAAAAAGGGAACAAAGACAAAGGGAGAAGCAATAACATAACGTTGGGAATGTTGTAATCAGCTTGAGTTGAAAGTAAAAATATTTATTCGGTTGTAATATTTCGAGCAAACGATCTTTTTTTGACTCAATAAGCCACTTAATTAGTATTTAGTATAATAACCTACTAGTCTTATTGGAAGCTAGCAGCTACGACAGTTTAGACATCGAGTTCACGATATCGTAGTAACATGTACACTGTCCCCTTTAACTTATGAAATAAAACATTTGATACACTTGTTTCCCTTTCTATAGCCAGACCCAAAATTTACACAATATTGTATTATAATTTGGCTCATCATTTGGCTAGGTGTTTTCTTAAAATAATATAGTTTTATCTACACATTTGTTATTTTCCACTCGTTGCAAGGAATTTATGCTGAAATAAGTAATAAAAATGAACTAGTAATAAATATTTTGAAAACTTGATAAGACAGAAAACTGTCAAAACCGATTATAAGATTTGTTTATAGAGAAGCTTTGCTCCGTTCACAAATGAATACTTTGCATATCAAGATCTGGTATTCATTAGAAAAGATCGTTGAATCGAGGTAATGTTTCAGCCATTGAAGAGTGTTATAAATATATAACATAAAGTTAAACACAAACTAATGAAGAAATCTATTGACTAGGTGTGTTTGCGCTTTGTTCGTAATACTTTTGCGTTATAGCAATTGCTGAGAATGATGCTTACGAGGTTTTAAACCAATTAGCTGGAACTTTCGTAAATTTCCTTTGCTCGAAGGAGTCACACCCGAAAAGGCCGAACCAAAAAGGCCGAAGGCGCGTCCTGTGGTTCTACTTAACCTCTTTTTTACTTCGCCATCACGATCGCTCCTACAGTAATGGTGGGTACTGTCCCATAAATTTGACATTAACTATTGTAGTGCTCTACTGCTCGAAACAAACGCGTTGTTATCGCTTCAGAACAGCAGTCGTTCAAACGGTTGCTGGATATATTTATGCTTATTTTCATATGTATATTTATATGGTATTTAGTTAATGCTCAAGTTAACGCCAACATAAATTTCACAGTGCATTTTGATGACCACGCGGCACGACGGATCGCGCTTCACTCCACACGACACCGGTGTGTCGCATCGTGGCGCGGTTTCATTGAAGCTAAACAATAAAACAGTAGGTCTTAACAGAAACTCCGAGCCTTTCCCACGTAAGGTAGAAAGAACCGAGGCAGCAGCCCCTTAACTCTCGTGGTAAAGAAAAGGTTTTTATAACTAGCGAAGACTTCAAGATTAATTCACCAAATCAGATTTATCACAGAAAATTGCGACCTAAGGTTTTTTAGCCAAGACATCTAGCAAAAAGAGGCAGCTTGGTTTAAGATGGATCTATGCGAAGTACAGTCATGGTTTATTTATAATGCTTACATGGCAATGCAACGATTTGGTATTTCCCAAGTAAGGGGCTAGGTCAAAATATTAACCAGATCTCCTTTACTTAATCTAACCAAGGTAAAAACAGAAATAAATTAAGAATAAAAAACACAATGTATCTGGCATTATGGCCAAACTTGGACTTCCCAGACTGGGGCAAAAGAGTTACACGATATAAATATTAAAGCTGAACAGAAACGTTCATTCGAGAATAGCCAACTCAGTACTCATTACCCGAGAATGGTGAACTATTCCTGATTAATTGCCAATAGAGTTTTGAACTGATCCTTAATCAGAGAAGCTGCTTTAATAATGTTGACTACTTTTATTTCGTATTACAGCACACAATACAGAAGAGATACTGGTCGTTTACAACAGCAAAAAGAAAAAAAAGGATTTTTAGTTTTGTTAAAGCTATTTATAAAAGACCAATTTTAATAGGCATGCCAGCAGCGTCTTCGGAAATGTCTTTACGAATGAATACCCTAGTATTTTGGTGAACTGCTTTTTCAAAAGTAAAATTCAATGCATATTTGCGATATCGAGACTGTTGTACGAAGTAGACAAAAAACAAGTCACTTCTTAGTGGAACAAGTAATCAACAGTAAGTAAAGCAAAGCTGCAAGGTTTAGCAGATTATTTGAGGCATTTTAACACGCTGATAGGATATAATAATGTCCCTATAACTTTCATCTTCTAAGAGGTAACCTCAAACTCAAGAAGAGGTGGTTAATTTATTCAATTTTTTAGGGAACTATTTAAACTAAAACTTCCGAAGATAACTTCTTTATCTTGGAGGACAATATATGGATCATAAGAATTGTTTAGCAAAATAAAAAACAAAAGAAATAGAATTCCTGATTATGCATGGATATTATAATTATAATGTGTGCAGTAAGGTCTTCAATCGATAAAGTGAAATTCAAATCATAATTTTACTGTCCTACTTTTAAACCAAGAGATAAAAAACTTCATGCATGTGTGTAGTTCATCATTCTTGCACCGGAAGTCAAAAATACGCAACAAATGTGGATGACAACCGTTGTCGGAAAATCTTTCCCAAAGGACACCGAAACGAATACATGGTGTGCAATTTTGCCACACACCAAACAAACGAACGAACGAAAAACAATCAAGCAAAAGGGTTTCTTGCGCCACCTGCCTCTATCAATCGGATTGTTCTGCTTGAAATCATTGCCCACAGGCATGAGTCGCAACGTCGAC
Organism: Anopheles maculatus; assembly: GCA_002091835.1. Classification (NCBI taxonomy): domain Eukaryota; kingdom Metazoa; phylum Arthropoda; class Insecta; order Diptera; family Culicidae; genus Anopheles; species Anopheles maculatus. Next base: position 456,249 of record KZ061566.1, on the reverse strand, counting down.
ACAGCCAACATATGTTAGTTCCGGGCTTCGGTCCCGACTTTCAGCCTGTGATATGTTTGCCATTCGTTCCTTGCGCTTTTGATTCGAATGTTGCGTGTAGAGCACCCTCCCGTTTTACGGAACTACAAACAGTACAGTACCCTTCAGGAGCGTACTTGACTTTTCCATCGCACAAGCGATTTTCGGAGACGTTTTCATGTCAATCAACACCCTCGCTGGGACTGTTTCACGTACGTTACGGAGCGATTCACACGCACGCACACGCACGCACACGTTCAAGTGTCATTCTTCCCTTTTGCCGATACTCTTGGCACCAGCGTCTTCAAACCTTTCGACAGGCGTCAAGTCCGATCGGCATACGAGTATGGCAGCAAGTAGCGTGATTTTCCGAAATCTCCACATTTTTCCCACCACACTGGCAGCGATGGAAGGGAGTAGATTTTCCAACTCACAGCTCAGGTTGAATTTGTTTTCTTTTGCTCCGTTCCCATTTCTCTGCCATTTTTGTCTTCCCAGTGCTCGTGTGAAATGTCATCCGGTGTGTTGTTGTGGCTTTCCGTTTTGGAGAAGCATAATCCCAACGTTACGTTAGTGCCGTTGCTTGCCGATACTGCTGACGTATGCTGTTTGCTTCATGCCAGTTTTTCCTACCGAAACCGGTCCAAAAAATGCGGTGAGAAAAGAAGCTGTTAAAGAAAAGAACCCGTAACACAACACCCTGTACATGCAAATTCGGGGAAGAATGTTGCCCGCGCTAAGTGCAATAATGAAAAACACATTTTAATATAAGAGATGAGTGGAGATAAAACCCACAAAACAAGGAACACTGAGGTAGAATGAAATAAAGAGAAGGAAACTCGCTTTGCCTATAAAGAAGGGAATAAAAATCATATACCATGGCCCAGAAGCATAAAATTGAAGCCTCGGTTTGTACGGTTGTTTTTTGTTTGCTTCGTTTTACAAGTAGGTTTAATAATTTTCCGGCACGAAAATTTTGGTGGTACCGTGTCCCGGTGCAAGCCGCTGAGGCATAAAGAGTGTAATAAAAATTCTTTTCGAGGTTATTTTTTTGTTTTTCCTGCACACTGGTTGGGAAGCAGCGCGATACTTGAGCGTGATGATGGCAAGTGGTTTATAGTGTGGAAACAGATTGAAAACAGACCGTGGATGGGATGGGTTGACGTTTTTCTTCGGCCGCAATAGTGATGAGATTAGTGGTGAAGAATGTTTTAACTGTTCTTTAAGGGGTCTAACGTGTAAGAGCAGCGCGGCAGAAAACTTTGATCCACCATGTGTGAAATCATAATTCATTAACGTTGCTTGGAATGTTCGTTTTTGGTTTACTTGAACCTGTGTAGAATAATTTTCAAGTGTTTTCTTTCGATCGTTGCGCCCATGCTATGCGCTTAATTGCGCTTAAGTTGAGTAAAGATTTCAAGAACTACGATAGCCTCTTGAAACTGACATATTTATAAGGGGAGATTTACAGTGAAAATCGGAACATGTCATCAGATTAGCGTCAACTTAGGTCATGAAGCATACGCCACACGTTGTGAACTGATATGCTGATTTGTATAGAAAGAAGTTTTGTATCCTTAATCATCCTTAGCTTCAAATTTCTCATGTCCACATAACAAATACCGAATATTAAAATTAGGTTGCTTTAAAGCATGGAACAATCAGACCTAATGGATGTATTATAAAATATTTGTTTAAGCTGTTAACATGTCGTTTACTGTTAACAAATCATCTGGCAATAGAACCGCCTTAATGCCATACATTCTACATAAGAAGACGCGAAATTCAATACCAATAAAAAGACCTTGAGGTAACACTAATCTAAGGAACATTAAGCCGTACATGAGCTTTGAGCTAATCAATTATCATGTTAACGCGTCATGTTATAGCAAAAACCCTCAAAAACTGCTTCAGTGCACTTAAAACTAGTAAATTAGTTCAATATTGGTAGCAAGTTTTTCTATACTCTTTTAGCAGAATCACTTTGCGTTTCGAAACTTCCTGTGATGCTTGTGTATATTGAACGTAACTCAAAGTCAAATAAAGAACGAATGCGAATAAAGTTATGAAAAGAGCATTTAAAGTCGGAAAATATCATTGTCCAGTGCCATTAGACATGTGACACGAGTGACAAGAGACATTCCGTTCAGCTAACGAAACTTTGGCTAAAGAAACTGAGAATTTTCTATCAAACTTGTCAGCGACAAAGTACCAAACTTGGTAGATTAATAGAGAACATTGTATAATAGTCGATTGTTTTATTCAAATTTTAATCAATAGATAAATAGAAGAAGCAATTTCAAAATTGACTTCATTCTACAAGCCATCCAGCTGACGAGATTCAATAACCAATACTGCTTTTTGAAGACAGCTGGTGCATCTATCGCTTCAACCACCAGACCGCTATGATCGGTATCGACAAATAAAAGCAAACTGTTACAATTTTAAGTAACTCTTTGAGTTAGGAATGCTCCATGGCTTATAGGAAGTTCGGTTTTACGAAAATCCGTCTCTGGGTGAGTGTGTCGTCCACAGAAGCGACCTCTAGCTGGCCTCGATAGCAACCAATATTTTTTTGTTCAACAAACTTATATCTTAAGAACTTTGTGCAAATCATTCTTTAGCCAAGAAGAAGTAACAACAATCAATGTCCGGAGAGAGTTACGGTATCCATAGCCTGGTATGATGCGCAAGGGATAAGAACTATTTTTGTAGAATGCTGCTTGTCTTATTATTGAAATTAAAAACGTTACCACCATCGAAAACCATCGTCACTTTTCTGGTATTGCATCTCAACTATAGAGTTCATTGACAACAACATTGATGTGATACACGAGTCGGTGCTAACACATTCACCTGATAAAATAAGACCGTTGTTTGTTGCCTGAACCGAAAATGTCAACTGTTACGACAACAAACACAGTGTTAGGATTGAAAATCAATTACTTTCGAATAACATTTTGAACAGAGTACATCAAACATGAATTATATAAGTGCTTACTTACTTACTTATCTGGCGTTACAATTCTCGACACCGCTTACGGTCTATTACCAATCCAATATCCCCATCCCCATCTCAATCTGGGCCTACCACGCTTCCTCTGTCCAGATGGACGGCCTAAAAGGACTTTACTTCCTTTGTAAAGGAAGGTGCCATTCTCATGACATGACCAGCGTGGCGAGTTTAATTCGCTGCACGATGGAACAGTCACCGTACAACTCGTATACTTCATCGTTTTAGGGTCGTCATCACTCCATTATCCTTCGGAGTCCAGACAAAAAATAAGAGGTCAAAAATCTCTCTCCTCTGAATCTAATCTCGAACGCGGCTAAGAGTGTTTCACTAGTTTAGGACAGAATCCATGTCTTCAAGACGTATTTTTATTTTATTTTTTATTTATTTACGTATTGTCTGCCTGTTGGCTACACAAACGAACTTACAATCTACTTTAAACTAATTAATGCTTAATTTCGGGGGAAGGGAAAAGAGTAGGTGGTAAGAGAGAGGATCTTAACATGGAGCGGAACGATGGTAATGAGTGGTGGAAATCAAAAACATGAGACGAGGAATTAAACAAACGAAGTGCACGCAAAAACGGGTCGTTTCGAACAACCGAGGTACGGCGTCTAGGAATCATTAGAGGCGGACGGATACGAAGGGAACGGTTGGGAACATAGAATGGGATGGAGCAGAGCAGAGAAGGAGCATCACTACAATCGAGTAAGAGGGAAGCGACAAATAGGGTTTGGGAGTGTGAACGACGGACCTCAAGAGAGTCAAGCCCCAGCAGCTGACACCTAGACTCATAATCGGGCAGGGCGCTAGAGGATCTACCAAATATTTTACCAACTGCAAACCTGGTGAAAGATCTCTGCACCCGCTCGATACGATCCATATGGACCCCAGCCGTAGGAGACCATACTACTGAGCAATACTCCAGCAAAGACCTGACCAGTGAACAGTATAGCGCTTTCAGACACAAAGGATCGGAAAAGTCACGAGCAATACGTTTAAGGATACGCAGTGTTTGTGAGCATTGGGACTACAGATATTCTATACGGTTCCAGCTTTGTCCGTCGCGGAAACTTCAGTGCAGAAGTTTCCCTACGCTGTAGTATGATATATTGCTAGTGTCAATGATATAATTCACAGTTTTACTAATATGATTAGATATTTTCATAAATTTGCGTATTTTCATAAGTGAGAATTTAGCAAATGCTTGGGGTATCCTGAGCTTTCAAAGGCCTCGTACATATCGTACAAAAGTGGATAAGCTCTACAAATAGTTTGTAAGGTCCTGAGAGCCTCGACCATTTAGAACGACTCAAACTCCATAAAGGAGCCTCGTATACAAAGATAATGAGCACGTTGTCTCCTCTTGGCCACTGTTTTTAGGCCTGTCAATGGATTCGATCTGTCATGTACCAACTTCCATTCTGCTTAGGCTTGATGGTGAAATGGTTTGATCCGCTACGGCATAAACGATTTATCAAAGAATCTTTTACTTATCATTATTTGGTTCCTTAAAAGTTTAAGTCACGTATAAGTTAAGTACCATTTCATCACTTCTTAAAATGCATACCATTCTTTCCCTTAAAAACATACTTTTTTTCAAAAGCAGCAATTCAACTCACTAACAATAACAAACTTAAAACGAAATTTGGCCTACAAACCATCAAATGATAAATGACGAAAAATTATCATACCGAACCTACTCCAGCCAGCGCACTATCTTATATAAAAATAAAATCGGCAGAGCGTATTTCTCGCTCTCTCTCTGTGTGTGTATTCATTTGTCTGTAAATCGATCCTCACGCACAAACTACGCAGCTCGCGAGGCGCGAGTGTTTCGGGGACCATCCGCCGATAGGCATCATAAAATCAAGTCACGCAACGCCAAGTGACACCGCGGCGATATCGAAACGATATCGCTTCTTCTCTCCCTCTCTTGTTTTGATTGCCGTTCAGTTCGGTTTCCAAACCTAGCAGAGTAGCGCAACAGCAACAGCAAAAAAAAACATAAGACCCGAAACGAAGGAAACATCCGCATTACGACGAACAACACTCGCGCAACGGTTGCAAAAATGAAAAACAAACATTCATGCCCCATTCGACGGAGAAGGTGATCGTCAACCGAAACCCGAGGTGGAGAGGGTGGGGGCGAGAGGATGGGTTGAGGTAATAACAATAATACTAAGAGTAATGAGCGTGAAACTCATTTACATTTGAGCTAGTTAGTGAGAGGTTTTTGGGGAAAGTGTTTGAGTAGCAATGGTTTGCTATTTGGGAAGTGATTTGGGATGGGCCTTGGATGTTGCTAATTTTGACAGCCTTGAAACATGAGTGACATTTTAAAAAGACTGTCAATCGAAGTGGAGTCTATCTCTCCACCAAGCATTTAAAATCATTTAAAGTGGAGTAAGCGTTTTCAACGTGGCAACAGCAATATAGGCCCGTTTGTGGTTTTAAAATCTAAAAAACAAAATCCTACTCTGCCACAAATGAAACTGTACGCTATGTGTGTGTGTGTGTGTGTGTGTTTGTGTGGAGCAAAGGGGGTGGATTACGCGGAACCGTTACGATGGGGGGAAAGGCACGTAGGCACGCGCGTTTTACCGTACCACAGTTGCCACGGTCTAGCATCAGCGTCTTCTAGGCGAACTCGCGAACGCGTGAACCACCCCTCGCTCATCGTCACCTTCCCCGCACAATCTCTGCTCCACCGAAGGTTGAAATCGTGCGTTACGAAAGCAAAACCCTGCGCACACACACCCTCTCGAATCCCCTACAAAACGCGTGAAGCTCCACAAAACGTGTACGACGGAACCGACCCGAACGTAAAAAGCCGAACCGAACACGACCGAACAGAACAGAAGGGTGGTTTGTTAGAAACTAGAAGAAAAGGGGGTGGTTGTGAGGGTGGACGCGTGAATAGAGAAGAATTCACGAAACCCTCCCTGGTCGTCACACCACACCTCTTGTCACCGCACCCTCATCGAAGCATCATCCAAGTCAGCGTTGACTCGGTGCGCTCACGAATTTTCTTCTCACACGCTCGCGCGATTGTTGAGCAGATCTGGTGAGACGATTTCGAGTGAGATCGATCTCGAAATTTACGCGTCGTAACCCGATGCCCACCCCATTTTCGTAGCTGTGAAAGTTGTTTGCTGGTCGGACTTAATTACTGCTCTAGAGAGGAATGTTGGCTGACTAGTGCAGTTGTGAAGGTTAGTTTCTATTTACGTGACTACTTATTTCTACTTACTTACCACTAAAAATGAAGAAAAAATATCTACAATTACGCAACCCACACGATCGTTTACTAAAAACACACGCGACGCGCAACACCAAACACAGTACCGCGGGAGAGCGTTTGAAAAAGGTAAAAACGCAAACGGCTGTGTCACACAAAACGCAATACTTTGCCGTCTGCCTCAAATGACACGCGCTGCTCGACTGTGTGGGGGCCGGCTTCGGGCGTTCCGTTGGAGCAGTCGGATCGGTTATCAGCATCATCATCATCGTCACCATCGTCATCATCCGAAAGCGCGAACCCCCAAGCGCGAACACAACCATCATCAGCAACAGTCACAGGGAACCGAAACCATCGAACCGCCTTCTTTTTCGGCGAGAGCGCAACCGAACCCGAGAGAGCGAGCGCGAGCGAGAGAGCGCACTAGACGGAGAGTCGATTGGTGGTGAAAATCCATTTTGTTCACCGTACAACTCACCCTCACGCCAGCGAACGCGTCGGTCGGCCGAAGAGGGTTGTGTTTCGCTTTCCTTTTCACACACACATGCGCTGGCCGGGTGCGAACGGAAAGCGGCGAAAAAAGAGCGGAGGGAGGTTAAAACCGAACAACCCTCCGGGGTGTTTCATTCGTCGGAAGGTTTTTCGCCCCGTTCGACCGTTTTTTGTGACCCGGTTTTTGTTCGGTGGTGGCGAATTTTCTACGACCTACGTTCGGACCATTTTCCGACAGCGGATTTTCCCGAACCATGCCCGACGAAAGTGGGCGAAAAGGCGTCTTCGGGAGGGTAAGGAACTCGGCTTTTGCTTACGTGGCACTGACCCGAGGCGGGTGAAAAAGCCGAGTTTTTGGGGGGCGAATTTTCTCGGCAAATGATCGGGAATTTTCCCGACAGGTATGAATTTCGCCCGTACCAAACCGAACAATCGCGAGGCGAAACGTTTTCCCTCGGTTCGGATGACGCACGGTGACCGGTTTTCAGTTGGCCTTCGGAACTCGAGGCAGCTTCAGGTTGGCCGTGGGAACGAATGCCGTTTGTCTCGGAAATGATTAATGATTTATTTAGGCAGTTTTGATTGGATGTTTTGTTGGGTAGGATCATTAGCAGTAATTTAGGTTGCTTATTCATGTGCTTTAACGTATAATTCGCTTGTCGATCAACATGTTCGTTTTCTTTGCCTTCTTTTTCTTCTCGTACTGCATCTTGTAATTGGCTTAACGACCTTTAAAACCAAAAAAAACATTTGGCAATTACATACGAAGCTTCTGATTAACAAGATGACGTTTAAATTTTCTTGGAGAGTGACGGTTCCGTGACCCACGATTTCTGATAGGTGAGCTAAAGACTGTATTTTGATGTTATGTTGTAATGTTTCAATCTCTGGAGTTCATGAGAACTACCATCTCTTTCAGTCCTTCGTGCTCAAAATTTAACACTGGTTCGGTCCTATAGAAAGTACAACTTAACAACCAATGGGTGCCCGATTGTCCGTGTCTCCCAATTTCACGACCTGGGAGTGATGCTTCACTCGACTTCACTAGACGACCACATCTCAAGATTGGTAAACTTGATTTATCGGTTTCTTGGTCTAATCAAAAGATTACCCTCATCGTTGTCTGAGCCACTGTGCTTCAGAACATCGTATTGTGGTCTAGTTCGTCCAATGCTTGTGTAAGCCAATTTCGTAGGGAACCCTCGAAGAATTGCCTTGACTGCTCGAGTTGAGAGTCTTTTCACGCATTGCTATCAGGCGCCCTCATGATCGTTTTAATGCTTTTTATGCTCAACGCTAGAATATAAACAATCCTAGGTTCCACCTGCATTTATTGCCGGTCTACTTCTTGTAGTTACCGAAGCACCGTCCCCTCTTTCTCTCATTCTTCTTTATGTTTCTACACGTTCACCATCTTGTTTCCAGCATGTCAATACTTTGTGACAATTTCAATTTTGACATTTCTTTGTTCTAAATCTGTTTCCGTCTATCACCATTAAATAATCACATGTCATTTTCAAAAAACAATCTTTTTCTTCTTTCTTGGCCTAACGACCTCTTGGGTCATGCCTGCCATTTTTGGTTTACTAGGTTTATTGTTACCGCATAGTTGGATAGTCAGTCCTCACTTTGGGGGAACAGCCCAGATAAGACTTGAGCCCCGTTCCTACCGTGTGAAGACCGGCGCCGCTGTCACATCTACCACCGGGCCGCCTTCCCGACAGCAATACTTCCCGTATTAAATAGATCTCAAGAATATAGTCAAGAACTTAACGACCTTCTAAGGTATGCTGGTCATCTAACCGCTTACTAGACTTGTTGAGACCGCATACTTTCATTAGTCAATGTACGTCCTACCTTCGATATTTGGATTCGATCTGCAGCCGTGTAAAGACCGGTGCCGCTATCGTCTCGGCAACCAGACCGCCCGCATTAAATAAATACTCTCTTAAATAAATATCATGGAGACATGGCAGAAATCACAAAAGACGGTCAGCATCAGCATCAGTGTTGAAAAGTTTTACAAGGTTAAAAGCTTACCAACGCTATTGATGGAAAGCTTTCATGTTGGAAAAACTGTCGTATCGTTTCACCGCCAGTGCTTTTTGGGCAGCTAAAATAAGAGGTCATCCAGTTTAGATCGAAAATCCTTGGAATTTAAAGTCCCTTACTGATAGATGTAACCAGAAAGTTTCGCATGCATGCTTTGTAAAAAGTGTTCTAAAGTATCTGTTTTGTAGTTTTAAATGTACAAGATGACGAACAAAACAGTCTTCCGCTAGATGATGTACTCACTCGTGTCAGTTGTCATGAGCGGACAAATCAATTTAATAAAACAATTCAAACGAATCATCAACCGGCTAAACTGATAGACACCTGTTATAGGTAAGATGGACACCTTCACAGAACATCTTTTCTTACTCCAAACGGTATTGTATCAGTTCCTCTTCTTGTTGTTGATTAAAAACAAGACCAAATGACCGAAATTGCGACAAGATATCTGATTTTGTGAGGTTTCGCCTTATCAATTTCGTACAAGGAACGACATAACTTAAGGCAAATGTTTTCATCGCTGTGCTGATTTTCGCAGAAGTCAATGATTGTTCCATCAGCTGGATATTCCAAGACTTCCAGTTGCCCTTGCGAAGGTCCTTTGTTGCGATTGGTTATCCAAACTTCGATAACACTAATAAAATGATTTGTACACGATTGTGTCCATGTTTCTCACTATGGTTCCTGTTGCTTAAAACACCAAAATATCAAATATTTTATCGATATTATTACAGTCCTTTCACCAAGACTTGGTAAGTATAACCATTCGCTGATATAGGAGACGTACCAAACAAAATTTAAATTACTAAATATAAACTCCAGTTTTCGGAATTACATCCACCAGCATGCACTTCTAATTTTACTTACTAATTTAACAGACAACCGGAGCGGCCCGGTGGTAGATACGACAGCGGCACCGGTCTTCACACGACAGGACCGGGGTTCAAGTGTCATCTGGGTCGTTCCCCCATAGTGAGTATTGACTATCCAACTATGCGGTAACAATAAGTCTAGTAAGCCAAAACTGGCAGGCATGACCTTATGAGGTTGTTAAGCCAAGTAAGAAGAAGAATTTAACAGACAGTGCATGGCCATGGCACGCATCAATAGGTACGCAAATGTTGTTTAAACGTTAAGAATTGTTGCTGCATTATTACATTATTTCGTATTAACTTCTATCCTTTAATTATCCATTTAAGTGTCCATTTACCTACTTTCCTGTACCGTTTATTTAATACTTCTTCCTTAAAAAACATCCAGGCTGCTTAAGATTACAAAACAACGTCGCCTTAAACGACGCTTCGTTTATTTAATGTTATTTAAATCGACGATCCCCCCGTAACCCGTGACACAAATGCATGTTACTTTAGCGCAATTAAGCTCTTCTGCACAAAGCGTCTTGCGACGTTCGCGTGTCGTCCGGTGGAAATGCTAAAACAAAAAAAACCCAAACCCTACGCTCCGGTACATACGATACATACAAAAGCCACAGGACAAATGATGATAGCAATAAAAACACACCAACCACCCCCGTCTGACACATCTCAACCCCAACCGACGCCGACCATTCTTTTGTGTCTCTTTTGTGGCGTGTGTGGTTGGACGTCACATGTGCGCACAAGTTTCGTACCGTCAAAAAGGGTCAGGGGGGTGCGCTAATGTGGTGAGGCCACACGGCGACCTTTGTAGCGATGTATATGTGCGTTGTCTTGAGACAAATTAAATCGGGCCTCCCCGCGACAGAATAAACTCAACTGCTTTATGTTATGTGCCCATTAAACCGGGGTCGTATAAATCAGTGGGACGAGGCCTGTGCAGGGGACGACACAGGGGACGTAATTAGTAATTGCAAATGAGCAAAATTTCGCACATTGGATGCGCGTAATGAAGTCACGGCCTTTGTGAATATGTGTGCACACGCAAAAGAAAGGAAGAACTTTTTCCGAAAGGCCTCCGAAAATAAGTAATATGGTCGTAAACGTAAATATTACAAGATGTTGTAGAGTGTGAGTTTACGTGGTGGGATTCGGTTGCAAATGAGTTTAACATGCGAAAATTTATAAGATTTTAACTCAGCTCGTGTAATGAAATTATAATTCTATTAATATAACATCCACAAATACTAAACCATTGAACAAACCTTCCTATTATTAATGTAAATGATAAGTAAATCCATTAAAAACATCAAACATAATTAAACTAATAAACGTTTCTATATAAAGTACATCGTACGCTGCCAGTCTGATCGAATCAGAATCGTTCTTTGCGTTTAAAAGAGATGGAAGTCATCAATCTTTTAGCAGTACAGTACGGTGAAACCGTTTAACATCTTTCTTGCCTTTGATAAATGACTTTCTACTTGAGCAAGAAATGTTCTATTAGATAAATTCTATTTCTTTCTACTTCTTTTTTCTTTGCGATTGCCTTTTCCTCCACCATATCGACCACATCCCGTACAGGCAAATGCATCACATAAGAGGACAAAGCATATTGATTGTATGAATGCAGCCAAACGAAAAAAGATACTGAAGCAGTGGCGCTTTGTTCGCTGTGTTTCATTCCGTTTGTGCGTGGGAGAAGACATACTTCCACCCACATGGTCGCTCGGCAACTGACGAAGACTGTTCGAGAAAAGGAAATTAATGAATCTCCATCCTACTGTGGATCTGGTTTGGATTATTTGTTTTTTTTTCGTCTGTTTGCTCGGCAACAGTGCAATGAAGTGTTCTTATGCGAACGATTGCGTTATGGATTTAGCGGTGAAAGGAAATTCTTTCTTTTGTTCGTGCAATCACGTTCTGGTGTGTTTATATGTGGTTAGGTTGAGCATTGTTAAAGAAAATTATTATTAATAAAAATAGAGAATAAAAATTGGTAATTTTCTTATTTTCTCTCCAGAACTATTAAGAAATATTGGATCCATAAGTTTCAACGAGTGTTACCAATAAAATAAAATGAATTATTAATAAAGTGTTACCCGAGGCTTTGTTCTTTAAAGATGCTCGACGTCCATCTTGTCACTTAAACCAAGAAACATCGTCGTCTAAGAGCAACCGTTGACTGAGATATTCTCAGGTCCATTGGGTCCATTGGGTTCTTCGTTGAAGAGGCTTCTAGGCCCAATAAACTTCTTCTATCCTACACGTTGGCGGATCAAGCCTCTAGAAGGTCCTAAGCAGAATGGAAGCTAGCTTTCACTCAACCAAATCCGTTGACAGGGTCTAAGGCAAAGAAATAGTGAGACAATCAACTACTGAGCACTAAAATGTAAAATTTTCAGTACTCTTTTTTCTATTTTGATAGTCAATTGCACTTTAATTGTTAAAAATGTTGGCGGTAAATTAAATTTACACATTGTGTTTACCAAAAAAAAGGGCAAAACCATATGGTTTTCTCGCAAAAACGTTGAACGATGTAATGCCGATGTAATGCTCTCAAGAATATGGTGAATTCTGTCAAAAAGATTACACACAAGAACTCGATCTCTGTTCAACTTAATTTTTATAAATATTGAGACTAGTTATGGCTATATTCTACACCGTCTTTGGCGCCTAAGCTTAACTTTCGTACAGGGAGTCGTGTGTTTTCTGATTAGGTTTTGAAGAAGTTTACAAACATACCCCAAAATTGTCTCGACATCAGCAACCAGCCAATTTGTGATGTTATCTCGATTTACAAGGTTAATTACTAAAAAAATATTTGAACATGCGGCAATACCAATCCACAGGAATACCTCCTTCTTAACTCCAAGTCCCAGTTAGTATTTTGCTTACAGTTATTAGGGCTATCTTTAGTCTCATGTTTATGTTCAATAGCCGTAAACATGTCGTCATGTCATGCAAAGTTTAACCTCCCCCATCCTCGCAGTCTAACAAAGCTGAGGCGACCATTCAATATCTCGCATACAGTTTCATTTACTTAACTTTTTTTTTGGTTTATTTCGTAATTACGGCCAGGTCGTATATTTTAATACTATTCTTAAATCTAACAATTAAATTGCATGAAACTTATATGCTATTTTAGCGGAGATATTTCCTTCTCCCGCCGTTGACGTGCACCTTATCCCGGGTGGGCTCGGTATTAAAAACTGCCAGATGGGTATTGGGTCCTCCTCTCCTTGGCGTTTGGCGGGAATTTGCGGCTGCTCCTTACCATTTTTATAGTTGGCCTCCACACCGATTTGTACCGTCAACTATCTAGAAGTTGATGTTGTAGTCGGCGACCCCGTCGCCGGCGAAACACCCGAAACCGAAAACATCGGTAACTGTAAGTCACCGTAGTATCGAACACAAGCACTCCGCCAGCGAAAATGCCGCCAGCTTCAACCCCAAGGACTTCAGCTACATAATACTGCTATCACCTGAGGCCAGAAAGGCGACCGGCGCACATCGGTGTTATCGCACAGAACATATGTGTATACAGTGGTGGGTAGTCAAAATCGGACACTTGAATTTCAGACGATTTTCCTACTTCGTGACGCTTTTATCAGTGGTCTAGAACTATAAAACTATTCGAAAACTTTGCAGTTGGCTTCTTCTACTTCTCTTCTTCACGAACATGCAAAAAATTTACAAAAATTGTTCTTTTTTTTCGAAAGTTATGGGTAGCAAACGAAAAAAGTCTGTATAACGCGCTGGGCATTCAAAGTCGGACACCATACAATGTTTTGAATAACAGCATTTTTAATATTTGGTAGCATTTCGTTTGGCATCTATTACACCCTATAATCTGTTGGGCATGCTTTAGACCAATTTTAAACAAAGATTTTAATATTTTTTCGCAGTTCCTCGTTCAATGTTTCTTCCAATCTTTTCAAATAGGAAGGTTTGCGTTTTGCAACCTTTTTTTTAAGTTTGTACCAAACATATTCAATTATGTTGTGATTTTTTTTTACTTTGGGAGAGTTCTTAACACTGATGGGCAATTATAAAAAAAAGTTAAGTAAATCACCCATGCCTCATGCTTCAGATCACTGTCCTGGTAGAACGCAGAATCATTTGCTATTCCCAATTGTTCAACACTTGGTTGAACATTTGATTTTAATGTGTTGATGTAATACGTGGCATTCTCGTTTCCACGCACAATATACATTTATACAACGCCTTTCGATGCCATATAACCCCATAACATGATGGAACCTCTACTATGTATTACGGTTTTGATGGTGATTGTTTCAT